>OY735198.1:65450055-65451984 GCA_963457665.1 Thysanoteuthis rhombus | reverse complement strand
GAACAAATGGACCAAAGTTCAGATAAAAATTGCTGTTATACACATTTAATTATAATTTTGCCTTTACTGCCTCTATCCCAATTTCTTATTGAAGCGCCTATACTTGGGTTTTGTCTTTTCGAGTCATTTATTCAAATACCCTACCAGACCCCCAGAGTGCCCAAGTCCGAAAGCTTTGACACCTTTACTCCAATCTCTAACAATGAAACGATTCACTGACACCGCACCAATCACCAGACAAGTTTCTACTAGCGTCAACTTTCAGTTCTCCTTACATCAGCATCGACATCCGACATCAGGTTCATCTTTTAATTATAATTATGATTTCCTAGGCGCTAATCATTTGGTTAAAAGCCAACGTGAAGGGGGGTAGAAACGGTCTGCTAGTATCTCAAGTGTCAAGTCGATATCTTCAGTCCAGAGAATCATTGAGACAATCAGAAATACCCCTTAAAAGCCTTCCTTAACGGATGTCAACAAGAATCGTGTACCAGATCGAACGGAAATCATTAAAAGATTATAAAGCGATAATCTTGTCACCGCTTTCTGAATCAAGGGAATTATCAGCGAACATTATGGCAGTCTTTATTTCAACCGTCTGAACTCTTCTTATTCTCATTAGTTCTTTATTATTTTTTTCTTCTTGTATTTCTTTCAAATTAACTTCTATTGCATTTTCAACTTACAGCTCGTAATTCTCCGACCTTTAGTAAGCAACTTGGATCGGAAATAAAGAACAAACCTCCGGTGACACTCGAACACTCTTTTTTCATTCTCAGGACCCTGTTTTCCGGGACAGCCGTTTGGACTGAATAGACCACCGGAAGCAGTCATTCAAATTTAGCCACAAAGCTTTTTTGCTGTATCTTCCCCTAACTGGAATGCCGCCATCTTTTTGCTTACATATACAAATAGTTTTAGTTTTAAAATTATTTGAAAGATCTAGGATAAAATACAGTCAATTATTATTAATGTTCGAATAGTATTTCTTATATCTTGATTTCAATTGCATCCTACTGATAAAAGAATTACAAATAAAGAATAATCAATGATTAAAGATGCCTTATCTGAAGAATTTCTAATAATATCACATCCTACTAAACAACCGAGTCGACAAAAATTACGAGATATATGAAATATATCGATCCAGATTGCATTTTATACACGTTGATGGTAGAGATATGCATTGCAGTGAGCTTGGAAAACAGCTTTCAGATGACCATGAAGGGATTTTTATTATATTTTTCATTTTGTTCTTATTGCTCTTCATATTTTTTTCAAAATTCGTTCTTTATATTTTGCATTTCTACTAAGTCATCCAAACACAAAATTTTATTTTACAACGTTAGTTGCATCCCTTAGTTTGACAGAGTGGATTGTTCCGAAATTCAGGTCTGATTCTTTTTTTTTTTTTTTTTTTCAGATCGTTTTCTGCTCCAGCCGGATTCTTGGAAACGTCTTTCCCTTTTGCTGACTATACTTTTAGGTTTTATAAGTAACTTATCAAACCTCTTATTCCCTTACGTTATTCCCTTGTGCTCCCTAGACTCCCGGTACCACTTGGTACTCCCCCCTTTCCCTTCTGTAAAGGGAACCTCCTCTCTTGTCTCTCACTTATGGTTCTTCCATCCTTCTTCATTCCGAATGTACCACTACCTCAATCATCGCAGGTAGACACGCCGGAGGGGGGCTTTGGCATGTCCTGAAAATATGCCATTTTCTCCAGTCAAACACATTCTAAACAATGACATCGCTTTTGTTTGTTATTGCGATTGTTTTTTAGGACTTCATCCACCCCTTGCTGTTTTTGCCAACGGCTATTTCTCCTTGCCTGCGCCTTCCATTTTTCAGGTCTTTTTATTTTATCTTTAAACATTGTCATTTCTCCGTTTAATTTTTGCTCTCCTCTTCTTCAACCTTCTCTTCTTT
>OY735198.1:65432555-65445055 GCA_963457665.1 Thysanoteuthis rhombus | reverse complement strand
GCATAGATGACTCAAACTTAGAAAAATGGTCGAAATTTCTCGGCTCAAAATGAGGCTAACAGTAGCGCCATCAAGTGGTGGAAACAAAAATGGAAGAAAGTGATACAAACAACTTTTCTTTTATATATATATATATATATATATATATATATGTATATATATATATAGATAGATAGATAGATAGATAGAGAAAATTAGTTGAAATTATCCATTCAATACTTGAAATTATACAAAATGAATATATGTAAGAATGTATTTGTCACTTTTGGCCGTTAGTTACCACATACTTTAGTCCTCATGACTTCGCTTCTACATCATCATACACATACAATATGTAGATTTTGCCTTCAAAAATCATTTGTACTTAATTTAATTTCGAATATAATTATTCGAGGGTTCGATCCTCACTGGTTGCGCTACTATTCATACGGAGTGGAAAAATCGTTTTGTGTCAAGCTTTCAACTTGGAAAATCGTCGTAAGCATGACCTTCACCAGCACTTGAACTCACACTACTCTTTTAGTTCGTTACTCGTCACTGTGATAAATTAATTCACCAGCGATGGTATATACGCTACCATAGCGCTAGACCTGCAACCTTCAAGAGGTAATGCTCTAATAATCATCATCCTATTCCCATCGCAATTAAAACATACTTTTACTTGTAAAATCTAGCTTAGCTAAGTTTGAAATTTCAACATAAACACTGATCTTTGTATTTCTTTCTACACTAATTGATGTTGTGACATTTATATAAGCATCCACGGGCACACGTACATAAACTCTTAGTGATACGATCATATGTCCGAACGCACACAACTCGACACACATTTGCGAACCCATACACTCACACACATACACGAGCAATGAGACATACATGAACTCTCATACACATGCACATACACTCGTCCAAACGCATACACGCATGAACATACACACATATATGAAAATTCATACGATTTCATCACATCATAAAAAAAAAACAGGCTGAGCCATCCAGTTGTATGCTTGCACACAGCGAGCACCTTTCTTCTACGCTTTCCGGTAAAGCTCCACCCCTTCAAGCTAACCAGTCAGTCAACAAATCCGCCCGCCCACCATTTACATCCTCTTTTACTTCCGGTTATTGGAAGAAGAAGATATGGCGTCTTCAAAATATAATTTAGCCATCAGCAGAAACCCTTTTTTTCTGCCTTTGACATCAGCTTAATAAAATGGTGTTGCTCCAAGAGAACAGTCTGTTCAAGGAATAAAGTGTTTTTTTTATCATTATTATTATTAAAGAGTACTGACAAGGAATGGGGCGTATTGTTGGCTTTCGTCTCCGCTTAGTTGGTTAAGTTAGAAGTAGTTATTGAAGACTTGGTGAGTCATGACAATTATCAGGACGGTGGAAAAGCTTAAAACGGCGTTAATGGGTTTAACTGGAGATTACGAGTGTAACGGTTCAATCTAACTACTGAGGATCTTTGGTTTAGCATCTGTCATATTTGTATTGTTCAAGACATTTGTTCCAGATATTTAAAAAAAATATTTTTAGTAACTCCTGCAGGAATTCAAACTTCTTCTGATTATGTGCATATTCAAAACCCCCCTACACTCCCTTGAAACCGTTCTTACTCTTTTATATATTTTTTTCCGTGAGCCTTAGGCTCAGTTTCAGGATTGGGGTAGTTGATGCACTGAGCGCAGATCAATAATAGTGCCCTCCTCGGTCCTTCCATTGCTTTACAGAGATAAACACAAATCACAATGACTTTTGAACGTTGAATAAGATTTTGAACATAAAAATGCCTTTTTTATTTTCTTCTATCTCTTCCTTGGGGCTAGATCCCATAATTATATTGAATATAAATATTTTTTTTTTATTTTTGACGGAAGCAAAACTATTCCATTAGACCAGCTGGAAATCCTTCCTGCGGGTAGAATTTCTAGTTGGTTCTGCAGAATATCTAAAGGGGACCTTTGACACAAATAAGAGATCAAAAAAATGTTTAGGAGTACCTAAATTCAGCACCCAGATTCAACGTACCGTTATGGCTACTTGGAGGTCACAGATAACCAGAATCAGAGTTTTAAAATGAGATAAATGAATAGATAGATAGATGGAAATAAGATCATTATTATGGGAGCGAGCGTGAATGCAGACCCCACACTAATATCATTCAGTTCTAAATCATCCTTTTTTTTTTGTAATCTTATAGCTAGCAGTTTTTAGGAGTAACTTAATCAATATCTCTGGCTACAATGCAATGTTTTAGTTTCTCAGATGTCACATACAGATGAACGTTCATTATTATATTTAGCATGAATCGAAATCAGTTCAATATTGACTGAACACGAAAAGCAAAAACCACACTATCTTTTTGGAAATTAAATAAAGACTATTTGGCTAAAATCATACCCGGGGAGTTTCTTCAGTACACACAGAAAATTCCAAGGGGATGTATTGTGTGGTTCTTGCTTGCAGACATTTGGTGACCTCTTAGGATAAAAACGAATCTGTTCTTAGCCAAACTGACAAATCTTACACCTACGAAATTTATCTTACAGATATGTAAGGGTTTATTTCATTCTAATAAATACATTCATTTAACAATTGCATTCAAAGTCCCCAGGAAGGTCATAAGAATAACGGTTGAGAATCAAAAAAGCAGGTGACGAATACATTTACCCAAGGAAGATCGACTGGAAATCATTTGGTAAGAATAGAGACATATTGAAGAGATGCTTGTCAATGCGCTTAAAGCATAAATTATACAATGAATTATTAATACTAACTATGACTTATGGATGAAAGACATAGAAAATAACAAAACGAATTGAAAATCAACTTATTGTCGTGCAAAGAGCCATAGACAGACAGAGAGAGAGCAATTCCAAGGTTAGCTCAAACAGATAGAAAAATTTGAGGATATTACACAAATAGTTGAGCAACAAAAATGGAGATGGACAAGACACTTGGTAAGACGGTGTGTGCGTATATAATGTCTATGTGCTGTTTATATTATCTGGTTGATGCAACAGTTTTTAGCATTTTTGACAAAATCTGTTACTCATATGAATCCATTTCAATGTATACAATCTTCGAAGTATTCTTCCCGGCTTTCCTCATGTCACCTGACTGCTAAAATGCGTATTTCATCATGAAAATGATTCTAATATTGATCCGATGAATTCTTCAAGGAATTGTTTCGATCACTGACTAGGCAACAAGTGATTCATTTAGCAGGACAAATAGCAGTCTTAAGGTGACAGTTTTACAGATATCAGTGAACGTGGAAGAACCTACCACCCCAGCTGCTTGATTGTTTGTGGCATTGCTTTTGCTACTCAAGCCCAGCTCTTATCATACAGCGATTAACTGATCAATTTCTTGTCCATAAAAAAGGTCTGTTCTGTCTCAAAACATCATTAAAACAAGCCGATTACTCACTGTAGCATAAGCCATTACCAGTTTAAGTTTTTAGCAAATCGTTATATAGAGTTGTCTTTGAATCCCATGAACAAAAAAAAACAAACTTTCCGCCAGCAGATTCCGTTTGTGCTGAAGGCATAATGGCCGCCCTTGATCTACCAACGATTTTCTTCGTTTTGGAATCTTGGTGTGAATGTATTTTACATTTCTAATGACCATCTTATCCAGAAATCACGTCTGCTCTTTTGAACAAATGAGGAAAAACATATGTTAATGCTTATCGATGTCCCTATCCGTGGGTTCAGGGAGAACTCATTTTCATATCTTTCGAAATCTAGCTAAGGCCCGTAAAAGAAGTGCTTCTGCTGACTGATTATACAAGTAATAAAGTGGGTCTCAACCCAAAGTGCAGATAGATATATGGATCTATCGTGGCATGCCAGTGATGAAAAGAAGGTCAAGTTGACTGATAGTTGGACAAAACTCAGGGAGAGATAGATTCTAGTCATCCAAAGAGCTTTTTTGTTCAGGCTGTTGCAACCGGGGATCAATTTCAATTTTTTCGTCGCATTGCAGTCACGCCATCTTGCAGTTCCCGCATCCCCTCTTCTCTTCCACTGAATGCTTGCATGTTGGTGTGTCTATCTCTTCACACACACACACACACACACACACACACACACACACACCCATATATATATACATATATATAAAAGTGAAAATGATGCTTACTTTCTATTCATCATAAATTAATACGGACGTGGATTTCTCCTTCTATCAGTGCTAATATTTGTTCGGCAGAGTTTTTTGAAGGATAACCCTAAATTGACAATGAAAGATGTTTTCTCTGTGCAGAAACAATAACCAAAATTTAACCCTAATCCAAATCCAAGCATAACAATAAAACGTGGATACAGTGACATGCGGACTACTAATGCCAGAAGTGATCAAATGAATTTTCAGGTTTAAGAAAAATTAATCTTCAATGTTATATAAGGGAATACGCATGCCTGACGCGTTTTTAAGGAATATCTTTAAAATATCATTTTCTTCCCAGTGTTGCCATGTTTAGATATTTTCCCCCAACAGATTTTTGCAAGTTGCAAATAGACCCCCTCTCTAAAACACCCCAAAAGTTGTTTTTCTCAATAGTTTCGAAACCGAGGTCCAGATTTGCTTGGGCTGCACCCATGTTTACGTACTTTTCATTGCGTGACAAATACATACCTCCAACTTACCAATACCCTTCGTGCTATATATATAGAGAGACAGTAGATCTATTTGAAAAGAGAGGTAGAGACGAGCTGACAATTGCACCAACTCAGAGTCACTGCAAAGCACTGAGTTATCTATGAACACCAATTTACATATGCTCTATCCTGATATCGACCACTCTCCATTTACAAATAACACACCACGATATATATATATATATATATATATATATATATATATATAGAGAGAGAGAGAGAGAGAGAGATACAGAGAGATAGATAAACAGATATATATATATGAAAATTATAGATTGCGTAAAGTTGTATATAAACATATTTGAAATGATCTCCCAATTTAGACAACATGAATAGAATAAACAACTAAAGAAAATGAGGCTGCTGCAGGAATCGATCCTGCCTCTGATTGAGTCATTGCTTCAACGTACCGATGCTCTTACCATTGAGCTGAACAGTTGTCGGTAATGCAATGGCCAAAATAACCCGCTATCAACTCAAATTCTCATCTCGTTTATTCTCGGTCTATTCGTCTCTTTCAATGGGGCAGTCATGTATTTATGGAATGGACCCACTTGGTCCCACAGAATGAATCATAAATTGCGTTATATTATATACAAACTTATTTGAAATGATTTCCCGTCCAGTTCTTTAATTGTTTATTCTAGTTACGTTGTCTAATTTGAATGATATATTGACCATGTAACAACGGGGGATCATTTTAAGAAGTTTCTATATAACATAATGCAATTTATAATTCATTCTATTAGACCAAGTGTGTCCATTTCTTAAATACATACATATATATATATATATATATATATATATATATATATATATTGAGAGAGAGAGAGAGGGGAAAGATAGATAAGAAGTTCGTGTGTACAGTAGTAATTCATGAGGCATAATACTGATTATTTTACATGATAAGGCAAGGTCTAATTTCTCTTAAATCACCAGACTAAGGCTGAATTATTTGGTCATCTTTCATACTCACCTGGCTTAGCTCCATATATCTTTTCTAGTACTTATGACTTTTCCTCTATGAAATTCAGCACTCAGGAAGCAATATCGAGTTTTATCAAAGTGGTATAATTTTTATCACAATGCCCGCAGGAAAAAATATTGAGATGAAAGAAACATTTTGATTAGACGATAAAATCACCAGAATTCAGGACGCATAACGCGCAGTGGCGTATGCTGTTTTGTATCGTGAGTGTGCTCTGAGCTACGGATTCACGAAAAAACACAAACATATTTAAGTGCCTATAAAAAAAAGCAACGGGCAGTAAAAGCCTTTTTGGTTTAATGTAAGGGAGTTGGGCCTGATTGCAAATCGAAAATTTTCACAACCTCGCCCATTCTATGTTCCTAACAAATTCAATATATACATATATACATATATACATACATATATATATATATATATATATATATATATATATATATGTATATATATATATACTTACATATATATATATATATATATATATATATATATATATATATATATATATATATATACATATATATATATATATATATATATATAATTATTTATGCATACGCATGATGCTTATTTATGTATCAATGTATACTTTGTTGACATATGCCTAGATATATGAGACGTGGAGAGCTTGAGAAATGCAGATGGAAGTAAAGATCTGTATTCGCGCGCACCAAAGAGAAATAAAAGAGGTAGGTATGAATGTAGATGCCATCCTTATACCTTCCTGTTCTTTACAAATCAGAAGACTTACTGACAAAAAAAAAAAGCAGAATCTACTTGTCTACCACTTTCTAACATTATGCATTTCCGCAGCACTCTAATTGTGAAAAAACGTGACAAAGCTCGCCTCCCGTCTGTTTTGATTTGAATCCCATTTTAATAATGCCAGGAAACACATCGCTTATAGCAACACTTTCCAACCTTTATCTACCTCTTCTCCGACGGGCTCTGCTCAAAGGGAGCTGGCAATATATGGTCGAAGACCGAGACAAATCCCACTGAGTTCTCAAAGTTGAATTTTAAATTCATCCATCGAGCGTCAAGAGTTATGAGAAGGTGTACTAGCTTTGGTCGGGTAGCAGAAAGTTTGAAAAAGATTTTTGATTAATATCTCATCACTTCTTATTTGTCCACCGATTCTAACATCGTATGAGCCAGGGTGTTAATGTACAACCGTCGGTACATTTTACTGAAAAAAAAAAAAGCTTTCATTGACCATTGCTTTTTATAGACCCTAAAAAAAGAAAGAATTTCAAGGATTTCAATCTTGAAAACTGAAACGAGGATGGATCAATACATACATAGCCTAATATATAATCTGCATGTCGATCTGAACTTTTCACTGTATAATGTTCTATCTATGCGATTAATATAGCTGCGAATAAAATTTTTATTTCGGGTTCCAAAAAAAACTTACGTACTGCAGAATGATAGTTTTAAGGAAAAGGTCCAGTGATTTCATAACAACCAAAAAACGACTGATTGTTATCTTTTGTCCGTCTTTTTCAAGTACATAATAACATAGATGGAAAACGATCATCATTTTATGCAGAGTGTTTCATTCTTGGTTTCTAAAGTCGGGAATATGATGAGGCGATGGATTTCGAACTCGAAAACTGGGACGATGGTAGATCAATCAATTCGTTGCCTAAAACCTAGTTATAAGCTGCGTATTGATCTGAAATTTTCACTGTATAATGTTCAAACAATGCGATCAACATTCACCCCTGTAAACGTATTAGCATGGGAGGAAATTATGATGAGGAATATTTTTTGGTGCAAAAAGCATTCGGCTTTATTAAGCAATGGACATTGATGGGCCAAGGTTGGATTTGTCGGTTACCGTTCTCTACCACTGAACATCTGTACAGTTATGTTTGGAGGAAAAAAAGCAGCATACGCTCACCAGAAATACAAAAACACATGCACACACGTATATACACATAGTAATATATACACAGAAACATGCGTATACACATATATAAATTCAATTTCATACATATATTAAAAGATATGCACACACGCACACACACACGCATATATATATACACACACACACACACACACACACACACACACACACACACACATATATATATATATATATATATATATATAGCGAGAAAAAAAAACAAGTGAAAATGATATAATATATGTATACATGCATAATAACATAAATACATACACACAGACGATTTAAAAAGATGTATCGCTTTTTGTAACAGATACACCCATGTATATCATTTTGTAACCTATAGAACACCGGATGGGTAGAAATGTGTATCCATAAATGTATGTGCATGTTCACAGATATGTATACACATATGCACACACACATATATTTATTTATGATTCGTGATGGCAAATAATGTTTTACAAATGATATAAACGAAGGTGATATAGGTAGATGTATGTGAATATATTGCAAATAAGTGATTAAAAAGCTTTTTATCGTTTGAAAGAGTAAAAAAAACCTGAAAGATATAAAAAAGCGTGTTTTTTTACAATCAGTCAAAGCTGTGTGATTTGTATGATGGGAAAATCACTCTGATTAATGAGTCGTGTCACCGGAGTCGCTACTGACACTCGTGAAAGGTGCACAACACAAGCCTGATCACTTATCAACTCCCTATCCTTTTCTTTTAATTTAAAAAATAAAAATTGACAAAATTATCAACTAAAAAGGCAACCACTCCCATCTCCTTCTATTAAACATAATGATATATATATATATATATATATATATATATATATATATATATATATATATATATATATATATATATATATATAATCTGACTTTATTATGTATATGCATAATTGAATGTAAATTCATCTTTGTGAGTATGTCATATTTCAAAAGGCTCCTTTTTGAAATAAAGAGGTGAAAGCATTTAATATTGTTGTGAAATGGATATGGTTGAAGCGGCATTATCATCAAAGAAATTGTCTGTATGTATATATATATATATATATATATATATATATATATATATATATATATATATATATATATATATTCTGGTAAATTTGTTGTCGTATAATGTTGCTTTTATTGATATCCTCATTCAAATGTGTTTATATATATTTGCATGAACATACTAAATCCTTGTAATCTCTGCTGCTAATTCAAAATGCTGTGATTATAACCACATAACATAAACCCATATGTAAGAACTTGGACAGATAGATAGAGAGATAGATATGAGGAGGCTATTGTGATGTCAAATCAGTGAAATTGCTTATTTAAAGAAATTTACTAATTTTCTGTGAAACCAAGTGATTACATAAACTTTTGATTGTAAAATCTTGTTTTATATCCTCGTTTTGATTAAATAAACTTTCGATCAAATTAAAACTACATACTTATATATGTATATAAAATTTTGTCAAATAGGTGATGTCACCTGTTCGTGAAACATATACATATATTTTTCTCACTGATTCGGTGTGGCATATATGTACATTATGAAGGAACTGAAATAGATATAAAAATAGAGGCTGAAAAAACGTCATCAAGTGTCACAACAAGCAAACACTTACATGCATTTATATATATATATATATATATATATATATATATATATATATATATATATATATATATATACTTCTTTAAGGTTGAGCACTCTTAAGTAGGGCACTCGTATACTATAAACTACTATGCAATCCTCTTCCAACTTTGGAACAGAGTACTCAGGTGGATTGGGTATTATGTGTAAGTAAATATACCGCTTACTTCAGTTATACTGACCGCCCAGTTCTGCTCAAGGCAAGGGTGGAGCATCTTGGTCTGGAGCGAAGGTTTCAGCCCGACGTAGCGATACTGGAAGCAATATTAGATAGTCTATAGCCACACAAAAGAGTTGTAATACAACGGAACAGCTGTCTGTGGATGACACAATTATTAATCATGTATGGTAACTGTTGTAACTGGAATCGATTATACAATACTGAAAGGTTGTGTAGTGAATTCTAACATAAGGCATCTCAGAAAAGGGTTCACAACACTTCAGGTGGGTTGAAAAGTCTGTAGGGTGCAGCTGTTGTCACTAGATTTGAAAATTCTAAAATTGACCTGACTCTAAATTGTCCCTTGAAGATCATAAAAGGTATGCACCACCTATCCTTTGTTAATTCTAGCACGCAGATTTATAGCTCGAAGGGAATCTGAACTGATCAATAAATCAGTCAATCTGATGAGTTACCAAGGGTTCATGTGTCTCACTGGTTATTTCACACATCGCTACCAACCAATGCACAAGGAAATCAAGCACCCCATCCATTTTACATACTTTTCTTCTTATATATATATATATATATATATATATATATATATATTGTAGAAAGTTTCAAATGCTAAGCATTAAAAAACTTGAATAAATAGAATAAAGAATTAAAGAAAATGGGATGTCGTAGGGATCCAACCTGCCACCGATATATATATATATATATATATATATATATATATATATATATATATGTATATTACAGACCTACCAGGATGTATTCACCCAAAATTCACCCCGAAGTCGGAATGCAACTGTTTCTTATCGTCTGATTCTGATATCTCAGTAAAATCTACTGATAGACAACAATTGAAATCACTGTTTTGAGGCGGCTTCCCAATGTTCATCAATGCATGGTGGAGACCATCATGTGATCTCGTCTGTGAACCCTTGCTGATACAATCACTGAAAAAAAAAGAAAAGAGAACTCAAAATTGGATTAGATCCGACGTTGGACGAAAAGGCCAGACCACATGTTGTCCGTGTAACCCGTCAAAATTTCTGCCCTGGAGAGAGCTGTTCTTCAGCATCCGATATTCTCTACCAAAAATTTGGCACTCTCCGATGGTCATTTCTTCTGCTCCTGTCAGAGATGATAATGACATTAAAACAACACAAATATTTTCTCCAATTTGAAACCGACGTTATTCTATTGCTAGAGAATATTTCATTTTCCTACACGTTATCAGAAAGTCGTGAATAACTGCATCGATGTGGTTGAATGATAGGAAATAATCAAACGTTGTTATTGTGTGAATAAAATATCCCACTGCAAATACACACACATGAGTGTGTGTGTGTGTTTGTTTGTATGTGTGTTCTCTTTACTAATATGTGTGATAGCACAATTATCTTACGGTGTATATAGATTTGTCAAATTAAGCTAAAAGTTTAATTCCACTTATTCGTTTATCTATCTATCTATCTATCTATCTATCTATCTGCATACATGAATATGTGTATTGCCATACATTGATATTTAGAGATATGTGAAACAGGCATTCGCTTATACGTGGTTGTTAGAGTTAGTTTTATCGATTAATTTATTATTACTTGCATAAAAAACATTGTCCTTTTTCGTTCAAGTCAGTCATTGTCTTCTTAGCGAGATCAATATTTCTTGCTCAATGCCCATTCTACAAAATGTTAATGGTTACAGCCTTCGTACAGTAATTAAATCATATTGATCCAGCGAACCTATTACATTCATCTTTGATGTGATGATTTCTTTTTCCCTTTCTGGCATGTTTATCGAAGTGCATCGGTGCGGATGTATGAGTACGTGTATCGCAAGTCGATATGGTTGCACACCGTGAACCTCAACACATACGTTCTGCTTATTCACCAAGGACGTGATAGAAATGGCTAACAATCATTGGTTTAGTCATTAACACAAACATTTATTACTACACTCGGCTTTGTCTGGTACAGGGCGAAATGAAAGAAAACAGGAATTAGGGAGATGGTACCGTGCAATTTACAAGTTTACAAAATGAGACAGGAATTTACTTTCAAGAAATTATTTCACAAAACATGATTATTCAACATCGACGTGCCAAGTGATTGCCTTCATCTATCCTTTAATCAAAGCCAAACTAGGTCCCAATTTTCATTTATAACTTCGAAATCTGATATCCAGTCCGAAATAAGTATGATTATCATGATGACAAAAATTTACAGTATATTCTCGTCTCGATGTTGGCCTTTACCTGGGTTTGAATACTAATCTCTGGTGCCAATTGTCGTTCCTATACAAAATTTGTTGCTTTTATGTACTGCATGCGCCGGAATATAAGACGCACATTTAAAATTGCGTCCAATGAGTTGGTATTTTGACAGTAGAGCCGTCATCCTAAGATCGTAATAGATAACCATTAGGGAATGCATGAATCGCAACGATCGTAAGTCTCCAAAATAGTTTCTAACGCACGTGTCTTATATCCTGGTAAATTAATTTCGAGGTTTTTTGCCCAATCTTAGTTTAACATAGTAACAAGTCTCTTGGCAGAATACCTGCGACAAATCCTATCTTCTCGATAGTTTTATTTTATGCTGTTGATGTTTAGATTTTATGTCTTAATTCGAGTCGACTAAAATTCAGTATCTCAGCGGTGTTTGAGAGCGTTATAATCCGTTATCGTCTGATAACCCGATAAAAGTATTTCCACGATTGAGTTCACATGATTCTATGTTTTATTCAATTTTATTTTCTTTGATCGATACAACTTTGGTGTGATCTCTAAACCTTCTAACGTTGTCAGAAGTTCTGCGCGAACTAGTAACCTCATCTTTATTTTATCGATACATTTCCCTCGGTGTGCTTTCCAACTGTCTGAAGTTCCAATTGTCTGAAGTTCTGAGATTAAGTAATAGCAATTACTTAGCTAAGGTTCTACCAGTAAGTATACAATGATGATCGAACTAAGTACACTTACGACTAGTCAATATGATTAACAAACACTATCGTCATGTATTAATTTACTGATTTTAAGTATTTTAAAGATTGCTCTGTGGCCACAGTTTCGCTTGTATAGTTATTAGTTTCTCAGTGCATTT
>OY735198.1:65425055-65427555 GCA_963457665.1 Thysanoteuthis rhombus | reverse complement strand
TTAAAAAATGTAGGAAACACTGCTCGCTTTGTTTTAATTTTTGTCAATCTTAGGGTCGCTCTACGATCTGATCCAATTTTAATCGATCGAGGATGAACCCAGGACGGTTTTTTGTCGATTCATATTTTTAATCGCAGATCGAGATTAGATTCAATATTCATTTGGCTACGACCCGACTCTCAATCGCAGCAAAAAAGCCAGGTGTCATATGATTATAATATATAATTTTAAAAAATAGATAAGTTAGCTGTAATTGAATTGAAATTTAGTCTAATCTATTCAAAACAATGATAACTACACTAAACCTTTTTCTTACAAAAAAAGTGATTAAGAAAGTTAATTGTTTGAATATAATTTTTTTTTAAATCTTTTTGCACGTAATTCTTGGTACTTCCAAATGTTTTATTTACCTCCTCGTAAGACCAATGTTATTTTATTTAACAAACAAAAAGATTCTTCTCCTTGCATATCGATTTGTAAAACAATATTTTGTACGAACTAAACTTACAATTACTTTCTGCTAAAACTAGCGAGCAAACAATTTATTTTAATACAAAACTATTCATTAGCAATTTTTCTGATTCAATGTTTACTTTTATAGTAACTTTCATTATCGAAATGACATCAATATGTTATGGTTTTAGATCGTAAAATAAGGCAGATTTATTATAAAAAAAACATTAAGGCAGTTCGTAATATCAGAGAGGCAAAACAACTAAAGATGGACACTTTCTTTTCGTGAGCTTTATCAACTTGTTTTGTATTATAATTCAATAAATTTATATTCTATGTTGCATGAAAACTACTTATGCATTAAAATATTTGAATTTGTATTTAAAAAGAATGAAATAAAGGCAAAAAATATCTCAGGTAACATTTGATTTAACAGATGTTCGCGAATAACGGTCAACCTTATCAGTCTCATGAGCCGAGTGTTACTGTACACTGACACACATTTTATACATACAACATATATATATATATATATATATATATATATATATATATATATATATATATATATATATATATATATATATATATATATTTATATATATATATATATATATAGTGAGAGAATTCGAAGGTGTTTGTAAAATCTCCCTTTCTTTTAGTACAGAGACAGATATCAAAACGAAATGAAAAACATCAGCGAAAGATATATATATATATATATATATATATATATATATATATATATATATATAGAGAGAGAGAGAGAGAGAGAGAGAGAGAGAGAGAAAGAGAGAGAGCGGAAGGATATACATGGATGATGTCTTCACTTGCCCCAGGGTGCAAAGATACGAGTCTATTTGTCATACAGTTATATACTATCTATCACATTACTTCCTGACATACACCTTCCATCTTTCCCGTCCCTACTCTTCACACCAACCCTCGATTCCTGCCAAATATCGCTTGATGTCGTCTGTATTAATATTCTTCGTTATTTCACTTTCCAATACGTGTCTGGATGGTTTCTGTTCATTTTGTAAATTTCATATCAGTTAAAATGTTCCCTAAAGAGCTCGCTGGGATGTTTTTATATATTTGGAAAGCCATTTTTGTTGCCGACTTGCGAAACGTCCGATCGGTTCTTCAATAAATTTCTTTTTTCATCTTTTGTTATTTATTCCAAATTTTTACTTTCCAACTTACTTACTGTCTGAAAATGTCCGTGAGGGTTTTATCATTTCCTGTTAATTTCCTATATTTCCTATGCAAAATTAAAATAATATTATAAGTAAATAAAATGAGATTAAATCAAGAAACAATGTGGCATCAGGAAAACGCCATTTAGTTTGACAGAGGTTTGTATTATAAGAGTCGGAAGGCAACCGCATATAAGTAGGTTTTTTTCCAAAAAACTGACGATCCAATCTATTATCATTTAATATAATTTAAAATTGTTAATCTTCTAAGTTAGTGTCAAAGATATATATATTCTTTGAAAAATCAAATTTGGCTTTCCACACGGTTGAGATTTGTATTTGTTCCCATACAGAACTTGCCGTCGGTGTTCGAGTCCAGGTAAAATGCAGAACAATCTTCTTAGCTCTATCTGGGCTTGTATGCGACCATTATAATCGAACTTATTGAAAATTGAAAAGCTGGGATTTCGAATGCAGATATTCAAAACAGATGGGTCTCCTCTAGGTGGAGAAATGACGCAACACAATCTTTTTACGCCCATTTTTGACCATCTAGCCTTGCGCTGCCCTCAGTTGAGCTTGATATGTATGAAACAACATATAAGCTGGTAAAAGAAATAACACATAATACTTGGTTAACACACACAATGTACACAGACAAAGACAAAAATACGCATATATATATATATAGAGAGAGAGAGAGAGAGAGAGAGAAAGAGAGAGAGAGAGAGAGAATGAGAGGGAAAGGGGAGAGAGAGTGTATGTGTGAGTATGTGTGTGTGTGACTGAGCACGAAAGAGAAGGACAACAGCATTAAATCCAATCGTCTTTTCTCATGAACTTTTTGA
>OY735198.1:65400055-65420055 GCA_963457665.1 Thysanoteuthis rhombus | reverse complement strand
TGACGGAACCTAAGGGTTCAGTTTAGCATTACAGTTACAGTGTAAAGAGACCGCTCCTCTAAAATCTAGAAAAATTGTTTTTAAACTGACACTTCCGAGCCTAAACGAATGTCTTTTTGATTCAAAGCGCAATTTTTTTTCAACTTTAATACGTTTTTTTCGCTAAAACCAGTCTTAATGATTTTTTGTTTCAATCAATTCGAATATTTGACTAAACTTAACTTCAACAGTGCGTGCAGGTACGCTAATGAAACAATTTGTTCTCTCCTGTTTGGCTCAACGAACTCTCTTTCAGAAAAATTCTCGCCTTTAACTTACATCTCTGCAAAAAAAAAAAAATAAAAAAAAAAATAAAATAAAAAAATACGTCCAGAGATAACTGATACAAGTTCTTCTAATCTTTTTTTCAAGCTCTCTTCATTGCGCAGGTCAAATAAGATTTTCCACCGGTAATACAAATGTCAAAAAAAAAACTTCTTTCACACCAAATTCTCATCACGTTTATCCACGGTCCAACCGTCTCTTTCAACGCAACTTGAGCTTTTGCAATACTGGCGGCTGTTTGACTTAATGGTAAGAGCTTTGCTACTTTGAAGTGGCTACCTTATTGGTGGCAGGTTCGATTCCTACAGCAGCCTCATTTTCTTTAATGTGTAGGTTCTATTTACATCGTCTAGGGCGATTGATAGATGGATCGTGCAATATAAGAAGAATATTCCAAATAAGTTACCAAATAATATTCTGTCAGACCACATATATCCATTTCTAAATTCATACACACGCATATATATATATATATATATATATATATATATATATATATATATATTCGATGAATGCCTCTTTTTTGTCTTTCCCTTCAGGTTTCTCGGCTCTCCACTCTAATGTTCTTTCACATCTTTGATTTATTTAATTTTTGCTATTTTAGTTTAAGACTGACACAGATCTATTTTCCCGTATCGTGCATCACGTCTCAGGAACCGAGTCAGTCGATGACATTGAGATCTGGTTTCAGTAAACACACACGATGGCCTTTTTCTTGCTGTACAGTGCATGCGGGCCGAAAAAGAAGTTTGGGGTCCGACTCATTCAACACAGTCCTCTCCAAGGGAAGACACTCACTGTCAAACTCTTTTTCTTTTCAATTTTTTTTTCTTTTACAGGCAATGTTGCCATTACTGTGTCGACGGGGTTGAAAGATCAGAGCTGATCAGCGTTCATTGTTATCGAAAGGGCTCATCGTCTATGACACCATATATCACCAGGTTCAAACAAGCTTCTGACAAGTGGACACCACCCTCTTTCGAGCAAAACGCATATGCTTAATCATTTGTTTTTGTTTCGTGCTAATAAGGGCAGGTAATACAATCTGATCTTGTTAGGATTTGCCAATCCTTTGTTTTATTTCTTCTTCTTCTTATCCTTTCCTGGTAATGACGGAAAGACAGTCAATAGGCCACTCGCATGATATGAGACGAGTGAACGGGTAATATTTAATATCGGAATACAAATCACTGGGACTGTCATTCAGGTTAATATTTCAAAAATGTGTACGTGTGCATTTGATAGATGCGTGCCAAATCATTAGTCTTAGTGCTTGTAACTTTCAGAAGATTCATTCATATTCTGAAGTTTGTATGAACAATTTGAATTCTTACCATTCTTTATTTAGCCGTCAGAACATTTCGGCCGACACGTTTTTTCAGTCGTTTTTAGGTATATAGTCGTTTGGTATAGTTGAAATTTCTAAGCTTAAAAGTTGACATCAACAATTAAGTATACATCGTACGAAAATAAAATAAAAAGATTACTAAAAGGTTGAAAAGATCCTCATAGTCAGTCTTTTTTAATGGATGATGGAGTAGAGAAAATATGCCTAAGTGTGTGTGTGTGTATGTGTGTATGCGTGTTTGTGTATTTTTGTGCATGTGTGTATGTGTGTGTGCATGTGCGTGTGTGTGAAGGTATTTGTGTAATCGATTACTATCTCGATAAGATAACTGCTCATTTACCGAAATGTCCTCAACTTTTTTCACTCATCATGATTTAATGAACAGAAATACGACGATCTTTAATTGTATCAAAATCAGGGGGAATTTGTTTTTTCACTTTTACGATTGAAAATTGAGGGGTAATTTTTTTTTTTTACTTTTAGAAGTTGCTATGCAAGTGTTTTTTCTTTTTTAGTTTAAACGGAAGAAATCAAAGGGAATTTATTTCTTTACAACTAGTGGTCAAAATCGAAAGGGGGAGATATTTTTTACCATTAGGGGGCAAAATCGACGGATAATTGTTGTTGGACTTTTAGAAGTAGAAATGAGGATTTTTTACTTTTAGGCATCAAAATCGAGGGGAAGATTTTTTTTCACTTTTAGGGGACAGAATCCTAGGGAATTTTTTTCACGTTGGGGCTCGAAATCGAGGAGGATATTTTTTACCATTAGGGGTCAAAATCGGGGTGGATGATTGTGAAAATTTAAAGGGAACGTTTATTCTCATTTTAGAGGACATCAAGTGGAAATATTTATTCTAAAATTGTGGGGTGATTTTTTTTCTCATTTGTTGGTGTTACAATCGAGAGGGGGGCGTTCACTCTCATTTTATGGGCTCAAAATAAAGTGGGATCTCTTCCCCTCTTTTAAACATTAACCTTTATTCTCCCTAAAATCTACGTCCAATGCCCTTTTTTTACTATTTTGTCCAGTTTTTTTTTTAATAATAGTCCCCTTTTTCTGAACCTCTTCTCCCCTTTCCTTTTAGATTACCCCCTTTTTTCAACGTTATACCTCCCCCTTTTAAACCTTTTATCATTCTTTAAGATCAGATGCCTCTTTTCTCTCACATCAGTCATCCCTCTTTTTGGAGATTAGCCCTACTTTTTCTAACATCAACACTCGTTTTTAACTTTGCCCCTATGATCCCTTCTTTTAAATAACCCTCCTTTTGTTTTACACTACCTTCTCTTTTTACATTTATCAAACCCTCTTTTCACATTAGCCGAACGTACTATTTTGCGATAGCACCCAACTCCTTCAACGCCAGTTCCCACTTTTTTTTAATTATGCAATAGTTGTATCAAATCAATTTGAAAAAAACAAATCGAATTAAACGCTATCAATCTATTACTTTTTTGGACAGCAATTTACACTGTCCGTTATGGTGGTAATTTAGCCAAGTTAGTAAAATATTTCGAACAGTAAAACTGAAGGAAGAAAAAGATGTAGCATTTAAACGACAAAAATAATGTCAGAATGAAAATGCAACTGCTTACGTAAAGTTTACTCTCTATTACCGGAATTTTCGAATTCTGAAAATTCGTGATAATCAACTTCACTGTCTGGAAATTTTGTGGCCATGGTAACGCGACACATGCTCGTTTCGGAAGCTGATAGATATTTACTAGTCGCTTTATCTACCGATTTTTTTTTCTCATCAAAAATATGCATGTGACACGATGTGAAATCCGGTAAACGAAGACCGAAATCTACGTCTGCGTTATGTATTTTTGTTCGTACTCTCAAGTTTTCGTCAGGATTCTAAAGTACTTTCTCCGCCATTTTGGTTAGGTGAATTTTTCAACGTACATTCTTCTAATAAATCGGTTGAGAAATATCGAGAAAGAATTGAAATATCCTTAAGAAAACTGTGCTTTAAAAGTAGTGTATAGCTTAAGATTCTACCGTCTTTATAATGAGAATTTTCTTTTTTTTTAACGAAACATACGTTCCCGAACAATAAATTTATGGCGATTGTTCATCACTCAGGATATAAATGGCGACAATGAAAAAAAAAAAAAAAAAAAAAAACCAAAAAACAACAAACAACCATAGAATAACGTTCATTTTTCTTTCATTTTTTCCTGACCCTTGTACTCTTATACATCTCTTTATATCTCTTTCTTATCAATTTTGTAAGAATATTTTGCTTCATTCCTTTATTTTTCTATTTAGTTTCATTTCTTTACTACGGACAACAGTAGCAGTCTTATTTCAGCTTTTTTTTTCCCTTCTTCCTGCTTGGAATCATGTTTGGTCTATCTGGTATAACTATTCCAATGTCATTCACTCTCACCAACTCAAGTCTCTTTCCAGATTTTATTTTTTCCGTTCATCTATGATTTTACTTTTTCTCGATATTTCCTCAATGCCAACCACGTATCATACGCGTCTGTTTCAAGTCATGTTTTTATATTTCGTCACTATTGTCTGTAGGTTGAGGAATTCTAGTTTGTAAACTGTTTTTGAAGTCTTCTTATTACTATTTATTTTCGTTATTGTATTTTTCTTGCTATCAATACTCTGCTTAGCTGTTGAGCAGCATCAATGCGCATGTCAAGAGAAGACTTGCGCTTCCGTTTTGATGGAATGTATACCGAGCAAAGGTTTTATGAGCAAATGATGTTGGAACAATAGACGAAGGCTTTTAACGCTTTGCTTGCCATCCTACGCAATAGTGTAAACTCCTGTGATCGATACGAATAGGGGATTTTTAATAAAGAATCATGTATTCTGCGAAGATCGTTGTCTCTCTTCGTAGCACTTCGTCCAACCGTGATATGGAAAATGTGTTTCATGAGTGGAGATTCGTTGAGAGTTTTGATAAGTAATCTGAAAAAACTTTCACAGCTAATTGAGAAATTTATTCAGATGATTTTATGATTAAATCAACGGTGAATGGTGTCTTCCTTCTACCTCTCACAGAAAAGTAAGCTACTTATAAAACTGATAAAAATATGGTTTAATGGGAAATCAAGAGTCACACGATTGCTGCATGTTGTGAAAAATGTTTTAACATGGAATAATTTGTAATTACACTGAAGTGGACACGCATATATATACATGTATATCCGTGTGAGTTCATGTATGTATAAGTAACGTTTTGCATATCACGTCGTAAAGTAGGGATTATCATGCATACTCTTCCGACTGTAGTGAGTTCGATCTCACAGGGTGTCAAACTCCAATAATCACCATCTTAAATTGCACGAAGCCACAATTTTGGCAGGCATTCCATACCTATGGATTTTGTTCCAGACTAATTTTGAGATTTTGATTCTCATGGACATAGGCGTCTCCTTTGGTTGCAAACGGGTCATATGCCCCATCCCCCAGATAAGGCCTTCTTATCAGGGGAGAGGGGTTTAAATGCTGGAACATTATTATCAATAAATGATAGAGGTGTAATACAATTGTTGTTGTTTTTTTTACCCCAAAGTAAATATACCCATGTAAAAGATGGTATTATTCTGCAGTTGTAACAGGGTTGCCACTAAGATATATCTTTTTGCCTCCATCCCTGGAAATATACCCCATCCCACCCTGGGAAAGTGGTAGCAGACTCCCATACTCAAAGGACATATATATTTAAATATTTCTATAACTGCTAGGATGTATGTGCCACGTAGATCATTAAATACGTAGTTGTCACGAAAAATAAAGCAAATGGCTCCTTCCCAGAGTCTACAACCTCAGACAGTGACGTCATCGAAGTATAAAACCCCCACAGAAATTAGTTTGTATCAATTGACTAAGCAAGAAAGCCGTGTAGGCGAAGAGGTCTGCTAATGTCTCACGATGAAAGTCTAATGGGACAAATGTATCCCATCATGGTTATGGTTCTTCAGAAAATGTTACCAGGAGTAGATTCAAAATCTACTTTTCAATCAAGCAAATGAAATCGGCCGTTAGAATAAAATCCAGTTTCGTGCTTCCCGTACAAAACAATTGATATCATTTTATCATTTCCAATTCCCATGAATACGAACAATGATGGCAATGATTTGAAGTAATGTGGTTTCTCTCTCAAATCACCTAAACTTGCTTTTCGTGATGCTTCACAATTCAATACAAGAGAATCTCCTCTCCTTTTCTTCTCCTGGCAACTCCAACAAGCGATAAGCCATCGCCATTTCACGAACACACCTTGAACCTTCCGTTAAACACAACCTGATGGAAAAAAGCCTACATGTTATATCGTCAAACCTAATCATTGGAACGACAGCTATTTCATTCACCACGAATTATGGCCACCCCCACCTCCTGATCGAACGCTTTATTAAAAGGACCGTCTCTCCTCGTCTGACCAACGAGCTCTGTTGGTTGTGATGGCGGGTGTTGTGTAGCTGATAAAATAGAGATAGCGGTGAGGGCTGGATATAAATGGCGCTGTGGCTGAGGTTCCCTTGCGTGTAAGCCGGGACACGCACCTTCGATGGTTCGCGCCAATGCTTGCACGCAACGATATGAAGCTGCAAGAGGCGGAAGGCAAACTTCGTCTACTTCTGGCATCGGTTCACACGTTAAGTTAGAAAAATGCTGAACACTGCCTGCTGATTATAATCATGCTCGGCCTTGACGTTGCGAAGGAGGAAAGAGTTGGGTTTTTTTGTTTTGTTTTGTTTTTTAGGAAATCTGAACGGACACAAATCATGTCATAATGTTATCCTGATCTGTATTGTGTACCACAGTTTGCAGGTTTATACACGGACAATTATCATTCAAGACAGAATAATGAAAGGTTGATTATTACTGACAAAGGTTTTTAGCAGAACTGACAAATGGACAATTATGGAATTAAAGATTAAAAAAAAACCTCTACAAATCCAGAAACCAAAAGAAAAAAAAGAACATTTCCATATGACATAGCAGTGTGTGTATGGGGGGGACATTCTTATTTTTTTCTTAAAAATGAAAGTGGCAAACGATATTTATCAGGCTTATGTACGTGTGTTAGTATGTGGAGGAGGTGTGTGTGTGTGTGCATGTGCAGAAATATAGGGAAACGATGGAAGTATATGCAGACATATATATGGGTGTATGTGAGAATACGTGTTTGTGTACACACGCTTTATCTATATATATATGTACACACATACACACACACACATATATATATATATGTGTGCACACACACACACACACACACACAAACACACACACACACACACACACACACACACACATATATATATATATATGCTTGCATGTAACACTACGAATATGTCTGTTCTCAGGTTAAGAGAGGGAAAGCGACCGCTGGATTATTTATAAGAATAACAGGTTGCAGAAGATGTAGTCACGCTTGAGATAGTGATTGTTATTTCTTCAACGGATCAAAATAATCCGATATTTCTCAAACTTGCAAGTATTTTTTCCGTGCGAAAGAGAGGAAGAAAGAATTTTGGGACCTGGACGAAAGTTGAAAAATATAAGAACTGGGTTTAGATAAAAGAGAAACAGAAAGAAAGGAAAATGGGAGCAAGAAGCAGAAAATAATTTTGAAATCAGCTGAAAATCAGAGAAGCGCCAGCCATTGGACATGTTAGACAAGTCTGTGCTTAAAGTCAGATGAGTGGGGAAGATAATCAGCTACGACTAAGTGAGAAATAAAGAACGTTTGGCAATCGAACTTCTCTCTATCATCGATTTTCTTCCCAGTTTCTCTCTTAGACTTATCCTCCTTTTCCTCCACTCTATTTTTGCTGACTTCTATCATATGGTCTTTGAAAACGCAGCCAAGAAGTTTACTGCGAAGAAATAAAAACTACGTCTTCAAAAACAAAGCAAGCAAAGACTTCTGCAGCCTGTCTATAGATACATGTTCATGGCTATGCAGCATGCAGACATTTCAAGAGAAAAACGAAAGGAACTTCAGATGAGCTGACATGGACATACTTACAAGGGAAAAACATTTTTTAAAAATCCTGGAACCCTATCAATGGCAACCAAGGCATGGACCATCTTGTCCACTCAGCTATGCACAATTGGAGCCATTTAGCCCTAAGCGGCAGTCTACTTTTGGCGTCGAGCTAGCACCTCTGTCCTGTAAAAACCTATTGCCACAAACAATGATTCAGTCACCATTAATCGTTCGAGGAACGGAGACAAAACATTGCCTTGTGTGTCACAATTTGAAGTCATGATAGACAGGACTCAGTAAATGTCAACTGTACGTAGAGACAGGACCGACAATCATACAATGAGCAGAAGAAGCAAATTAGCTTCGAAGGAATTTTAAAAAGTCCAGGTCGTAGGGAGAGGTTATGCAGTGAGGGCTTCCGATGGTAAAATCCCTCGTGATAAATCCCCTGCAGTAAATTACGCCATGCAAATTTCACCAACGGAAAATTCCACCACAGTAAATCCCTCAGAGTATTCATGCGTCACCGTTTATGCATTGTTATCCGAAGTCAAAGGAGATTTTTTTTATAAAATAGATAAGAATAAAAATATTTGAACCAACAAAATTAATTGTAAGATCATAATGTGTTTCTTTAATTACTTATTTACAAGAAGCTTAAACGGTGACACATCAAAAGTGTCTCTTCCAAATCAAGTGAAATTCTGCGTAAGTTTCGCCATAGTAAATGCACTGTATGTATTTCTGGGTCATTTAAATAAACAAAATAATGTGAAATATAGACTTAATTCATTGAGCAAAGTTATACACGTGCAATCATCATCAAAGCAAATCAATTGTATTTTCAGCAGCTGACAGATAGAAGGAAGGATGTGAATTTCTCAGGGCCTTCCAATTCAACCAAAACAAGAAGGATAAAGTTCATCAGATTCTGGATGTTGCTTTTCCAGCAAGCCACAGAGTAAATAGGAATAAAATGAAAAGCTGACGAAAGATGAACAGAACAAAACAAAACAAAACATGAAGCAGCTAGTAGTTACAATGATAATTGTAGCCCTTGGAACAGTTCCGAGGAGCATAACAAAGGGAAATCTGTTTAAAAAATCATTCAAATCCATCTAGGCAGAATTCCTAAATCATCACGGAGAGTGCTAGAGAACTGAAGAGACTGGTTCCCGCTTTATTGTAGAATACTGAAAAAATTGATTGATGTTTGAGGAGACTTGCTGGTACTTGATTTCAAATGATAACAAGCAACAACCTTTGACATGAAAATCTGTACAAAAATGAAAATAGATCAGATCTTTGAAGCACTGTGGACAGTCTCACAAACTTTTTGCAAAGGGTTTCCTTTTACCCCTCCTAACGACTCAGCCTGACATACCATGAGTTTGGGAATGCGCAAAGATTTTCCTCACCAGAATCAATTGTAATTGTTTCTTCGCTTCACGCTATTCCAGCTAACAAAAGGTTTTTATATTGGAAAAATAACTAGAAACAGAAGAGAAGGAGAATTTAATAACAATAATGAGTCCATGTTTCTCATATTCCTTCAATCATTCTTTTCATTCAAGTACATTCTCTATTACTGTCAATACTTGTCAGTTGGAAAAATGTATATTTCTCAATTATAACAATATAATATATGTACTCACTAATAAGTAAAGTATCTTGCCCGATCAAATTGTACGAACTATTACCCCGTTGAGGTAGGTCAGTACAGTTTTTTTCCCGAATATCTAAATAATGAAATACTAAATTTAGCTAATTGTTTGAGACACATCAAAGAGGAAGCCTCCCTTCCATAATAACATTTTGGTCATATTTGCATTATAATGAATTAATTTTGTAGGAAGTTACAGCCATCTGAATGAGAGGTGTACCAACTAGCCCCAGTCTCTCATACAATTATTATTATCATTCCTGCCTTTATCAATGTGTTATCAATCAGCTGCTGATGTCTTCTAATTTTTCTTTTTTCCCTAACAGTAATTTCAATTCATTTTACTTTTCTTTCAATGATTCCCTCTTAAAATTGGAATACTCAATCCTCGCTACATTTGTCATTCCATTTCATTAAGGTTTTAGCCCCCAACCAACCAATCCTTTCCACCTACTTTCCCCATGAAAAATTCCAGTCACTCTCTATTCGTTCCAATATTCCTGCTCAACGTCCACATTTAGATCAAGGGTTGGTAAGATTCCATTCTCAACTCATTCCAACTCGGAAAGACGTCTGTGTAAAAGTTACACCTTAAAAAGAAAAAAAATCATATCTGTCCGGAAAGTATCCAGCCATTCAATGGCATTTCAGCCCCTTTCGAAGCATTCACCTGGGATCCCACGCACTCTTTTCCGCATTTTTTCCCACATTATTCAAAACATTCTGTAAAGATCTCTTTAGGGATCAACATCAGCTGCTTTAATTTGAGGAGACTTGCTGACACTTGATTTCTGATGATGGCAACCAACAATCTCCGTTCAAAATCTCTTTGGGGGAAACCAGACGTTGCAGAGATCCAAATCTAGACTGAAGGAGGGCTGACCGATCTGGGTGATCAGATGTTGTGCCAAAAGGCTACGCACATGAACGTGAAGAATGGCTCGCTCTGTCCTTGCGAATATAATGGTCACACAGTATCAGAGCTCATTTAATGTTGTCTCACCGCCGATAGAGTAAACATGGGTGTCTATTCACGCATTTGTAATGAGCTCTTCACTGCCTTGCAGTCTTTCAAATTCCAGCGATCAACACCAGGCATCGAGTGTAATTATGCAGACATATTATTATTATTATTATTATTATTATTATTATTATTATTATTATTATTATTATTATTATTATTATTATCATTATTATTATTATTAATATAATAATAATAATAATAATAATAATAATAATAATAATAATAATAATAATAATAACAACAACAACAACAATATTAAGAAGAAGAAGAAGAATTCACCCCATCAAGGCCAGGAGACAATATCTAATTATCATAGACGAAGGAAATCTGTATAAATACTAGATTTGCCGTTCCAGCAGACTGGAGGCTGAAATTGAAAGAGCATTTGAAGCTGACAAAATATCATTTGTCTTGTTATAAAACTGGAAAAATTTGCAATGGAAAACTAGCGATAGTTCATAGTATAATTAGAGAGCATGGAATGGTCTTGGGAATTGAAAGACTTGAATTTGCATAATAAAGAATACAGTGATAAGTGCTTTAGTATTGAGGAGACTTGCTGTCGTTGGATCTTCAGTAAGAGTCACCAGACACGAATGGCGGGGAAACAGTGCAAAATAGTTATAGAAAATCGAACCATCTCGACAAAATTAACTTACAAATATTTGAGAATAAAAAAAAATCTGTTTTATTTGATCGGTAGCAAATATTCTCCTACTTTAACTTTACTTACAGAATCTATTTCCTTGGTGAACTCACACACTAACCTTTTGTCGTGGTAGCATAATTACCTTTCGCTAAACCCCAACTGAAATATTTTTTTGATTAAATACCAGCTACAAAATAGATATTTAGATCTTAATGGCTGTGCAATTTTGAACCAGGTGAACGTGCACACTTTTTAAAAAAGATTTTCCAGCTTCAAGTTATAGATAATATTTTTTTTAGAAGAAGCAAAAGTAATTTGCGTAGCCAATAGTAATTTCTTGATATTAGAATTCAAAATTTTAACTTCCTGTCATTTCTATAAAAAAATAAGTTATTTGAAGTTTGTCAAATAACTTTAATTTCAATGTTGAAACTCTGGGTTAGTTGTTTTCGCGGGGTGGGTTTGATAAACCACAGTCTTATTGTTTGCTTTTTCGTTACCTGGGGTGGACAATTATTTAACATCGCTAATGAAGGCGAAGACAAAAGAGATACAAGTTTCTAACCTTAGAGGAGTTAACGTCGAACGCAAACATAATGAGCAACAGTTTTGCAGCTGACAAAAAGATGTCGCTTCAAGACAGAATTTTCAATTGCCGATAAATTGTAACATAATACACGATGAACAAGCCGACAAAAACTTTCCTTTTTTTTTGTCTTGTTTTGCTTCAGATTCGGAATGTGAACTTTCAACAATTTCTCTTTCAAACGGAAGAGAGTTGAGAAAGTATAAACCATAAAAAGACTTTTGAAGTTCTTTTAAGATTTTAAGAGATTACAGCGTAATTTATCATTTTGTTATTATTGTTGCAAATCATAGCCTTCAGAACAGAGCCGAAAATTACTCTGATTTCGACAGGAAAGTTGTTTGTTCGTATCAACTTGATATGAGCCAAATCCATTTTTGTATATATTTTTTCATTTGGAAAACACCAATGTTCATATAGATAGATTTTGTGAGAATACTTCTGGAATACAAGGGTACATCAATAAGTTCGTAGCAAAAGTGATTTGAATGTTAATCTGAATCTTAATTTTCTCTGTACAATGTTTAGTCTATTCGATTAATATTCACCCATGAATCAAGTACATTGAAAATGGAGAACATTATGTCGAAAAATTGATGTTTGCTGTGCAAAAAAAAAAAATATTTCATCGTCTTATTTGTACTGACTCATTAATGTAGCTTGGTAGATAAAGAGAAAGAAAAATCCTGACCGCCCCGAAGAGGGAGAACTTTATATCATCACTTCTAAGAATAATCTAAACAGTGCAAATTATATAAAAACTTCTTTTTAGTTGAGACGAACCGATAAAAAGTGAAAAAAAAAGTTGAATTTAGCAGTTACAATTTCTGGGAAGCCAATGTGTATCGTGCACAAACGATGGATTATCTAGGATTTCATTGCCCATATTTACAGAGGCATTTTATATAGGAGTTCTTGTTATACACGAATAACAGTAATTCGTTCAAAATTCATGAAAACCGATTGAAATCCGGTAGCTTCATTGGCTGAAACATTCTGATTAGGCTGACAATTTTGTCCAAAAGAATCATTGTAAAATGCAAACGTTCGTTTCAATAATTTAGATGCGATTTTTTAAAATTAAACCTTATCTTTGTCGAATTGTTTTGTATTTATGGAAAGCGAAGTAGGAATTTCATGGCTTTATATAAACGGGTATTTGGCAAAGTTGAACAGAAAATTTGCCTCTTGTTCCTTTGATTTCGTTTAACAGGCTGCTGGGAGCAGAATACAGAGTTGAAATAATAAATTACAAAACTATGTTTATTTCATCACCGTAGGATGAAATACTGAGTTCATGCATCAAATTTCAATATTGTATATACATATATATATATATTTATATATATATATATATATATATATATATATATATATATATATATATATATATATATATATATATATATATATATATATATTATATATATATATATTTATATATATATATATTATATATATATATATATAGATATATTTTATATATATATATATATATAATATATATATATATAAATATATATATATATACAATATATATATATATACATATATATAATATATATATATATACATATATATATATATATGTATATGTGTGTGTGTGTTTGTGTGTGTGTGTGTGCGTATGAATTGCGTCCCATTACATTGAGACTCTATTTTAAATGATCTCCTGCTTCATACGGTGAATGTATCGTTTTGCCTCGACGACGTATATAGAATAAATGATTAAAGAAAACGTAATAGGAAGAGATCATTTCAAATAGAGTTTCAAAATCATATTGCGCAATTTATAATGCATGTACCTATTTATGAATGTGTTAAATTATTTCGAACCCTGTTAGATATGACCTCCCGTTGTTACATAGAGAATAAGTCATTCAGCCTAGACAGCGTAACTAAAATAAACGATTGAAGAAAAATGGGGTTGTTACAGGAATTGAAACTGCAGCCGATATATATATATATATATATATATATATATATATATATATATATATATATATATATATATATATGAAAGACTTGAACAAAGATTTTTGGAGGGTTTTTCATGAGTGCAGGACGCGCAACACACACACACATATATATTCTGAATTTTTCAAGCATGTTATTTTTTAGATACAGACTCTTTTATTGATCATTGCCCCAATAAGGCGACAGACATAAGATTTATTGATCATCCCTTTTCCTCTTTTTAATTGATCACCCCCAGGTCGGAATGCTCCCAAAACACTTAGGTCACATGGCGGATTCAAATTTAATCACTTGTCAGACCTGTTCTCCATTTATGTGTTTCACTCTCCTTTTTCCCATCGGTCAGTTCTCCAAAAAGTGCTTTTAAAAAAACTTCCTGTAGATACTTTAGGAGAAATTGCATCCCCTTGTCTCGCTCCTTTTTCAATGTTTGTTCTGGAGTTTGGAAAGGCCTTTGTTTAATAATAAACTTTCAATAGCGGCTGCTACTATTATTGCTGCTGATGCTAATGATGATGATCACATCTGCTTGTCTAGATTATTACTAGAGAGTAGCAATATGACACGTGAGGTCCGATCAATAAAAAAGAATTGTGAAAAGGGGTGATCAATGAATAAGCTACTGCTATTGCATTTTGTTGATCACCAAAAGAAAGTCTGAATTTTAAAAAAAACAACAACAAAACAAAGACGTATGAATGCTGCCGGACACAAGCTGAGGGATCAATTTCGCATTCCCTTATATTACAAATTGAGCCCCCGCCCCACTACAAGCAAATTCCAACCTAACTATATACAGCACTCTTTGGTTGATATTCCCTCCGTATGAAAATAAACACAAGATAATTTATCACTTTGTGAATGACATCGACACTTAGTTATATTCCACCAACTCCAGGAAGTTGCTACCAGATGAGACTTGCAGCACTAATCCGGTCAATCTTGTTGAGGCTCGACAACGACATTATGTCTTATAAAATAACGAGAATGACTCTTCCTGGAAGAGCAGCAGCAAGGCAAAGAGATGAGTTCAGGACATACTCTCTATGCTATGTTAAAATGATCACGTGTAGGAGTTTTATTTGAAACTGCACTTTTAGGAACATATCTAGAGAGTTAGCTGATGTACTACTGTGTTACGCGTGTATGTACACAAATGATAAAGGGGAGCTGTATTCTGGCCTTACTTCTTAAAGGAAAGATAACCATATGATTTGATTGTTCGCACTCTCTGTCTTATATACCTGACCATATCAACACAATATTATCAATAATTCGTTAAAATCATTTGCAGCTCTTATCACCTTTATTAGAGATGCAACTATTCGATCAAAACTATTTAAACTGAATTGATCTTTGTTGGCTGAACGCCATGTTGAATACTTGCCCTGTGTTAAGAAATCAATGAACGCAGACGACATATCAAGCCAAGCATTTTTACAAACCTATTCACGAGCTATCAATGATATATGCGCCCCTGTGACTTATTAAAGATGAAATAACCAATCATGTATCTCTGTATTCTCACAGAGGTTCTTGATCTAACGGGATTTTATTGCATCAATTTGATATAAGAGTGGATAAAAAAAAAAATTTGTATCAACAGTAAATACTGACCTGAATGGATTAGGCAAATGTTTTTCAATATATCTACATATCAAATCGAAGCACATGGAATTCATGTAAAGAAAGTTTTTTTTTTTTTTTTTACTTTTTAATATTTCTGTTTTGTATTTTCTCCTTCATCGCTGGGCATACTCATGTTGTTTTTTTTTCTTTTTTTTTTCATTTTATCATAAGTATATTTTATTTTTTACTTATTCATTTTCTCTTTCCGATACAATTTTTCGGACTCTTTTTTTAGCGCCAAGTTCTTTCAACTTTTTATTTCTATTTTTTTTATTTTTATCTCTCGTTTTTTTTTCTTTCTGGTACAAACTTGTGAACGTCCATACGAACGCATTCTCCATTTGATGGTGAGTGCTTTTTCGTTCAAGTCCTTCAACGTTTCATATTGGTATCATAAACTTACGGACATTTCACGCTATGTATTTCTTTAATATTTCTTTCCTTATTTTTTAATCATATTTCTTACCTATTTTCTATCTTTCTTTCCCTTTTATCATTGACTATAAGCTGATAGAAAAGATTTTCGCCAGAGTAACGCTTGGGTAACTCAAAAGATCATCCATTGACCGACCAACCAACCAGGGGGAGTATTTCTCACATACATCATATTGAAAACAAGCTTCATTCGATCCGATATTAAAAAAAAAAATCTACAAGGCTCATAAGAAACGAAACTTATGTTTTTTATATTAAAAAAAGAAAAATGAAAAATACGACCATAAAGGTGATGCAAGCACGTTGCCTTTACAAATTTCTCCAAAAGGAACTTGTTTCCGATTTGGGAGGTCAGAGCTGATATTGAACCGTTAGCTCCTGCCATCTTTTCTTTGCTTCCCTGACGAGCTGTTTGATGCTAGCTTATGGTACCCCCATCGCTTTATATGATCGCTTGATTATTTGCACGCACAGTTGTGCCAACTCTTCAATTAAAATGAAAAGACCAGTAAGGTATTAATACACGAAAAAAATTAATAAAAATGATAAGGGAGATGCTTGGATGGATATATTCATATATATATACCACGACTATATATTCTCCCAAATCACTCCGTGTTCAAATCAAGATAAAGGTTATTTACAACGCTTAGCATAGTCTGGCACAAGACCAAAATAGTGAAAGATCAATTTAGGATCGAACCCAAAACGCTGACAAATTAACATGCATTTTGAACTTGTCAGCCATCATTCAACCGGTACGCAAAGTCAATATTTTGAAGTAACGGTTTTATTGGTGGTAAAATATTCTTTCCTAACTGGGCTGTCTTGGTGTAATAATAATCTATACGTTATTATATCGGTTTTTATCAACACTTTGTAAATAACATATTAACAAATAATAATTGTTCAGAGGGTAATGTAACCATGAGGTAAATTGGATGGCAACATTTTTGTGCTAAATATCCACAGATTACAAACTCTGCTGATTTGAGAAAATAACTAAACAAATTTAAACACTATATTCGGAACATCACAGACAGCCTTTGTAGTCCAGCTGACAGTAGAATCTTTTCTTTGAAAATCGATTTTAAAAACATATCCTAACTATTTCCTACCTGATACTAATAGATTCAGTATAAGTATTTGAAAACACGATATAGATAGTAAGGATGTAAATAATATTCAGGATAGATCAGATAATAGAAAAATGAAATTGTGAATTCATTTATCGGTTATATTACTGTAATTTGGAAATGTATTTCAGTCAGGTAAAATTCGGAAATATCATTAACGAGTAATGTGATTACAGAAAGATTTTGCGCAAATTCCCGTTCTTCTCGCCCTTGGGGCACTAATGTCAAATTTTAATCCGAACGTTGGATTCGAACAGGGATGGATTGTTTTTTACATATCATTAAGCAATAATTTCATTAAATGCAGATGTTTTCCTTCGGCTGTAAACATTATAGGCAGAATATTTGCATTAACTTTTCTGTAAGTTTATGACGTAGATAAAGTTTTTGAGTTGAATCAGTGAGGCGTAGTTTATTCATGTATACATCGGTATTATTAACAACAGAAAAAACAAGTCATTTCTAATGGAAACAGTCAACTAAAACTGTCACCTGAACAGTCAAAACTAATTTCTTTAGTAATCAAGTTGGTGCTACTGGCTGGCTACCAGGCTGGCTATGTATGTATCATGCATACAGGCCGCATCAATTGAGTTAGATGGCTGGAATTTTCAGAATTTACTCTTTGATATGTCTAACGAGAAGTTCTTTTTAAAATTCACCCTCATTGATAAGATTTTATTTGCAGGGGTTCAATTCATAACACAAGTTTATGCCAAATTGTTCCTTTAGTTTGTGTCCGGCAGTTTTCATGTTTGTTTTTTGAAAATCCAGATTTTTTTTAGTGATCTCAACCAAACAGAAGGTGGAAGAGGTAACAAATCCTTTGATCACCCCTTTTTGCAATTTTCTAATTGATCATCCCAAAACAGCAAGCTGCCATAAACGTTAGTCACGTGACGGTTTCTAGTGAATCACTGGTCAGGCTTGTGTTTATTCTGAGCTCATTTGTTACAGTCCTTTCTTTTATTCACGTTTAGGGCGGGAGCGAACTACTTCTCTTTATAACAATACGTCTGACAAAAAGGTTGGTCCAGCATAAGACCACAAAACAGCTCTCACTCGATATTTTTCTTTCTAAGTATTGTAAAATTATCTTTAATTTTGACTAGTTTTCGCTTTCTTCCAAACTTTCTTGGTATTCATCCATAACTGCGCAACGTCGGGCTCTGGATTCACAAGGTGAAATTTGATAAAGACAAAACTTTTTTTTTTGATAAAAAATCAACTGAAATTTAGGATTGAGATGGAAATTAGTCAAAACCGATGATAAAGTACCTATCCAGTCAGGCATGGACTCTAATAAATAAATAACAGTTTCCATGCAGATCGGATCCCAGGATATTTGCAGCTAGTACTTAAACTCCTGCTAGTTACGTGGAAAGAGTTCTAAAAAGCGAACCTGTTGGGTCCGACACATTTCATAGGTACCCAGTGGGATTAAGATTTGGAGTGTTTGGTGGCTAGGACATACAGGTCAAGTCTTCTTTATCTTCCTGAAACCATCCCTGTACAACTCGTACAGTATGGCAGGGCGATTCGTTCTGTCAAATGAAACCCCTGCTATCGAAGAAGGCTGTTGCTTCGATGCAGTATACTTGGTTTTGATGTTGAGGTAGATGATATGCAACAAAGTACCTTCCACATGAATGATGGGACCCAGAATTTCCTAGCCCGACGTTGCACAAGCCATCCCAAGGCTGATGGTTTTCATAAAGTGCATCCTGGTCCTGTCGCTTTACTAAGTTAACGGCACACACGTACTCTGTCGTACACCTTAATCAAGATAAAACAGGATTTGCCAGACCATGTGAACTTCTTCCATTTATACTAAGTCCAGTTCCGGCATTGCATGACGTGAGGGAGACACGAGAAAAAAACAAAAACAAAACAGAACGTTATTTTGAAAATTAAACGTCAAAACATTCAATTAATCGCTTGAAAAGTGGGAAGAACAACGAAATATTTCGTCAGATTGTTGTGAAATGCAGTATAATATATATATATATATATATATATATATATATATATATATATATATATATATATATATATATATATCATACTGCATTTACTGCATATACTGCATACATATATATATATATATATATATATTGTGTTTTGAATAAATGTGTTCAAACATACACACATACATACGCACAAAATGTATGTATAAGGCAACTGCCTCAATACAATCAAAATATACCTTTTTGAACGAAGTTAGTTACGAATAGACGCTTCTAATATCATTTGAAGACACAAACACCGATGGATATTTTGGTCAATCTAATACGTCCGCCCACCCCTATTCTCTTTCGCTCTATTTATCTGTGTGGATCTTAACGTATTTAGTTCATTCGATGGCAATTATACAGGGAAATCTACCGATTCCGCAGCTTTTCCCATTTACACATGTAAACAAGTGTGCATGTGTGGGTTCGTCTGTATATGTGTCTCTATGAATGTTTGTGTGTATGTGTATGTGTTTGTATTTCATGTTGCTGTTTTTACTGTGACGTTTAATTGATATGAAAAAGAATCAACGTTCCTCTCATATCAAAAGAATACCTTTCTTTCCAAATTTGCCTTGTGGGTCAAATCACTTACCGGCTCCGGTATCAACAACTGCAATTCGACACCGGACACATCATTCTCAGTGTTGACAATAAAGTGACCAATCAATTATTTTTTTTCCGTTGTTTCCATGGGAAACACGGTGTTTTCTGAAATGGATCGATGAGACCCCCGACAAAGGCCTTCACTTACTCTGTCAAAAGTGGAACATGATATTTCTGACCGATACATGAAGCACTTTTTCTTTTCGATTATATAATTGGGTGCCATATCTATATGTCAGTTCAATATTCTGTCTGTGTATCCAGAATCCATGAATATATTTATATATCAATATATCCCAGTTTCTCTTTTTCTTTCAGTTTCTATCTTTCTAGTTTTATCTATCCATCAATCTATCTATCTATCTATCTATCTATCCATCCCAAGAGGTAAGTCTATCTTTTCTCATCTGTTAGTCTATAATTCAACCAATTTTTGTTTATATATATATATATATATATATATATATATATATATATATATATATATATATATATATATATATATATATATATATTCAAGAAATGGACATTTTGGTCCGACAGAATGAATTATAAAATACGTTATATCATATAGAACTTTATCTGAAATGATTTCCCGTGGTTACGCAGTTAATATATCATTCAATTCAGACAACAAAAATGGAA
>OY735198.1:65362555-65395055 GCA_963457665.1 Thysanoteuthis rhombus | reverse complement strand
CCAGTTTATTATAACTCGTGAAATCATCACTTTTTTCGTCCCGTAATCGTATCATTATTGCAGAATTGGGGTTTGTAGAGTTATTTTTTTTCAAAATTGAATTGAGTTTGGCACGAGGACACAGGTAAAGAGAACTCAATGGAGAATGAACTATACTTAGCAGCATTGATCTTAAGACCACAGTGAGGCGCTCATCAGTATTAGCTTAGTTTAGTACACGTGTGTTAAGCACTGTGAGAATCCGACGCACAATAGTTTTAATGGTCTGAGAATCGTGCTGCTAACCATTGAAGATTGGGAACTATTTGAGTATTCACAAATTAAGCTTTACTTGGTCAGGCACAAAGACACAATTATGGAGAACTCAGTGAAAATCGAAGTCACTTCTCAACAGGCCCTTTTTTTTTTTTTTTTTTTTTACTAATAGTCGCCTAGTTTTGGTATAAGCCCACAAAAATTAGGCACCTATTAATAGCTATGATCTACAAAACAAGCTTGCTGACCATTATAGAAAGGTGATGCGATTTTGAAATTTACTAAACTTAGCTTAATTTCACAGTCCATATATGTGGGTCACCCAACAAGGATCAAATTCATTGCAGACGTAATATTGTACGAGGTGAGCTTGCTAACCCTTACTTTATAGTCAAGTGCTCAGAGGTTTGGGGCCTATATAATTACGTAATCATTGACGAATAGGGTTGTATTTGGATTTATACCTAGTTCTATGTTACTAGTGCATGACCCGATATCTCCGCAAACAGCTATTCGGCGCCGACATCTGAACGCCGACATTCGGCGTTGAGTCATGATAACTGAGCGCATCTCAGCACCAGAAGGACCAACACGACAAAGTATAGAATTAAATCAATTCATTAAGATACAAAAATTGAAATTATCTTTTTAATTGAATTATTTTAGTAGATTAATTTGCATTTTATGTTGTTCAATTTTATGAATTATAGTCCGCAGGAACCATGGAACTATATATTACTTTAAGGTGTTTTTCATATTGCAATTATCACCTTAGATAGATAGCAACAAAGGTTGAATGATAAAAGAATATTATAAGCAATTTATTTAATTATTGTTTAGTTCTCATTTGCTGTTCAGATGCTGGCGTCAAAAAGACGTGCACGAGGATGTCATAGAACCGTTTCTGGGGATGGCTTTATTTGGTAGTTATTCTGCATTGTATAACGTAAGCTTTATCACTGAAGTTCTTGTGACTCTTGTTATTGTTAATACTGATACGTTTGAGACGGTCTTTGTCAAGTGATCATTCCATATTCTGCCTCGCTCTATATGGTACAATATTGAATTAGCATTCACTCTGAGTGCACGGCAATAAACACTGATGAATGAATGAATGAATGGTGAACGTGGGTGGAGATCGTGTGTTCTTGAAACGTTGACATTGATTGGATCCCAGAAAAGAGGCACATTTGTCTGCCAGAGACGAAAACTTTACAACGAGCGAAATGTGTCACTGGAGACATCGTATAAAATAAAGAGAATTTCAGAATCTCGAGAAATTTTTCGCCACCGCTCTCACGGATTAAACCTGTCAGAGATGCCCATAGGTAAGGTTTCGCGGACAAATGATTCTCCAAAATCGATGGTGGGTAAGTTCAGATTAATGCCTGCATCGACTTGCTTTCCCTTTTCACAAAGTGAAATTTCGCCATCTCTATTGCCCGGAGATAATTTCAGCATCAGAGAAGTACTTCCGGTTGTGCAGCCAACGCTAGTGCGTGGCCAACAAAAGCGGAATCATTTTCCCCTTCAGTCACATGGTTAGACTTCTGATTCCCCCCGCCTTCCTCTCTAGCTATCTATGTTTGTATCTCTCTTCTCTCTCCCTTCTCCGTTCTCACTCTTTTCGTTCTCGCTCTAATAACCTCTGATTCTTTTTTTTTCAGTCATCTCTACTTCTCAGACTCAATACTGCTTATTTATCTTTATTTCTTACTTTCTCTTTTCTCTTTCTCACACATCGTTCAATCCTTCTATCTCTTCTTCCTTACCACATCTCTGACTTTTCCTCCATATTGTTTTTGTTCTTTCACTTCTTTTATCGGTGTCGCTGTTCAATTATTTCTCTTTCCTTCTACGCATGCTCATTGCTTCGAGAAAGTCTTATTTGTTACACATGCGCAATGTAATTCCGAAATAACGATAAAAAGTACTAAACAATACAGACAATGGCTTTCATTTGACAGAAATGTCTGTTTTGCTCTCCTTTTCATATAGAAACGCTTTTCGTTGGGTGTCTGCTATCGAGAGATGGTTAGCAAGTTGGTCATGCAAGGTATTGCTTGTGAGTTCGATCCTTCCAGGAATCTCCACAGTTGTGACCTTGAGTCAGATTAGTCTGAAGTTAGTAATTAACTATGAGTGATCGTTGTGTCATCCACCTAATATGATTGCAGGGGAATCTTACTGTTATTTTGATAGTTTTTTAAATATTTGTAACATTTTATTGATACAGACCGTGTATAGTATATGCATGTAGAGTGTAAATTTTAAGGTAAGGTTGGTTAGGAGAGCTTCACACAGGTAATTAGTACGCTGGTTAGAAATCCGTATCCGATGTGAAAAATATGGAGTAAGTCTCAGAGAGTTTCCTCTAATCAAACGATGGAAACTTAAAATGTGTTGGAATTAGTGGAAATTATGCAGTTCTCCCAACTAATGAAGCTCATTAACCGGAGAAAGACGAAAGATTTTTGCACAATTTCCCATTCTCTAAATAAAATAATCGAATTTGTTCTACAGACTTCGACTAAAATACTTTCATATTACAATGATGACATCTTAATGTCAACAGACTCGTGGAAATATATTACTTTTGCTGTAATTACATAGATATATTAGTTGAGAGGGGGGTGAATCGAGGCTCAATTAAACTTGGTTTTCTTTAGTTGTCGGAGAGAAATTGCTTTGTTTTTGTTCAAATGTTTATTTTTTCAACTAACAATCTGCTGTGTTATAATTATAGCATGTTTTAAGTGACCAAAATAAGTACTCAAACATGAATAGAGAGCACTTTCAATGGAACTGACAATATTTCCTTTAGAAGTTCATAAATAATAAAGATTGAACATTTTGTCTATGGCACACAGTGCTTCAGGCTATTTGCTCTTCAGTTTCAAAAAATTTAGAATTTTAGTGAAAAATCCGTAGAATGTAACTTATATGAGATAAAGTGTGTTTTTTTGTTTTGTTTTCTAATTAATTTGTTCATTTATCTCAAAAAATTGAACTGGATCTATACAGGGAGCACTTGATAAGTTTATGATCTATTACCCCAAAATCGAGAAGGTGATTTAGACCTGAGATCGACTCGTATACGTGTATATAAGAAATTTCTTTACTTATATTTGCCTCTTAAATGCGCCGATATCTGTCACTCTCTAACCATTCCACTAGTATTTCAATTTCTTTTGCCATGTTGTGCTTCCTTTCATACAATTTTTCCCTTTCTTTCTTTCCTTCCTTTCTTTCTTTTTGCAAATTGAACGACTGTAGCTATTAAAAGTGATGAAGAGTTCTATCTTTATATATATATATATATATATATATATATATATATATATATATATATATATATATATATATATGTATATATATATATATATATTTATATATATATATATATATATATATATATATATATATATATATATATATATATATATATATATATATATATTATTGTGTCATCCACAGACAGCTGTTTCGATGTAATACATCTCTTCAGTGTGGCTATAGACTTTCCATTATCCCATCCAGTATCGCAATATATATATATATATATATATATATATATATATATATATATATATATATATATATATATATGCGTGTGTGTGTGTGTCTGTTTTTTTGTTTGTTCCAGTGGTTCTGGCCATACTGTTTTGTCTACAGACTTGAAAATTGGAATAAGTTCTCAACTGAGCCGATTCAAAAACATTATTTTTTCATTTAAGAGGAAAAAAAAGAATATTTTTCACTTTTTGGGGCCTTATTTGGGCCTTAATCTGGCAAATTTATTAAGATTAAGATTAAGATTTTTAGATTTTCCAAAATTCAGATGTTTCTCGCGGCTTTTACTCTGTTTCAAATGTTTTCCAGTGGAAAATCGCCGGTGATGTCTCGAATCGAATTTTTCTCTGACTATATTTATTCTTCAATGGAATTTTTATTCTCATAATTGCAAATTTTGACATAACGATTGCTCAATTATTGGCTGTGATGGCTAGTTTGTTATTCTTCCCTTCTCTATCCGGAAAATTATGCTTCGATTATTTTCCTTCATTGTTCTTCATTCTTTTTAAGAAGATAATCATGGTAGGTTTCCTTTCAGTGTTTTTTTTTAAAATTCTTTTTACTTGCAGTCGTACTTTCTTGTTAGATCTATGTTATTTTTTCCTTCTGATTCTTCTTTCCTTCGAGATTTTTCTCATGCACTCTCATTCTTTATTGTAAGTTCTTCTTCCCTTTTTTTTTTAGATTCTTTCTTTTCTGAGTCAATTTCGTTCACGTAATATTTTTCCCGTGTCTTATTTCTTAGTAACTCTTAATAGGTTATTCTTGTGATTTTCCGAGCGACTTTTTCTTCTAAAAAGTTAAAATGGGGGCGACCCCGACGTATTGATTTAATTTGTCAAAAAATGGAAATGTAATAATGATTCAAGTAGGAAATACATTACTATTGAAGCCACTAGTCAGGTTAAGAATATTTGGTCGTTAAAAAACTTACGTATTAAAAAAATGGCATATTTGTTAAATAGTGAGTTATTTCTTCTCGTCAAGCCTCTGATTGACCGTGAAGTAGAGTTTAACGAATTCGTGCCGTAAACCATTACAACTGTCGTAAATATGATCTTCATCGGATGCCTCAAACGTATATGACTAAGCTAAGTCTAGTAAATGATATAACTACATTATTAAATTAGTTTCTTAATGAGTGTCCTGCAATTGTGGTCTTGCAGTAGACTTAGCTAAATATTAAAAATTCCCTGAATTGAATAAGAAGCAAACATACGATCAATGGCTTCCACAGCTACTTGCTTGGAATATTTCTACTATAATTCTACTTTTTTTGCTTGTACGACATTTATGATTTTATACCTTGGATTAGTGTGTAGTATCTGTTCGATCCTTGTCTCTTTTGCTCTGAAATCATTTATGCTTTCTGACTGAGAAACCTACATAATAGCATTACGGGGGAAGGAGTTGGGAAAAGCGACGGAGAGGAGGATGAAGGAAAGAGGAAGGAAGTAAGAAATTTAGAAGAAAACGGTAACAAAACCAGTTGAAAGGGGGAAAATAAATGTATACATTTATAAGATGAGGGGGACGGGATATTGGCATAGAAGACTGGCTTGCTGGCTAGATATCAAGAGACAATGACTGACAGTTTTAAGGTAGGTAGGGGTTTAAAGGTGTGAAAATTTTGATATATTAAATATATATACGGAGAGATGAAGCAAGATAAATATATAAAAAATGCTGTAGTAAAAAAGATAGCTCATTCTCTACTTTTGTTAGTTTCGTACTTATCATGCTCGCTTGAGTATAATGTGATCACGAATATAATTTTTGTAGCTGAGAACCAATGGTATATTATTTGTTATCATTTACCTCAGTGGCAAAATTCAACGAGTCAGCCGATAAAAATTGAGCGTAACTAATTCATAAAAAAATAATTTTCATATTGTTATAGCTCATTACAGCTTGCAAATGAATATTTGAATTAATAAAAAAATAAAATCTGACATTTAATATGATTATGGTTTACATACTTTTCTTGATAATTTCATTGAAATTCTGAGACATTTTTTAAGCCAAGAATTGCTGCGTTTACTTATTCAAGAAAAATTTAATAAAAAATCAGGGTCTGAATTGGTGACTAACATTATCAACGAGTGTAAAAAAAATTATAACATATTATAATGTGTTGCTGATTTTCAGCTAAGAAATACATGGAAACTAACTAATTTCTGCTGAGCTCCTGAACTGGGATCCTACATTTACAACGACTTTGTATCACATCTTACTATTGTGGAAGTGCAAATAAATGCGATGTCCTTGCGAAAAGCATGAATCCATCTCAGCTCTCCTGCTATGGTTAAATAGCAGAGCGAACTTGGCTCTTGGTTTGCAATCAGTCTTGAGGTACTTGAAAGATTGATGCAAGACAATCTTCCAACAAAATATATCTCTCCGTCTGATCTTGTGCTAGACTAAGACAAGACTAATTGATATCCAGGAAGATCATAGGTAAAAAAGAGGAGACTTATAATTGTTTCAATGTCAAAATCGTAAAGTGTTGTTATAAGAAACGGTAAGTCTCCATAATGTAAGGTATTGGCCTCCTCGAAAACATTTTTTTTTTTTGTATGGATTCCCTAAAATTATCTAAACAGATAATGAATTGTTCGGTTTACAAAAAGCAGCAACCAGTAAGAAGATACAAAAAATAACAAAATGAAGAAGAAGCTCGTCGAGAATTTAAAATACATGAGGAATAACATCAAAGACATTTGCATTTTCATTCATTCATTCATTCTTTTATCATTGGTTCTTATCAAAAATAACGATTTCATATTTAGGATAAAAAAAGTAATGAAATCAATGATTCAACTAGTTTGTATAAATTTATGTCTACTTATATACCAGGACCTGAAAAAATCAATAAGAAACATACATATATATACGAAAAACGTTGCTTTGGGTTTTAAAAATTGTTTCAAACGAAAGGATTTTTTTTTCATTTGGTATTCAGAGGATATACCGAGGGGAAACAGAGAATCAATGGCATTGTGGAGTTTCACAAAATGTAAAATGTAAGTCAAACTTTCTTATGATATAGACAAAATTGATATGTAAACCCTTACAATAATATACACGTCCAATGATTCATAGATGTATGTGTATATATATATCACATGTATATGTCTATACATGTGATATATAAAAGAGTATAATTCGAAAGAGAATTGGAAAAACACATAGAGTAACTATCGCATCAAATACAACAGCGTCCGTTCGCATGCCAATACAACATACACATACGTCTATATATATATATATAAATATGTATAAATATATATATATATATATATATATATATATATATATATATATATATATATACATATATATATATATATATATATATATATATATATATATATATATATATATATATGTTGCTCAATATGAGAAAAGGGTGATTTTTTTTTATTAAAAATACATAATCAATTGTAAATTTAATAATGTACCCTGAATGCTTAGTAATAAAAGCAAGCATGTTATCTTTTTTGATAAAAAAAAAAACAAAATAAAAATAAAGGCTGTATTATGATCAGTTAAACCAGAGAAAAGAAATACGAAGTAGCATGTAAAAGATATGGAAAGTATGTTTGGAGGAGATAAAGTTAAGGAGAAATTATGTGGAAGAAAGTGAGAAATGTTGAAAGTTTATATATATATATATATATATATATATATATATATATATATATATATATATATATATATATATATATATATATATATACATACATACATCAAAGTATAAATCGGTAATTCAATATCAGATGTGCGGTGGGTTTAATCCCTAAAGTGCTCGATACATTCAACACTAAGACCAATAAGGTAGCCGCTTCAAGGTAGTGTTACGCTTACCATTGAGCTAAACGACGATAATTCAGAGGCCCGAATAACTGTTTTAACTACGAATTCTCATCTTATTTATTCATTATCTATATCAGCTCTTTTTGTTCTTTTCAACGCAACAAATATTCAGTTTAATGGTAAGAGCAAAGCTACGTTTGAGTGACTACCAAATCAGCAACAGATTCGATTCCTGCTGTCCCATTTCTTTTAATTGTTCATTCTATTTACGTTGTTCTAGCCAAATGACACATTCACCGTGTAATAACGGGGCATCAAATCAAATGAGAGTTCCAATATAATATAACCCAACTTATAATCATTCAGTCGGATCATATATCCATTTCTTAAAGATAATAATGATTATAATAGTAATAATAATTATGATAATAATAACAACAATAACAACAACAATAACAATAACAATAACAACAACAACAATAACAATAACAATAAAAATAACAACAACAACAATAATAATAATAATAATAATTATAATAATAATATATGCGTGTGTGTGTGTGTGTATTACAGAATATATTCATTTCCCAACATTTTACGCTTCACTGGCAATGTACTTAACGCTTCTCAATGAATCAAAAAGATCTAACAACGAAAAAAGAAAATAAATGAAATTTTAGCTAATGAATGTATGAACTACCAGGAGTCAGACTAAGCTAAGCTAGAAGGTCTGTACAGATTAGGAAATAATGAAAGGTTAAAAAGGTAAGATTTCAATATACATGCATGTGTATGAACATGCACACACATACAAACAAAGAAGCACACACACGCACACACATCGGTCCGTAATGATAATACTTCTGAATTTCCGTAATATAATTTCATGTGTGATTTCGCTGTCTCTCTCCTCTCTGTTCGTGTCTCTCTATGTCTCTATGTCTCTCCCACTCTTCCCCTATCTCTCTCCCCCTCTCTCTCTCTCTCAGAATCAATATTCACTTGGGTGAACACTCAATAGAATTGACATGAACAGCAAGTCGCGTCTGTTGTTATACTGACTGATCCCTCATTGTTAAATACATTTTTTTGTGTAACCTGCATAAATAAGCATTGTTTTTTTTTCAAAGTAGGTGATATATGGTATAAAATGCAATAAATATACAACACACATAATACCATATATAAAATGACAATCTATATGTATGAGGTAAGCTATATAATAAAAGAGGGAGACTGTGTTGAATTAACACTGATGGGAAACCATATTAATATAACTGTTTTGTTTTTAAAATCCCCGAAAATGGTTACATGGTGAACAACTGATGATCTCAACAAGAGAAAACATTATAATTATAATTTTAAAAAAAGTATGTGTAAAACAGGGGAAGAATACTGGAGAACATTACATGAATTGTATTCACAGATATTGGGAGATACGTGACTGAAGTGACATAGAGAATTTTCTTAATGTTTAGTGTTTAAAACTATAAAGCTTTATAGGCACTATATATATATATATATATATATATATATATATATATATACATATATATACATATATATATATATATATATATATATATATATATATGATATTAGTAATTGACAACGTGGGAAGAAAAACTTAAACTGTTGTTGGCACACATACTCAGTTAATTTCAAAACCATCATATTTGACTAGGGCATAAGACTCATCAGGGAAAATCGAAAACAGATAAAACAAGTATGCTTATATATCGATTCCTAATTTTTAATTAGGCGTTTAAAGGTAAGGTGAAGTACCCTGCGTATATCAATTTAGTGATCCTTGCAAATCCCAAGTCCGCTGTAGACCAGGACTTCATTCCTACAATTCTTATGACCACCCGTTTTACCTTGTACTTGTCGACCTAAGGGATATATCAACCCTAATCACGAAAGAGTGTGTACTCAGTAAAGAGCACACAGAGAAATTCGTCTCATTGAATAATTTTTCGTACTCTTCACTTAGATGGAAGTTAGTTTTAATGTATCCTTTCTCAGTTAGTATCTTTACCTCTGTACATATACACAAACACACACATACGTATACACGTACATCAATATGCACACACCTATATATATATATATATATATATATATATTTATATATATATATGTGTATATATATATATATATATATATATATATATATATATATATATATATATGTATATATATATATATATATATATATATATATATATATATATTAGTGTGTGTGTGTGTGTGTGTGTGTGTGTGTGTGTGTACAAATATATTAATAACCAAAAAATGAGAATATGGCAGACAGAAAAAGATTTACCCAAGTCAGGTATATGTATATCATTATATCTATAAAGGACAGACTGAACCGCCATTTGTATATTTTCTTTTTATGAATAGTTTTTCAGTGGCTTATGTCGAAAGAAGAAGACGCAGAGAATTTATTCAAACCTAGAGGATATTGTGTGTTCCGATCCTGAAACACGAACAGTGAAAACATAAAAGATGACAAAAAAATTGTTGAGTAAACAAAGACGGAAATAAGGAAACTATTTTTTCTTGTAGATATATACTTGAAAAACTCTTTAGAATATTCATTGAGGAAATGTTTCCTGTTTCGGAATAGTGTTTTTTTTTTATATTATGAATTCACCAGGAAAAGTTCTTCCAGCCTGCTACTGTTTACCGTTCTATAACAAGGCTCGTTAGAGAAAGAAAGAGAGACCTTGGCTGATATAGAGAGAGTGAGAAGAGGAACAGGGTTGGGTAAATTTGGATTGTATTTCAAAAAGACAAGTTCGAAAAAGTTTATAAAGAAAAAAAAAAAAATAAAAAGGATTTTTATAGCTGTTGGCCAAAAATATCATTTTTACTCTTTCCTTCTCTCTTTTGATCAAAAGTTTGGAATTCAATATTCTGATTTCTTAATTCTTTTTTTTTTTTTTTAATATCAGAAAATAAATATTTCAACCTCGGTGATTAACTATGCTTTGGGATTTGAAGCAGATTTTTTTTATATACGAATATTTAAACAGGTGGGAGCACACAGATATATGAACTCATCTGAATATATTTTAAACACCTTGATACTTACTCTTTTACTGTGCCAAAATAATAAGGTTATAATGAAATATGACCCCCACCGCAAATAAGAAAGCGAATTTAAATAATTGTTCTATGTAAAAAGATGTAAAATTTAATTCAGTAAAAATAAACACGTTTACGTAGTCCAGATGGTTTTAATACATAGATAGGTTCTGCATATTTTGATTATATGAAAGAAAAAAAGTACTAGCATTGTGCCCGTGAAACAAACGATAGAATTATTCATGTATGGATTCGCACTTCTGCGTAGGATCAGAATATCCGTGCAATCTGCCAAGGATCAAGTATATCAACTCGCTCCACCCCTGCCTTGGGTCAGTGAGTATTATCTATACACTCTGACTACTAAGATGAGTGTTGGTACCCAGCACTTCGACCCCGAGTGCGTCAACTGTGTGCCCATTGAAAAGTGTTGCGCACAAAATGTTGCATTTAATTTTTGTGGATATTTGTGGGGCTTCCAGTAGAGTGATCATTAACAAAGAAGTCTTGCAAATCGTTCGCTGCTATTGTGACTTCGATCTCCAGTGAGCATAAAAAAATGTGGCCTTGTGTCAGACCAGGCAAAACATAGTAAATATCAAGGGTCTATTATGTGTCTGACAAAACTACATATTTCCCGTTGGCACGGATGGCTCAGTTCTGGTCAAGGTAATAGTTAAGATTTCAAAGCAAGTAAGCCCTTCCCATTCAGAAAATTGACACAACACTATATTCTTTCGCAAAATTTCCTCTCTTCTATTTCTCTTTGTGCTGCACTCTAAGCTTAACTGATTTACAATCGAGGTAATATATTCGTGACTATAAAGACTATTTTTTAGGGACTGGACATTTTCTCAAAAGAAGGAGAGACTTCTATTCCATGCCACAATTTGGGTTGGTATCTTCAACATCGTTATGTTTCTGCATATGTTTGGATTTATATATTCTTTAACCTTCAATGAATGTACATTGCAACCGACTGTTTTATTGCAAAAGTTTAAAACGTATAAAGTCACCACCAAATGCAGCATCCTAATCAGGAAGTACGAAGACCACATTGGCAGAAACGTTATGATCGAAATTCCATAGATGAAGATTGATAATAGAATAATCCATGCAATAAGAAGTAATAGTTCATACCGGATGTGCAGATAGCAAAATTTATTATTGCTTTATGGGGGAAATATTTGATGTCGTCTTGCATCCACAAAGTAATTTTCGTCTTTTATTTATCCAAGATTTCAATGTCATGATTAATACGGTCATGTACGTTACATATTACCCAATTACTATTATTATTTTACTGTAAACATCTTCTCTCATCTAATAAAATTAACAAGGAGAGACGATCATTTTTTTAGACAAGTTTTGTGATTCAAGTATCCCCTACTTTTTAAAAGTTCGCTTTACGCAATCTTTTCATTTTCACAAAAGAAGAAGAACGTAGACACAGCGCTCCGAGTTGGGTTTTTTTTAGGAAACTGTTCTAAAGGCAGCGCGTATCCTCTTACTCTCTTGTGCTTTCAACCAACCACTTCAAACTTCAACAACTCAGTTTAAAGAATTATCATAACAGAATTGGGGGTATGAGAATGCACAAAATAAATATATCCTGTATAAATTAATGATCATTTTCATTTTTGCTTTACGCATTTTCAGCTTACAAAATGTAATAATGGGAACGGCGAAACTGAATATTGTGTTGCACTGAAGGCTCCACAAGGGAGCCTTTGAAATCGGCATTTGAGATTCTGGAGTTCAATTGGACTTGAACCCAAATCATCGGAATCAGTGTCAACTATTGAACTCACTATGTAGGTTAATAACGACAGAAAAATCGACTTGAGCCGATAGATTATCACAATATATATATATATATATATATATATATATATATATATACATATTCTTTTTTTATCTTCCTTTGGATGCATTTGACTAGCTGATGTTTTAACATACGCTTATTTACCGAGAATCTTTCTTGCTAAGAAGATTGGTAAAGGACTGTCAATGACTTTTCATTGACACGTCTCACTTATGCAACCTATACTTTTTCATCTGATGTTCCCCGCTGAAACATCTTTAAACAATTTGATCACTGAACAATAACAGCTAAAAACATATCTATATATAATGGAGCGACAAATTCTTTTAAATGCTTCCAAATTTTCTGTTCTTCCCCGTCATTGTTTCGCGTTCTGTGGCATCACGCTCTCGGAAAGTCTTTCTACCTGATTTTAGCTCTTGGGAGGAGCTTAAGAACAAAAGACAAAGCGATCGGCTCCCTCGGGGTAGGGGGGGAGGTTCCGCGACACAGGTGTCACCTGCTCTTCATTAAGGGTTTAGATCAGTCCGCAGACCTTACGGCCTGCCACTGATCAACTGTTGGACCTTTCCGCGCAGGTTTCCGCCATCAAAGGACGCAGCAGAGAGTCACTACGATTCAAAGGCCAGTCACATCGGACAAGCCGCGTCTCCCGTCGTCCAAGCTGCGCCATTGATCTAGTCAGCCTCAGTTGAAAGTGAAATCCAACGAGGCAAGCGGGTAGGAAAGGGTTGTTTTTGAAAGACAGTTAAGATAATACATTAAAGGAATCGAGTCCTTTTTACCTTCGAATTGCGTTCTTGGTTTCACAGACGAACCTTAACGCCGCCACACTCTTACACGCAGAAACATACGTACGCGCATAAGCATATCGTTGTACGGACAGTAAAAACAAACGAAGGAAAATGAAAGGGAAGTAGGCATATACGTCGTTAATTCCAAAGAAGTGATTCTCGATTGGTTCTGCAATTTCTACCCTCTGATCCCAGAATTGCTGTCAGCGTTTCCGTCAAGAATCAAGACGTCCTTATCTGCAAACTCCAATCGTTTTTGTCGGCTTTTACACAGGAAGAAATCAAGAGTTTTAACTACGTTATGCACTCTTCCGAAAAGGAATAAATAAAAGAATTATATCTGCAGTTGATGCTGTGATCTGATTAAGAGATTAATAGAGTTCAGCGTGTTTTATAATAAAAGTACTTCGCTACTTGTCGTTTTGCTGACAAGAGAAGGAGAGGGAAATTAGAAATAAAAGGATATTTGTGGTACTGAAAAGTGATGCTGGGATTCCATCTTTATCAAAAACTCCCAACCAAAACGTTTTCATCCATTTTTGATTTATGATAAACAAAGCATAGACTTATGCCCAATATATATATATATATATATATATATATATATATATATATATATATATATATATATATATATATATATATATATATATATATATATATATGTATAAAGTAATTTCAAGCTCTACTCTAAATCAACATAATGTTTAATGTTGAATGTATCGAGGACCTCACGAAATAAACCCATCACACATCGGATAATGTATTATATCATATTACATCATATTGTATTCCTGATTTGTATCGTATATGAATATATATATGTTTGTAAATGCTTTATATTTTTTGAAAATCTATTTGAAATGAATTCCTGTTTAATTTGTCATTTGGTCTAAGGAATTGAAGAAATTGGTAGCTGCAGAAATCGAACCTGTAGCCGAAAAAAAAGTTGACTTAACCTGGCACCGCTGTTACCATTGGTAAGTTGGAGGCCCAAATAACTGCTTTGTGTCAAAATTTCTTTTGGTTAATTCACTGTCTATATCTGGTCTATCGTTTTTCAACGTAGACAATTATATCATTAAGAAATGGATATATGATCCGATAGAATAATCATAAATGCATTATATTATTTGAAATTCTGTTTAAAATGGCCTCCGGTTGTTACATGAAAATGTGTCAATTGGCCTAGACATGGTAAATAGATTGAATAATGAAAGAAATGGGCTGGTGCAGGAATCGAACATGCGGCCAATAAGAAGCTGCCTTAACGTGTAAAATAGTCTCGAATAACATATTTATAACTATTCATATATATATGTGATCCGATAGAATGATTATAAATCTACGTTGTCTAGTTCGAGTGATACATTAACTATGATATGACGGGAGATCACTTCTCAGATGAGAGTTTATATAAAATATAACGTAATTTGTAATTATATATATATATATATATATATATATATATATATATATATATATATATATATATATATATATATATATATATATATATATACATATATATATATATATATATGGATAGTTACAAGTATATATGCATACACGAAGTGCTTCCCAAAAGTTCGGAGAATTACCCGCGAAGAAAATGTATTTACTCCAACAACTACTACCCAGTCTCATTTGAATTAGTCGCATGATGCTTTTACTCACTTATTCACAAAGACACTGTAAAGAGTAACTGCAAAAATCCGTACTAAATCTGATTCGCAGGCACTCATCAAATTCCAAGAATGGTTAGGATATCACCTCACACGCATATAAATTAGTTTACTGAGAACTACATACAAACACCTACATATATGCATATAAACGTGGATTGTCTTGTAGATTATTCTTACAAACTATTCACTCTTTAGTGATAAGTATGAACAATATGAACAGAATTTTCACCAGAAAATTGACATTTGAAATTTTTTTTTAATCTGGCAAAAATCAGCATATCATCTGATTTTGATAAAACTTTCGATACTTATCCTTTACAGGATATAATAAAATAAATATATTTTTTTATTCCAGATATCGAAAAAGAGAAATCTTTTTTCCAGATGATTGTTACCCCCACCTTTCATCATTTTGATGATACATTGATTTTCACGTTGATGTGTCCACTTGGTTTTAGACAATTGACAGAAAAATTCCTTGAAGTATTATGTTTATCTTTTTTAGAAAAGCGCTCAGGAACAGTTGAAACTGAGTTAAATCGATAATTAGGATGATTTAAAAAAAATAGTGAATGGAAATATTTTCCAAATCAAAAGGTTAAATTATAATTAATCGAATAGAATTAAAATATTGCTGGGATGAAAAATATTATTCTTGATTTTCCTATTTTTAATTCACAAAGTGATATTCCCAGTCAGATTAATTCCAAAGCACTTTTTAAATTTTTTTTTCAAGGGAAACATAATGATTATCAATCAAATGTGTAAAAATCAATGAAAATAGCAATATATTGGTAAGACAAATCATTAAAATTGTAAGAATCATACGGAAAAAACCCATTTCCGATACTAGGAATGAAATATTTAATCTTTTTGATTCGTTATTTGATAAATAAGTATTGAAAATTTGAATAAAATTGAAGCATATTCTGATTTTTGCCAGATTTTAAAATTCCTCCGGTGAGGATTTCCCGGTGAGATTACTTCCATATTGTTCTTACTTAATTAGTGATCTCGATCTAGACTGTGTGTTTTGCATTTGTAGCATTGTGTCAGGCTCGGCTAAGATCAGCATAAATGAATAGAGAGACATAAATAAAGAGTCAGAGACGTGCAAATATCTGTATGTGAGTGAACAAAACAATATCGGGAGACTGTTCAAGACAAATAACTCTAACTACAGCAACGATTAAACAGCGTATGAATACGGTCCTTGGAGAGACCACATCCGGAAAAAGACAAGAGTCAGGGATATCACAGAATCCATTAAAAATCTCAAATGGTAGTGGGCTGGCCATGTTGCAAGAATGGCGGACAACTGATTGACATCGCATGTGCAACCGAGGCTGGCAGAATATTAGATGGAGAGACGAGCTAGACGAATTTAGAAAGTACTGGCTCCGCAACGCTCATGATAGAGAAGTGTGGCGAATCCTGGGGAAGGTATGTCCTATGACGGGCGTTAAAAGAATGATGATGATGATGATGATGATGATGATGATGATGATGATGATGATGATGATGATGATGATGATGATCACGGTCCGATTCAAAGTTGTGATAAAAAGCATCTGAAAGTTGAAGCGAAGTGTCATGTCTCTTACGAGTTGGCAATATGTCCATCGAAGGGACGCCTCTGCTCTAATCACACGGCTAAGAGCGTACGCAGCTGCTAGAGGAAATGTGTTTTGATGAAGCGTTTTCTGCACTCTTCGCTTAGACCTTTTGCGTGTGAAGCCGATGTACTAACTATTCCTCTATCCGAGTAGACTCTAAAAATGGAAAGATAGTTAAAAAAAAAAAAAAAACGTATAAAAAAAATCAAAATTGATGATAAAAATTACTTCTTCTTCGCGAATCGTAGAAATCCAAAGGACCCGGCTAATAATAACTGATTCATTTTGTTCCAGTGCAAGAATTCTCTTCACTAGTTTCTGAATTTATAAAACATACGATACCCAAGAGATTCGAATACCGGACAAAACCTCGATCAAATTATGAACGAGCTATTTGTCGAGAAATTAATCACCGATCGAAGATCTCTTCCACTTATGATCGCCGACAAAGAGAAAGAAAAAAAGAAATAAAAGGACTCAGTGGATGACCTGAACAACTGGTAGCATACGAGTAACTATTGTTTATTTTCAAAAGCGAAGGGGGTCGGGGGGTCGGGGACACGGGATAGATATGCAGTTAGAGACGTCTAACCACTCCAATCGTCTACGTCTAGGCTTGTTATGATATAACTACACCCTGCTACAGACACCAAAATGATTGGTACGTATTAAGAGCGGATATGGAAATAATTCCATTGTGCAAAAACAGTAGGTGAATTGCTCATATGTTGCCATGTATTGCATGACATGACTGGAATGACTGGACACCTTATCTGACCGGACAATAATGATTCGTTGGGTTGGCGGAGAAAGAAACGTAGGTAGGTAGAAAGGTAGATAGGTAGGTAGGTAGAAGAGAAAATTGAGAGAATGAGAGGGAGAAAACATTTGACCGAACAATAATGACTCGTTGGGTTGGCCGGGAAAGAAAGAAAGAAAGAAAGAAAGATGAAATTTAAAAAAAAAAAGGAAGAAAGAAAGAAAGAAAGAGAGAGAGAGAGAGATGTAGATAAGTAGGTGTACGGAAGAAAATGGGAATAGGGGGAGAGGGGTAGAATGTCTGATAATGGAACATACTAGTGTATGAAAGTCATTCGATACCTATTGTTATTGTCGGGGGGTGATGAATAACAGTTTTCACTCGGTTTATCTACACACTAGGATAATGTCCGTTGTGTGTTTAGTTTTTAATAACTGCTTTTGATTTTTATTATATAACGTATTTGGTCAGCACAGGTCACGGAAAAACAGTGCCAATTATTTCACCCCCTGGTGAAGTAAACAGGGAAGAGTGAGTGTTTCCATTCCTTTATCCGGCATGGATGAGACTTGTGTTTACACCCGAACTCAGAATTGTTCCTGACTTTGATTTCAATACTTCACTACTTGAACATCGAACAGTTGTACATTAACAAAATTTACGTAACTCGAGATGTCAAGATTTATCAAACAAATACTCTAAATCGTTACATATGTAGTGACTACGCAAATGCTAGTTGTAAGTAAATATGAAATATTGTATTTTAGCGTCGACTGATTTGAACTCAGAATACGTCTTTTCAAATCACTGTCCACTTATTTTACCTTTACTCCTCTATCGATCCGATTCACTTTAGTGATTCAAACTGAATTATTTTGATGCTGAGGAAAACACTTGTGAAACATCAGAGTTTGCTATTCTTTACCTGTTTGTTTGATGGAAAGTAAACAACCGTCTACGTTGCCAGTCCACTCAATAACCATTCTACAAAAGTTGATGCGCTGTAGCGCCAGTTATAATTCCTAATACTCAGTAGATATTCTAACATGTGCTAGAATAATCTATGATATGACAGGCATCTTTTTTGTAATCAACTTCCTAAAATTATGGCAATCTCTTATAGTTAGCCAAAAGCATTATGACATTCCCCCCCTCTGCTCAGTCTGGCACAAAATTACAGTAGTAAGATCCCTGTTAAGGATCGAACTTGCAATTGTCTTGCATGACTGGCTTGGTAAATATTGTTGTATTGCAGGTACACCTTCGAATGAAGGCTGGAACTACTTCTATTTGAGGAAACCTACTTAGATGAAAGTATTACATCATTCAGGCAGTAAAACACGGTAAATTCTGGTGATTACTATGAGAATATCATCGATAATTTGATCAAGTATTCGTAACATTTCATGATCTGTTTGTTCCTGACGATAGCCACCCAAGGGAATTTTTATTGTCGTATCGAAATACATTCCTGTTAGTTCAACGCGTACAGATAACTAAGAGTAAAAAGGACAAATATCTAATATAAGATATATCGTTTGATTTATTACACCCCAAGACAGTCTCGGTGAATTCGTAAACGCATCTTACACTTGAATAATTTATATCTCACTAACAGCTTCGATGTTGGGTAATTACTTGTAAAAGAAAGAACAAATAACTGCTTGCTTTACATTGCCTGCATCATATTGATCCAGACGAACAAATTATAACTATTTAAAGATAACACAATCTGTCCTATCATCTTGGAAATTGTTGTTCTTCAAAACTGAGTCAGAATATTTTCCTGCACTCTTCTCAATACTACTACCATATACAATCCTTTCTATATAATAAGAGTAGTATACAAAATATGCCTGGAAAGTATACAACCATTTTTAATATCTCGAGAACCAGTTGCTTATCCTCGATGTAATTTGGCAGCCGATCAGAAGGGGCCTTACTGAGAGTATATGAATAGATGATCCCCCGTGAAGTTACTCAGTTGGTAGAGAGATGCTTAGAAAGAATTTTGTGTACTGTGTGAAAATCGCATTCTCAATGACAAAGTGTGTCATTCTTTACATATCGCGTGGGTTTTCGTCCATGTCTATCAGTCCCCGTAGATTTGGTGCCCTATAACTTCTCGCTAACCTCAAAGCTAAAATGCTGCTGGAACGTTGTGGATGAAACTTGGGGGAATATGATGAGATAGCCTATGACGATCCCGAAGGAGGACTTTGTTTTAGAAAGTGGATGGAACCCTGAGATAAATATGTGGTGCTCTGAAGGACGAAGGCGCTAGTACTCTGGATAGACTTCTTTTTTATTAGTATCCAATGACTGGATATTCCTGGGTAGATTGCGTGATTAAATACTGGTTATAGCATAGAGAACAAAGCAAAATTAAGCAGACTTTCTTTTTCAATTTAATAATCATGTTAAGACGAGATCTTATTTCCCAAACTTGTTCATCTGTAATTTTTTTGTTGGTTGGAAAAACAAGGCCAAATATTCAGTGACTTCTAAAGAACACCAGATGCAACATGCAAGTGAACATATTGACTGGAATATTGCGATGAAAATATAAGGACAGAAATGATACCAGCTAGTACACCTTTGTACCCAAGAAGAATGGAGTAAACTGGGAGGTATTCAAATATGATTTACTTTTCCACGTAAAGGATGTAAAACGCTTACATTGCTGGCAATGTTTACGACATTTGCTGTTATATTCTATAATGAAGGCAAAATAACGATAATCTCTTATCTCTACACGGTCACTCATCGGAGTAATAGCACCAAATTTTACTTCAAACCAGGTGATTCTTACCAAAGTGAGTGATAGAAAATGTAGAAGTTGTATCATACAAACACTTGAAACATCAAATACAGGACTAATATGAAAAAAAAAAACTTTTGGAAGAAGTCTTGCAATCAAAGGACCTACACCTTTAAGATAGCTTGTCAGTTAATATAAGATGTTTCACTGAACATTTTTGAACGACACTTGGACAAGTTTCTTAGTTTACTTCTACATGAACCATCACTCGCTGATTATATTGCAGGCAACAAATCAATAGAAGTAGTTTAAAAGACACCATCTTTGATACAGTTATGTATGGAAATGATGTTCCATGATCATTGCCTGCCAGCAAAACTTTGAACTATGAATTATCCGTGATTTAGTGAAAATATTTGATCCAAGAAATTTGAATAATAGTCATGATACCTGATATAAGCATTGATTAAACATGTACTGAGTTCGGTTCTCCATTTTTCAAACAGATTGGTCTTGATCTTTAGGTTGATCAACACTTTTGTAGAGGATCAAATCCAAATTACTTACAAAGGAATTTTCCTTCTATCTTATCCCGCATCTGAGTCAAGATGACCGGAGTTAGGAGTGAAACTTGGGTCTGTATCAAATGTGTCCGCATGAAATGAAACTAAGGATTAGGGGATTCTATTGATTATCGATTGCTTGATCCATCTTGGTATATCGTGATTTGTTAGGAGGAAAACAAAATCAAAAAACATCATGAAAGATATATTTAATATCATACTATCATGTTTTAAAAAAATACACACACCACATTAGATTTTAATGATACGAAAAGTTTACAATGTATATATCAATAACAAGTAAACAGGGGACCTACTGTGTGCGTTAGATGCATATTTCCAACCGGCGCAAATGGTAACGCGCGAGCACAGCTTAAAGGTAGGATTTCGATGGCTCTTAGTAAATTACGGTAACCAACTAGAAGCAGCAGAAATCAGAGTAAATATATGATTTATTGCCAGTAAAAATATTTCATTAACTTAACAACTCTAGCCATATCCATGAACTGTTTAATTAATCTCGATTAACCTCTTCATAAGGGATTTTTTGAATACATTCCTTTCGTTCATCATTGCTTCCTTTTGCTTCCCGTTGCTTTTCGTATTTTACGGAAACGGGGATTTCGATTATTGATTTTCAAGGTACATTGGCTCTTTCCACTGATTGCTGCCACAAAATCTTCATACCCCTATTATTTTCTCTTAATTTGACTATGTGAACCGTAAAAAGATAAGCTAGATAAATATTGACTTCTAAGTTTTTACGTTAACCGTGATATCACTGGGAAGATTGATTGAATAATTATATCAAAAGTCACATTCACTCTAATAATTCCTGTATAGTGACTCTGCAATATAATATATATAAGAAGGCTGCAGATACCAAAACATTCGTTATTCATTTAGTGTTTGAATATGACATTAATATTTGGTCATTCAAGATACTTGTCTATCTTCTGTTGGAAATCTTGTGCAGAATATTAAGTTCCAAGAAAAGTTTAGTGGATTCAAAGGGTGTTTTGCCCATCTTTCTTAGAGATGAATATGTAAATAGCACAGTTTTGGTCTTGGTGCCACAAGAATATCGTTCTCAGGATCAAGAATGAGAATAATTTTCAAAGTATCATTAGTATTTGAAAGTGGAATTTGATGATTCAATCACTGAAGTTTGCAAATAATTTTTCATCGGACATTTGAGCGCTATTTGGCCTCTCAGTCTGTATGTTGTGCATTGACATTCATTGGGAATAAGCTGGATTCCAAATAAGGTCTACTCTCACCACAACTGTGATGCCACACCCTACTACTTCTGTTTGGCTCGGGTAGCTAGCTGAATGACGGTAATGGAGTTGTACTCGATTTGTAGAACATATATTGGGGAGTCAATTAGAAATCGTTGGAAGTGACGTATAGTGGGAGATATGTGTTACGGTTTAAGTGACCAGAAGTTTTTTCAAGCTCAAGTACAAAGTCTGGAGTTGACTTCGCACTCCTAACGTAACAACAAAAACAATCCTCACCAAAATGAGGGATGTAAAACCGATAGGTAAAACTCGAATTCCTCTGCTCTGATTTGAATTCAAGACCAACAGATTGCAAGCAAGGTATCTCACTGACTGAGCTAGATTGTCAAGTCTTGGATATTAACGAAAATCTATCGTGCAAATAGGCGCGGGCTTATTTCATTTTGATAGATGTATTTTACAAATTGTCTTTATTCATCATATCTACAATACAAAGGTTGCAGTAATCATCTTCAGTCGGAATAGATGTCTGAGTTGAGTTTGAACTTATAGCTGCCAGTCTTGTCTTTGTTATAGTCACAATCGGATACAAATACGTTCATCGGAAACAAACGGTGTCCAATCCATACTGAGAAGAGCTTGTTGAATCCTTTCCAACACAATAACGTGTAAAGAACAACCGGCTACCTATATTAAAGAAGATTATCAATAGTCAGGAATTAGGTAAAGCGTTACTGAAGGAATAGGGTTATTAGGCGGATAATGATCATCGTGGAATACTCTGGAATCGTTATTATAAGAAAAGGTATTTTTTTCTCATTCTAGTGATGAATGTCACCAAACCATTTCCACTAAAAATTCCTGCATATCATTGCTTGCAACTTCATCTAACCATTTTCCTATGTCTACAATGTTATAATAATAATAATAATAATAATAATAATTACACTGGGAACTAAGTAAACAAATGGGATTCAACCATGGGGAAAAGTGGTATCAGCACAAGCCAGAGGCAGTTTTGGAGAATGACAACCACAAACTACTGTGGGATTTTGACATCCAAACTGACCACCTCATCCAGGCAAGAAGGCCGGACTTAGTAATAGTAGACAAAAAAAAGAAGGCCTGCCAAATAGTAGACGTGGCTGTGCCTGCAGACCATAGAGTAAAAAAGAAGGAGGGTGAAAAAAGGGAAAAATACCAGGACCTAGCAAGGGAGTTAAAGAAAATGTGGAACATGAAAACTAGGGTAGTACCAGTCATAGTGGGAGCACTAGGAACTGTCCCCAGAACGCTGAGGGAGAGACTGGAGGAGATCGGGATTAGGGGGAGGATAGAGACCGTACAGACCACAGCACTACTGGGAACTGCACGGGTACTGAGGAAGGTGCTAGAGATATAAGTACTGCAACGAATTGTAGCTCTGTCATGATATGCGAAAGAGGGAGGAGACGTTAGCTGAAGACCTGAGGAGACTTATTGTCACTCAGCCCTCAGCGATAACCACTGGGCAACCGGTGTGAAACTGTAAATCGCAGAATTACTGCGACCTGCTAGTACTAGGAGAGGAGGGCTGGAGACTTGAGGAGACTTGCTGTCACTCAAACTCCAGCGGTTACCACCAGGCAACTGGTGTGAGATTCCTAATGATAATAATAATAATAATAATAATAATAATAATAATAAAAGTGCGTCTAAAATCTGCAACATCCATTGAGTGTATTAGTTAATTTGTAAAATCGACGATACCTACGTGGAATTCACATCCACACGCAAAGAAAATTGCTATTTATCTACTGGGAACTGTTCTACGAGCAGTTTCGTCGGACGGCTTTATAGAAACCGATAGTTTCGAATAGGATAGGCGCCCCAGGTTAAACTCAGATGACGAAGAAAGAAGGTCGCTAAAGACTTGGCCATGAAGCAAGGAATCTTCGTGTCGGCCATTGTATAATTTGCACAGACCCCGGAGTCACAATGCCTACCGTCAACCCTTTGATGTGAGATGAGGCAACGTTGGTCATGGGGCTGACAGAGGGATGCCAAGGGAGGCTGCTGTCCACAACTGCGTCTCCTAGAGTGACGACGAAAGCAAATTACAAACCGGCTTTGTTCTCTCTGTCTTTCTCTTCCTCTCCTCTATTCACCGAGCTCTTTTCTTTGCGGCCATTTTGACTTGGAGTAGCGGATATGTACATGGATAAAGTATTAGGTTTTACTATGTGCAATGTAAGAATCTCGACAGGTAAAAGTGAAACACTATATTTTAAAAGAAAGGAACATTCTTCTGGGTAAATCATTCGTTTAAGATTCTTGGAAATGATCCTTTTTGTTCCATATCGAGTAATAACACTTTTCAGAAATGAGCCATTAATGCAAATAAGCGGGGACGAGGACTATTCAAAGCGACGCTGTTTCTGATTTTCTATCGGTCACATGAAATCAATAAATTTTTTTCTGTTGCAGCCAAATTGAGTGAAACTTCATAGTAGAGACCCAAAGGTCAGCCGAAAAGATTGAATCATAAGTTGCTTTTCACACATTTTCTTGGTTGGCCATTTTTGATGACGTCCATAGCTCTTCCTCGATACTTATTCTCAATATTTTTTATTAACATTTCTGAAAACATTGTTGCGTAATTCATTTCTAAGCTGCACATTCTCTGAATGCCGGCAACTTTGGGTCCTATTTTAAACCTGCTCAATAGACAAAGTATTTTCAAGAATGAAAAAATTAAGTTTATAAAGAACAAAGAACAGTTCATTTGAAATTGAGGTAAAGAAATAGAATAGCCAAATTTACAATACGACAATACCTGCTTACTTAAATTAATCTTGATAGCTCTAACTAATGAATCATCAATGTTTCGAAAAAATGATTTGGCACAATCTTATCGATGATCTAAAATACCGGTTTCCTAACTTTGCGAAATGCATATTTCTCCGCAGAGCAGCATCCGTATTTCTTCATGAAATTGCATTGATTGTCCTAAATTGCGTCCTCAAACATTTGAAAGTTATAAAGCACCCTCTAAACCATTTGTCCCTGTCATATAATGCATATCTAAATCATTGACAGTACTTGCATTACGTGGAAAGTTCTTTTCTACAATCGTCACCCTTTTATTTGCGTGAAGAAAATGTTACTTCTCTCAAATACGTCACATAATTTACTTGATGAAATGCACCCTTTTTCTATGTTCCAAGTTGATGGCGTTTTCCAATGGTACCATTGTAAAAGTTTATAGAAACGAGATTCATGATACAATACAAACATTTTAAGAGTTACACATTTTGGGGCGGTCTTTCACTGGGGAAAACGAAAAATTTTCTGAGCTGAAGATGAAAATATGTCTCTCACCCTGAAATGATTTGAAATACGGAAATTGATAAGTGTACGAGAAATTGATTTTGAGGGGACATTGCTATAAAGCAAATGTTAACAAGATAGTTCTGGACTCCTGTAAACTAAGTGCAGCTTAGTTAATGCTGAATTTTTTTGCCTTGTAGTAGTAGTTAAAAATCTAGTCTCAAAGATTAATTTAATTCGATCCTTATTGGACGCACCATGCCTACATTTTTATACCAGGATAAGCTAAATTTAATAGACATTTAGAAGGCCTCGATATTAATGTCCAGTTCATTAGCTTAACTATTACCCAAATCCTTTTCAATTCTCATTGCATGCACAAACTAGACTACACTAAGCTAAGGATATTACTCTATACCTGCGGCCTATTCAGGACAAGGTTAAGCATAATAAGAGACAACTTTTCTACGGTCCAAGTTTAAAGACATAGTGTAGCGGTCAGTTACTTTTGATATCGGTCTTCTGCCTCTCGGTAAATAAAGGAGGATGTGCCAAAAATGATTCTGTGATTGCGTTACAGTGCCCGCTGTGACTGCGCAGCCTGAATCCCGAGCAGCACACTGTGCTGCAGTTCCCTTACGATTGTAGTCCGAGTACTTCAACGGGTGTGTCCCTCTGTCCTCTGCCGTCTGTGCCCTCCTTCCTCTTCTAGATTGCTTTCCCTTTTCCTCTCGCTCGCCTGGATATCTGCCTCGACGACAAGCTTCCATCCGCTGCAGTCAGTGGCCAAAGCTCTCCAGCCGGTTGTGTGGATGTTGCCTGCCTTTGGGCTACGTTTAAAATATCTTCATAAGGAAAGAATGAGCTTTCCTGCAGGTCTGTAATAAGCTCGCTGCACAGACAGAGCTAAGCTTAATAATATATCAAGAGCTCGTTCTAGCTTTTTACGAACATTAAAATATTTGTTTTTACCGGATATGCTCATTTATATTGCATACTGATAAAGGGAAATAGTTTTATGAAATAGCAAATCAGAACAATTTTGACGATTTACTATGTAGTTTTAACAAAAAGGAGGATTGACGCATCCTCAAAAAGAATCTCCAGACCTATGAAATATGAGTTAGGAAAAAACATTGACGGCTTCAATCGTCATTGCAGATGTAATCAGATCGTGTGAAGACAATATATGAAGTATGTCTTGTTCCTTGACATTGTGTCGGGCTTCTAGTGGTAGGTTTTAAAAGAAAGTGTTTTATCCCTCGAAATGACATTAGGGTTAATGTAATTATAATAACCTCAAAAGTATAAATGTCTCCAGTGGAAAACGTATTTCGATAATCATATTTTCTCTCTCTATTACTGTTTTTAAAACCTTTCTGCATTCATTCCCGAATGAAATTCCGAAAATCGTTTTATCCACCTTTTATCATGTATTCATTGAAAATTATTTTAAAATTAGGCACGTTGGTGACAATGACGGTGACTGCTTTGCAGTCAACTTTTTTTTTTTTTTTTGTACCTTTTTATCAAATTCGGCGAAAAACTAGGGGAAATCTGCCCCAGAAACGAAAACATGCTTTTTTTTTCTCTCTGAAAGAAATGTCAACAAACAATCAAGTTCATACCTAAACATTTCGAAGTTTTCATATCTCCCTCAAACTCTCCCTCAAATTTCATGCAGCATTTCATTGAAATATTTCAAATAAGAATAAAACAGTTATCTAATTCCAAGTTAAAGGGGTTATCTAATTGTAAATTATATATAAAATGTGAACAAATAATCGGATTGAGCATAACCAACTATTTCCCTACCATTCAAAACAAAATTGATCAAGATTGAGAAATTAAAACAACAGGAACAAATGCATGCTTTGCACAAAACTCACTGTACCAAAGTCTTCATCCATCCTCTGACCCTCATACAAAATTTCATGAAAATATATTCAGAATTAAGGGAATCGAAGTAATTATTCAATTACAATCACATATAAAATGTAAACAAAGAATTGGATCACCCATGATATGTTTTTTTTATTCCAGAGGTTCCCCCTAACATTCTAACCAAATCTTAGCCAAATCGATCTAGAATTGAAACCAAAAACATGTTTGCAAAACGTGAACGAACAAGCAGATCGTCCATGACTCCCGATATGAAAGTTTTCATACACTTCCCAAGACTCATGCAGAATTTCATTGAAATACATTTAAAATTCGAAGTGTTCTCTAATTTCAAATCAAAGAATTTACCCAGTTATAAAACACAAACAGTGCATTTTTTTCCAATTCGATTGATAATCAGTGTCTTCGCAGGAAATTGAGGTGCGTTGTAGTGTTACGAAAATATCCCGAAAAACAAAATCAATCCCAGTTTGTAGCACATGCTCTCCCAGAACAATATCTGACTACATTCTTAAAGACAACAAACGCCCCTAGGATGTCTAAAGGGTGTACAATTGAAATGTTGTAAAAAAAGAATGAATCAAATAAAACTAAAATGGATAAATTTGAAACAAAAAACAAAAAAACCCCAAAGGAACCAGGGAATTTAGCCCGAACAAACCATAGAGAATTATTAAAGCATTCCGTCTAAAATTCAGACAAGTAGAATGATAACTTTAATGCTGTTAACTAACGAAATTCGTAAACATTTTTTGTCAGTATTTATAAGATCAATTACCGTGGAAAACAAAGAACCCTATTGTTAGTTGGTCAATGCATGTTTTGTAATTCATTCATCATAATCCATCGGGAACAAATTTGATTTCAAAGCAAGGCAAATACCCAATGTGTTTTATAAGGCTTTGCACTTGAAAACAAGGGACATCATCAAATATCAATAACAAAATGAATATCCCCGTGTGGAGCGATGTTTAGAAAAGTAGTTTCGTAGACTATTACTATTGTATTGTATTTAATCTTCACTACATAGCCCTCACTTGTGGCTTTATGGCAGATATTTACGTTAGTAAATATCAATAGCGCACCAACTATCACGAAAGCCCAAACGTTGTGGAATATAGATAAAACATAGTTTTGCAATTGGAATAAAAATTCATTGCAGTATTGTCTGCTGGTCATTTACTGGAAAAATAAGTTTGTACCCGACTCGTATGAGTAATCTTTTTATCCGTAAGATAGGAATATTGCGTGAGAAGTAAATGGAGTGTACAAGGAATTATTTATCCTTGTCTGGATTCTCTATTTTCAGCATCGTCTTTCATCTAGGGATATTATTTCTAACATTGCCATTATCATCATGATTATTTGACTGCTATTTTCCTTCTGGTTAATTTTTGTTATTGCCTTTTTATCACAACTTGAATCGATCCGTCTATACACAACCGGGAGTAAAAAATGCGAATCAACAACAACAATAATAATAACAACAAACAGTAATCTCTCAGTGAGATTCGAACTCACGCTCCTCTTGCCGCGGAAAAGCCTGGTTAAATGCATCATCTGCTCTTAACAGCTGAAAAAAAATAAGATGAGGGAGAAATAGTAATAAGAATAGTGAAAGGAAAAAAAAAAATTATAACGCTTTACAATATAAATACATAAACGTGTGCATGTGCACCTAAATGCATCACACTCACACACACATATATATACACACACATATATATACATACACACACACATGCATATATATACACACACACACACACACACACACACACATATATATATATATATATATATATATATATATGCACATGAATAGAATTCATTCTAACCATATAGAATATTTTTCACATGAATTCAAATTTTAACGCTACGGTTGTCCAATTATTGACAGTGATGGTGACTTATTTCAACCTTTGTCTCCCTTCTCTCTCTCTCTCTCTCTCTCTCTCTCTATCTATCTATCTATCTATCTATCTATTTATCTATCTATATCTTATGATACCAAACCTCTACCGATATATCACGTTTTCTTTCTCCAGTTTCCTCGCTTACTCTCTCCACAAGTCTTATAAACCTCTTTCTTTGAACTTCCTCTGATTTCATATACTCTCTCTCCCCGTTTCTCTCATTTTAGGCATCGTCTTCATGTTCTCATTTTCTCTCTTTTTTATTGGTGTCACCCTCAGATTCTATTGCATATTCTTTCTCTTGCTCAATATTCCTTACTCTTTCCTCTCCCTTCGTCTGAATTCTTTTTGCACCTCCTTCTCTCTTTTTGTCATCTACTCTACCTTTTTTCCATTTTCCTTCACACATTTTTTAAAAATTTCCCTCTTACTTCCTATCTCTTTCCCCCTTTCCCGTCTTTCTTTCTTTCTTTTTCCTTGATATAATTCGTTTTACTTTCTTTCTGTTCTTTCTTTTTCTCATACAATTTCTTTTATTCAACTTTCTTTTTTATCGAAGCATTTACCTTTCTCTAGTACCTCTTCTTCCCCCTCTCTCTCCCCCTTCTCACTCTCTCTCTCTCTCAAAATTTTTTTCCTTCTCTTGGCAAATATTCTTTCCTTGTCCACATAATTTTCGTCAGTCCGGCCTTCAATGTCAACTTCTTCTTTCCTCTCGACCGGTCTGTCCCTTTCTTCTCGAAAACAGTCCGTTTCCCTAAACGCTCCCATAGATTTCTCCGCTTCGATCTCTCCCTCCCCCCCTTGTCCTCGTCATGAGTTATCTTTATAATGATATCGCCAGAGGCGTTATATTTAAAGCTCAGCTCACCTTTGTTCGAAGGCAAGGCATTGCCGTACAAGGTTTAGGTTAGATGCTGATTGGCAGCGGGGGGAGGGGATGAGGGGTAAGAATAGGACTGGGAACGAGGTGCCTCTGTCCGCTGATGAGGAAAGATGATCGTCGCCCTGAGGCTAAAAAGTTGGAGAGACTATAAGGGCTGGCCTATCATCAGTAATTACTGAAAATGATCAGAATAAAGTCTAGGTGGAGAGCAAAGATCTTCCCGAGTCCTTAAACCGCTCTTCCTACCCCGCTTCCTATCTCTTTCTCTGGTTCAGGTTTACTGGTCAGCACAGGTCTGATTATGACTGATTTGGACCATTCTACTGTTGGGTCTAACATGGCCGGGGCACAGCCTCGGCAATGAACAAATCTTTGCCATTTTCGACCGCGGCTGTTTTATATAACTGTTTGGCTGTGTTAGTATCATTTGGCATTTGTGAGAGGATGTATCATTAGCATTCATACGTTGTTTTTGTGGCTATTATCTTTCTGTAATTGACTCGTAGTTTTGGCATTCGAGCGACACCAGTGAAAGCAGCATCTGCTATTCCAAGCAAAGCTGTACATTCCAGAAGTAACTGACTGTATAAATACAAAATTCATCAAAGGATCTTAAAAGCATAAATGTCCCCGACAGAAAACGGTTGAAAGAGGGAAAGAGGAAGGAAGACAATGAGTTGTTTATTGGTATACTCAAATCTGAGATACCGATTTATTTTTATTCAAACCGTAAACGTTAAATATTTTCAGTGATCAGGTCCTCAAGAACCTGTATAACAATATTTCAATCGGTTCTGCAGTTCAGAGATTCCATACTTTTTTTTCAATATTTGGACTTATCGTTAGTTATATATAAAATGTAAACAAACGATCGATTGCAACACATCATATTTCAATTAATAAGGTTCTGTCAACGTAGTAGCCAAATTTCAGCAAAATCGGTCCAGATTTGAAAATTTTCCTGTATCATAAAAAAACGATGTTTTTTTTCTTATAGAATGCATACAAACAATTAGATCAGCCATAGCTCACCATCCCAAAAGTGAAATATCTCCACAAGTCTCAATACAAATTTTCATTGAAATATACCGAGGACAGACACTCATAGCGAATGACAGTCCCTGGCCTTTATCCGCTGGAGACAAAAATCTTTCCGTGGAGGACATTTTGTTGCAAAAGATTCCTTCAAACTACAGCAAAGCACGTCTCTTCGGACTAAAATATACACAAGCAAGAGGATTACGTAAGCTTTGTTGACACAAGCGGGATTCATCAAACAAAAAAAGGCAAAATTTTCATTGACTCTATATAGATAGAGTGACATAGAAAAATACTGAAAGCATGTATAGGAAATACTGGGGAAACCGTTAATTGTGATCAGTTTGGGATAGGGTCATTCAGATAACAACAACTGGATGATAACATTAAACAAAGGATATAAAATTTGGAGCACATTAATTGCTATAAATTTGCATTCGATTTTTCAAATTTGCATTCATTATAATGAATTCGTTATGCTATTATATTCATTATTAAACTAAATTCCCGCCCTCGAAAGAAAATAGATGGATAGAGAAATGGAAATCAAATAGAGTTAAATTCAATCTGTTTGTGACTTTATGTCTATCTAGGATGGATTTACATTTCAAACCTACCCCCCTCTGACCCCGAATATCTAAAAACCTTTCACTGAGTCACGTTGAGACTAGTAAACAATTTTATGTGGTTATGCGAAGTGATTTTTGCAGTGGGCTAACACATACGGACAGACATGCGTTTGGTAGATTATAATAAAATGAAAAACTTATTACGTCATGAAAACTATGAAACTTATTGACTCGTAATATGCATTTTTGATTTGCTTGAAACAAAGCATTTGCAACCAAATAATTTTGATAACAATAACTGTTTACCAACATCATACATGATTATAATAAATGGCATCCTATGCATATATAAAATAAGCTGAAACATAATTTTTCAGACTGCATTCAGTGTTTGACTAGACAAAGCGAATATGATATGAAATTGATGAGTTTATCATTCAATGCTAATTGAATTCAAGGATATATCTTAATTTCTATGAAACGATTTTAAGATAAGTAAAAAATAGTGTTGGTTTCAGTCACTATTTTTCAATGTTGAGTAGGAGGTATTATTATAAGGAATTTTTTCCCACCTATTAGGACACAAAAACAGTGAAAATTAATCATTTCATAATTATATAAATATAGAATAGTTTGGTTTTGGTATCAGAACATTAACGTAGGAAGATCCCATGAAGATGGAACCCACTAATAACGGTCAGCAGGTTTAGCTTGCAGATCATTGCTATACGACGTGCATCCAGATTTATTTTTTCGGCTCTTATATTCTACTATTTTCCATAGTGTTTCTAGAGGTAGTGATTATTTTTTCGATTTAAAAATTATTTAGTATCAAATAAGTGATCTAATAACGCCCAAGTGAGAATGTTTTACGTGTTATACATTTTAA
>OY735198.1:65350055-65357555 GCA_963457665.1 Thysanoteuthis rhombus | reverse complement strand
GTTGGAAAATGGGTTTCGGAGAAAGACAGTTATAGTGTAAGAGAAGATGTATGCAAGGGAAGAATAAAGAGAGAAAAAATGGAGAATAGAGAAAAGAATGACTTACGGCATGTTAGTGACGTGCTTATCGATATCTTTTTATCTTTCGCCCAGTCTATCACAAAGGTTCAGTAGTAAGTCATCACTTGAGTATGGAAATTGCAAAAAACAGCTTGCTACACAAGCTTGTTAACCAAAAACTCTGCTGCAGTTAGTCAATGTCGTTTTTTATTTTTCAAAACATAGCTTAGACTGGCACAAACCTCAAGGTTGGATTATCCAGTGAAGACCGAACTCATAATCCTCGATTCAGTCTCTGAGACGAGCACTATAAGTGACCAAGTCAACCTATGTGTGTGTGTATTTATGTGTTTGCTGTGTTGATATGAAATAATCCTTCAAAATGATGGCAATAATTTTGCAACGTGGAAAATGAAAAAAGAGTTGAGAAAAATAAGTGCTTTACCCCGAAAATCTCTTGTATCACCGAGAGGGGCCTGGTGCATTTCGCTTTTCGAAAAGCACAAAGCAATACAAAAACAGTTACAGACCAACACACAGTTTTTTATTTGTCTGAGTGAAGGAATTAAATGAGGAAAAGATGAAAAGATGCCGCGTATAGTGGATGTTTTCTGGTTGTTCAGTAGGGAAAGGAAAGGAATATATATATATATATATATATATATATATATATATATATATATATATATATATATATATATATGTACGTATATATATGTATGTATGTATGTATATATCAATGCTCTTACCATTGGGCTAAACAGCTGCCGGTAATTCACAGGCCAAATAACTGCTTTCAACCCGAATTCTCATCTCGTTTATTCTCAGTCTATCCGTCTCTTTCAACATGACAGTTATGTATTTTGAAAATAGGCATATCTAGTCCAACAGAATGAAATAAATTGCGTCATATTATATTTGAAATGATCGCCTATCGCCACTGAGTTAATATATCATTCAATTAAGACAACGTAAATAGAATAAACAAATAAAGAGAATGGGGCTGTTGCAGGAATCGAAGCTGCCACCGATCGTGTTGCCATTTCTGTGTAGCGATGCTCCTCCTATTGAACCAAACAGCCGCTGGTAAATACTGGTAAGAGCATCGGTTCATTGAAGCGGCTATCCTATCAGTGGCAGGTTCGATATATATGTACATATATTTGTATATGTACGTATATGTATGCATGCATGTACGTATAAGTATATATAAGTATGTGTAGATAAATACACACACACACATGTATATATATATATATATGTTGCGTCAACCGATAGGTACATTCATAAGTCTATAAACTAATGATTAAAAATTTATTCATTTCATGCAACAGATGTTTATTCGTTTTTCAATGGAATGTCCTTTTTATCAATTGAGTGGTGAATATTGACAATCCGATTGGACATTACTCAGAAAAATGTATTTCCCGATTCAGCTAATTGCTGTGTCATTGACTTACCATCGTGAATTTAATCCTCACTGGGTCCAACTTGTTTGGTATTATACCAAATTGAGCTAAACTCAGTAAATCTATTCATGGTGACTCAATGATTCTTGGCAGGATCTGCAATTGTGGGTCTTCATGGAGACGGGAGTGATTCTCCGACATCCAAAAGGCACTACCTCACAAGGCTTCACAGCTCCAACCACACTGCTATTTACCCATAGTCGGTGGGTAAGGACAAGTGGATTCATCCCTTTCCTATGAGCATTTTTGCAAAGAGAACACACACTGTTTCAACCGGAATTCTGAACTCGCTCGCTTTGCCGAGGCATTTCCCTCTGTATAGCTCACCAGAGAGGAGAGAGTGAAAATCAAAATAAAGCCTACCCGCCTCCCATATTCTTACGAGTATTCGGTGGGTCAAAGCTAATCCGTCACATATACATTTTTAAAAGAATGCAAACGCTAAAATTCGCCCGTTCATAATTTTTTTTTTTCAAATGCTCAGATCGTTTTTAAAAGAAAATAGTTTTTTCTGGGGTGAAAATTTTGCGAAAAAAAAGAATGAATAACCGACTTGTTTCATGGAGTTTGTGGTTCTGTAAATACTCGGACAAAAACGAAATGTATGCCGAATTTCTGTCGCTTAGTATTCAGTGCATCCCTGTGGAAATGTCAGTGTGAAAGTCGTTTGAATCAAAAAAGACAGTAGCTGAACTTTTACCTGCGGAAGTGACACTGAGCACGAGATTCTCATCTCCTTGTCGAGGTGACCGCAAGGAAAATGGACACAAAGCCTGTACAATGTTGGTCACCCGGGAAGAGGGTCACCTTATCACGAGAAAGCAATCGTGGCAACTTGTTGGGGTAAGTCATACCTACTTGAATGACCAATAGAGTGAACATTTGCTGACAGAATCTATGAAAATTGGTTGAGTGCAGTACGGGAATCCGGATCGATTTTTTGACGCCTTCCCCTTTCATTCTAAATCTTTAATTACATTTTCTTAAATTCATAATTCGATATATTGTATAAACTCATTAATGCTATTTCATTAGGATCTAATTCTTTTTTTCTTGTCCTGGGTCCAGGGTTTCCAGTGCTTATTTTGGAGATAGTGCGAATCAATATACTTCGATAATTGGTCTAACATAATTTGTGCCGTACTCTGCTAATGTTTGTAAATAGCAGTAACGATAAAGAATTGCGTAAGGTAGATAGATAGACATATATATTTGAATAGAAGTAGATATTAAAAGACACGGATATATATGAGCAGACAGATTAATAGAAAAAGAAATAGAGAAACAGAGAGAGAGAAAGAGGGATGAAAAGCGAAGTGGGGAGAGTGGGCAAGTGTAAGAAAGATTTACCCAGTAGGTATGGTAGGTGTGAAATGTGTGAAAAGATTTTTACTAAGTGAGGAGCGTCTAGGTGCCTCAAAACTAAGCATTAGAAATTCTGGCTCTTGCCTTAGCTCAAAGACCTAAGAGAAATACAAAGAGAAAATAAGCAACATCGGCCATCAAAGAGACTCATGAATATATATATATATATATATATATATATATATATATATATATATATATATATATATGTGTGTGTGTGTGTGTGTGTGTGTGAGAGGGAGAGAGAGAGAGAGAGAGAGAGACTCTGTGTGTGTGTGTGTGTGTGTGTGTACGTGTATGCACATGTGTGTGTGTTCCTGATTACATATGTGTGTGTAAATGTTTGTTTAAGATGAAGATATCATTTCGAAAATGTATGGAGACTAGCAGTATATAAGCCGAATAGATTTCGTGATTTCATCTATATTTATTTACATCATTCTCGAAACACACAAACATTCATTTCGATGCATCCAACAGGAAACACACACACACACACACACACACACACATATATATATATATGTATATATATATATATATAATCAAGAAACCCCAAAATAACGATCTTCTTCGGTTTCGGAGCAGGGCTTTTAAATGTTCTAACAACTGATTGATACATTTAGTCCAGCGAAGAATTTACATAACACATGAACGACAAATACTGAGAAGAAATGAAAAAAATTCCCAAAACAAACAAATACTATCAGCATATTTTCATTGGTGTGGATAATAACCAGAAGCATGGTCAAAGGCGCTAGATCACAAACTTTTGGATAATATTGAGACTCATTCATATCAAAGTGGACAAAATCAGAGGATCGTTCAAGCATGAGTTCGAACCCGAGTAAAGTTTACTGTTAGGAAAAACTGATATATTTTTGTAATCAAGATGTATCAAAATTTACTGTAATTGCTGGTATAGAAAACACACCTTCTTTCCCCCAAATGTATGTAAGCATAATTCATAGCATTATGAATGGAATGTCGATTATAGAAGGATATTGGTGATCAAGTTGATTTGTGGTGCGTAACATCCTCGAATGATAATAAACAAACATCGTATAGACCAAACAATGCCATTCTCAGATTGCCACTCAATAGGTATAAAGGTTACCCAGTTTCTTTCAAGGGCCCTCATTCAGGGTTCCAGCTCAGGTATAATGAATAATATACGAGTGAACGATGAGGAGACTAGCATTGGTCACTTCCTTTGTTGTTGATTTTTTTCTCAGAAGTTGCGATCTCCAACGACTCTAAACATCTACCAACGTAGAATTCTACTTAACTACTTAGGAATCTAAACTGAAGGCTTAATAACTTCGGCGATCTCTGAACTTTGGTTATAAAGCTATGATAGTGAAACTAATCAATTGATTGGAATCGATCTTGTTCATCAGTCAAATGACAGGGGGAGATAAATGAGGGGGGAATGAAGAAAAAGTCGTCGGATCCTATGTCAATCAGTAGTTTATACGCTGTACTTGAGTGGAGTTGATTTCTTCATCTTTAATCAGTTTCTTGAGGTCGAAAAGATCCTAATTGAAATTTCTGGCAAGGCAATTGTCACGGTGTCTGGAAGCCTGAACTTTCGACGCTTATCATACTGACATTGCCAGTAAATGAAAAAAAAAATACCAAATTATCCTCGAACATAAACGTGCTCTCTATCACTCTTTCCCCCTCTCCCTCTCTCTTTCTTTTCCCCTCTCTTTAGATAATTAGCTATTGTTAGATAGACAGTGCCGTATTAAGCAAAAGTTGGTCTATATGTATAAATAACATATCATTATTGATATTTACCAAGATTGGTATAGTACAAGGCAAAATGAGCGTTGTGTCAATCTTCTATGTGAGGAGAATAGCTGAAATTGAGAATTAGCATTCGAGATTTTTCCACTTTTATCAACTCATGTGTCAGTAAAAACATTATTTTTCATCTTTTAAATGTTAATCGTCCATAGAAATAGAACATAAACAATTATTGTATAACTGGATTTTGAATAATTGTACCAAAAATTAAAAAGTGAAATACTGCTAGCTTTGGTTCAAATTTTTCTCTCTCTCTCTCTCTCTCTCTCTCTCTCTATATATATATATATATATATATATATATATATATATATATATATATATGACCTCACCACCCCTCCATTTACACTACCCGTAACATACCAAAAAATCTAACTCCACATCACTCCCCAGGACCAACTGCTGCTGCTTAACCAAAGACCTGATACCTTACTGGACATTCTCCCACTCAGCAGGAGGCCTCCAGCAGCCCTGACAACACAATTTACCCACATTGCATAGCTCCTGATTGTGGACTGGTTCCACATGGGAAATCTTAATACACACTCACACAACACACACCACTGATGATGGGAAGATTCCCAAAACATGTATGGACAATTTACTTATAAGGATTAATAAACCTTACCTCCAAACACCTCACTCCCGAGTCTGTCTCACTCTCTACCGTACACATTATATATATATATATATATATATATATATATATATATATATATATTACTGACACACTTGAAAAATCATACTATCTTTAAACTGTTTTATCCTGATACGCGTTTTGATAAATTATTCATCTACCTCCGCCAGATAGATGTTAATATTAAATTTAAGTGATGCTCTTTGTTATCATGCAGCCATGCAACGCTGCTTCTGTCATGGTTTCGTTGTGTAACATTTATGGATCATATCGTTGTTAAATATCAGCCCAAGTTTCTGCTTACGTTGTTCTTTATTTCTATTTCATTTTGCTTTAGTATTAGTTTAGCTAATATCAGGGATAAGTACAATTTTCCGAGTCTTTGCTTATTGTTTCGGATTCTGATTCTACAGTCGTTTCTATTATTTGTCTTGTAGATTTGTTCAATTCTTTCTTCACCATTTTTGCATTTTTCAAATCGAAATTGTAGTCCCCCTTGTTTAGACGGACCACGAGTCCATTCAAAGTATCATTTGTTCTCGAAACCCTTCTTTGTTTGTGAAGCCTCTTTTCAAAAGTTCTTGATGTTTCTCTTATGTATTTTTTATCGCATTCTTTACAGCTTAATTTGTATATAGCGACTTCAGATGTTGGTTCATCATTTGTTTTTTTTTTGTTTTGTTTTTTGTTGCTGATTATTTTTATAGTTTTGGATGTACTCTTAATAATTTGGGTTCAAAGATTTTTCATTTTATTTTCAAGTTTTTGGGTTGCAGGATCTGTTAGGAGTGTCATGCGCCTGGTTTTTATCATTGTTATTATTTCTATTGTTTTTGTGAATTATGTAGGCCTCTCTTTCGGAGTTTAGCATGAATAATATGGGGTATTGGAGGAATTTGGAGGTATTCTTGATGTATTCCTCTTCGTCATTCAGGCACATCGGATTACAAATTCTTGATGCTCTCCAGTGGAAAACAATAATTAAGCCTGACTTTGTTTAATTATCATTGTGTAAGTCAAAGTTAATGAAGTTACTTTTGTTGGTATATTATTGGTATACACTGAGTTATAAAGTATTGTTTGTCCAATGACTTAAAATATCAAGGTAGCAGAGGGTGTTTTCTTTCTCATCTTCGTATTTGATTCGTTTAATTTTTTCAATTTTTTCAATTATTTCGAATTTATGTGTTATGTTTGAAATATTTGCGTTGTATAGCTATATTATCAGCGTGTTTTTTAAGTATTGAAAGTATTTGGAGTTTATGGTCAAGATTTTTAGCTTATGCCTTATTTCAAAGAATGTTAAGAAGAGGCATTCTAATATTCCACATTGAGGAGAACCCATTTGCAATCTAATTTTTTTTACTGAGCATATTCTAATGATTTTGCAATCAGGTAGGAGGAATTTCATTATTGATTTATTAAGATAGGGTTTTAGAAGATCTCAAAATTTCTTAATCTGCATATCTATATGTAGAGATTTAATGTCAGAGATAATCTTTATTTTATTTCTCATGTTGATGCTTTTGAGTCTTTTGATAAGGTATCCTGAATTTTCAATGAGTGAGAAGCTGATTCGTCCTAAGAGGTGAATTAGAATCTTTGTTATGGCCTTCGCTATTTGATGTAAAGTGCTACCTATTTCTGAAATAACTGATCGGATTTGAATGTTTAGTCGGTGTGATTTTGGTAAACCGTGCATTTTAGGTAATTTTGCCTGTATTCTCCAAGTGTTGTCCATGATTTATTCTCTTCCTCCATCAGTGTTTTGGAAGATTTAATGAACTTGTTCGTTTCTTTGTTGGTTGTTTGTAAATTTATTTCTTCATTTGTATCATCATCTTCTATCAAAGGATTCATCTTATTTTTGTAGATGTTTGCATTCATCATATCAATTGTGCCCCTTTTGTCTGAGGGTGCAATATTTAATTCATCGTTTTTGACCAAGTTCTTTGATGCAACGATGAATCATTTTGGTAAAACGATTCCCTTGATTTCCTTGTTTATTGCAATGGTAATGATAACTTGTGTGTATCCTTCCATAAAGTCTAACATTTCTTAGTATGTATTCTGTTAGCATGTCTTTAATGTTGCTTTTTATTTAATCTGTTTGCAAACTTTAATCCCAATCTGAGGCTTTCAACTTCGGTCCTGGTG
>OY735198.1:65290055-65342555 GCA_963457665.1 Thysanoteuthis rhombus | reverse complement strand
CAAATCCTATTTACAGGAATTACTATTGACGTTGAAATAGGACACGTAATTCTGAAATGACATTTTATGGAGAAATGAATTCTGTTTCGTTTACTTTTTAGATTTTAATGAAGCAAAAGTGTTTTCCCCCTGCGCTGCCAAACTTGTTATTCATTCATTTCATAATGAAGTAGCTGCTCACCTTTAATATCAGTGTTTGTAATAATACATTGTACATAGAAAACCAACCCCTGGCACTGGAGGGGAATGCATAACCATCCCACAAAACACATTCATTCTTTACTAACCTTAAATCAGCTCAAGACGGAGGTAGCGGAATACCAAGTGATCATGTGAACTGGTCTGCAAGGTAATCTTCCAACCAGCGAACTATGGTAGGTGACAAACGAACGAGCACGCAAAATACTAGGTCTGTTCAGAAAGTATCCAGCCATCTCAAATAATTGGAGAGCAAGGTCTTGATTGAACTTAGCAACTCATCCAAGGAGACTTTACAGTCTGTGCATGGATAGCGACTCACCAGTGCAGTAACTCAGTCGGCAGTGAAACAATGCTTAGGTTTTTGCGTGACCGTCGTATTCAAGACGACCAAGTGTCATTTATCAGGTCTCCGTCATGGTTATTTAGACAAACATATCTCATCACCCAGGTCTGTCAGTCCCCTGTAGTTCAAATCAAGCTCCATGTAACTATCGGCTTTTCCCAGATAGAACTCAGTGGACAAGATTAAGAAAATATGATAAGGCAACTGATGGTTATTCTTTCAGTGGACTTCGCACACAGTTTTTGAAACGTGTAAGATATGCAAGGATAATTGCATGGGACCCCAAGGAGAATCCCATGAAGGCACTGAGGCGTCGTTGAATTAGTCTATTCCGAACATTCGAAACAGATCTCGTAGTTCAAGTCTCTCACTGAGGTATTGCAAATTTATATTAATCTATATGAAGGTTCGCGGCCCCTGTTTGTGTATGTGTGTGCGTGACTCAAACATGCTCAAACGACAAGGTAAATTGACTTATTTTTTGGAATGCGGATTTAGACAACATCCACTCATGATATAAGCAATGCAAGTTTGACCTCAGAGATCATTTGAGGTCACCAGGGGTAATTGAAGGGTACGCCATGCTCTTTTTTTTTTTTTGGAATTTCCAGCAAGATTGAGTTAAATATTGAGTTTGCTGTGCAGTACAAAAATGTTATGACTCCACAATGGTTGGATAAATATGACTAATTCGACCGCCATGCCATTAAAGGTAGAATTAGTTAGTGGCCTGTATGATCTGTATTGCGACCAAACAATTACATTTAAATTGGTTTGTTGGGTCAACTTGGGGGATAAAGATGATAAAATAGGTAGTATTGCCCCCCCCCAACTTCCCCGATGTCATTGTACATCACGATTAGACAATTAAAAATTTTAAAAACTTCTTCAGTCGTGAGAAAAAACTAACGGGACTAAAGACCGTAATGTTTCTGTTTTGTTCGCAAAACGTTGTTCAACACCGACAAACGTTTTCAGAAAGAATAATTCTAAATAAATAAATTCTTTTTTCCTACAGGCCACCAATGTTATCTACCCAGAAGCCGTCAAACTAAGGGACTACATCATATTTTTGTTGTTGTTGTTGTTTTTTTTGTTTTGTTTTTTGTTGTGTGTGTGTGTGTGTGTGTGCATCAGAATATTTTCAGTAACGGCTACTTTTTCATGTACAAATAGTGTAAATAATTTATATATTAAAAGAAACGATGAGGGGGTAATGCCGGGTATCCGTGCCTGTGTTCATAATTTTGAACATTTTCTTTTTATTGATTTCTCATCACAATGATTCCAACTGATACAGATTTCAAGTTTGAAATCAATTTGAAAATTATAACACGTAAGCCTTGAAAATGCTGACAGCAGGAGATCTCAAACATTATTCAATTCATACCATGGTTGTTTAGAATTGTTAAAGATCTACTAATGTGGTGACCAACCAAAAAAATGAATAATATTGAATATGATCTTCTTTAAATCTCTGGCCATTTTCTATTGCTTGTTATGATAAACAAAAAAACAAACACATTTTGCATATGATATAAAGGTGCAGTCTGACCTAAGGGATAGTTCTGTTAAGGCACCCCAGGAATTGTGGTCTACAATCCTGTCCCATAACCACTGAGATGAATCGACAATTGCAGCTTCCCTTTATAGTTCCGAAAAACGAATAGAGGGCATTCTTCTGGTTTAATTTGTGATGGGGTATTTATACACCATTTAGAAAAGGAGTGATTACACTTGATTGGCTCATGTGTGTGAGTCGGTGGAGGGTTAAAAGGTGTCTAGATAAATCCCCGGTTGTCTGTCTATGTACCCTTCCGTCTGTCTGTCTATCCATCTGTTTATCATTCTCTCTCTCCCTCTCTCTCTTTCTGGTTCTCACCATTTCGTAACAGACACTAGATGTCATTGCTGCTTTCATTACCCTTATTATTAATATCATTATCTGTTGTTGATAGAGCAGTGCTGTTTTTGTTCTTACTTTTGTTATTGTGAGGGAAGAGATCAAGCAGTGTTCTACGTGCTAGAAAGCATGATAATTAGAGGTGTAACAAAGCTAATAGCTTGCAGTATATCCCTAGCCCAGGGGTCAACGATGACGGGCGGTTCCGTCACACTAACTTGAGTAATTAGGTATCTTGGAGACCCCTATTCGTCAGCTATTCGGATCACAAAAGACGGACAGGATTTTACCTTCGAGGGTTGAATCTGTCGGGGTTCAATACACTGGTGTTCCTCACTCAGACATATATGTATATCATGTGTGCGTGTGTGTGAACGCAGTAGGCATCTGTGTAGATATTTACGTATGTTTAGCATCAAGAATAGAATAGAAACATCTTATGATTATGAGTATTTTGCGTTTATTTGTGCGTATATTTGTTGAAGCGTAAATATATTTTAGTTTGTGATTTACCCGAGAGACTGAAGTTGTTCTTCTGTGTGTTTGTATAAGAACAGGCGAAATCGGATTTCCTGATTAATGCGTGCATTTGAAAGCCACCCTTATACAGGGATAGATCAATAAGTCCGAAGAATGACTTGTAGTTACTAGTTGAATTTTGATCTGGAGTTTTCATTGTATAATGTTGCCTTTATGTAATTAATATCCAACCTTGAATTGAGAACATTCACCGGTTTCTGCTCGAAGATAGATATTTAATGTGCAAATTGAATTTTTATGTTATTGTTAGCCTACAAATACATGAGCTTCCGTATACGTGAAAAAATAAAGCAAATGAGACCAAGTTATGTGTTTGTACGTGTGTGTGTATGTGTGTGTGTGGGGGAAAAAGAGAGAGAGAGAGGGAGAGAGAGAGAAAGCAGGGAAAAAGAGACAGAGACATTGAAGGTTAGGAGGAGAGAAAAATGAGAACAATAGGGAGATTGTACGTGCGTGACAGAAAAAAAGAAACAGAGAGCGAGAGAGATTATGTGTGTGAGAGAGGGAGAGACAGGGGAAAGAAACAAAGAGATTGAAGATGTACGTGAGAGAAAGAGAGAGGAGAAAGAAAAAGAGAAATAGAGAGATTGTATGAGTGAGATAGAGAGAGAGAAGGGAGGAAAGAAAGAAGAGATTGTGTGTGACAAAGAGAGGGGGAAGAAAAAGAGAGAGAAAACAAGGGATTTTGTTCTTGAGTGCGTATGTGTGTGTGGGTGTGTCTGTGTGTGTGCGCATGTGTATGGGTGTGTTACTGAGAGTTTGAATTTTGGCGGAATAAACAGAGAACTCTGCATACACATAATGTGTGTATCTAGACGATGATATGTGTATAAGAGAATGTATTCGATTTCATAAGTTTTATTTGTCGTTCTGTGAAAAGAGAGTATCAACAAAAGAATTACCATTCAAGTACACAAGCTAGTACGCGAAAAAAAAAGGAATAATATGTACGTCTGGTAAGGCCTGTGACTAGGTATGGCACATAGATTGTGTATACAATTCTTCTCTTTATAATGTAATTATAATTATATCTTATGTATGTAAGTATGTATGCATGTCAGAGAAAGAAAGAATATGTTTATACAATGCATAGAATGCGTTCGTGTACATGTGACTTCATAGACAGGAATACATGATTTGTGTGCTTAAGTGCGTTCGTTTGTGTGTGTTTGAGCATTTGTGTGCGTTTGAGCATGTGTATGCATGTGTGTGGACGTGTGTGCGTTCACACACGTTTGTGTCTGTGTCTGAGTGTGTAGTTGTTAATTGAAATCAGTCCTAAGTTCGTATCAAGAGAAAACAAGCGAGAACGGGTTAAGGAGGAGTCGGATAAAAAAAATATGTAACAAAATAAAAAAAAAAAAGTTACAGTCAGCAAAGACGTATAAAAAATATATATAAAAGGTTGCACGAAACGCACAAACCAAGAATAAAATGTTAAAAAAAATAATTAAATGTAAAAAAAAAAAATGACGATATAAAATAAAAGAAAATGGCCGGAGGGAATGAGGTGCTCGTTGAACAGAGATTAACCAACATGGCGGCCAACCGGAAGTACAATGTCCTTGTCTTCCTATTTCGTTTCCCACTCTGGTGAGTATCACCAACTTGCTGTCTCTTTTAAAACCGGTACGACCCTCACAAGTAACATTAGGTCTTGCACGAACACAGCTCTTTCTTTCATTCTGCTTTTTGCTCTCATTCTCTCTTTATTTCTCTGTGCCTATCCCATTGGCCCTTTCCGATTTTCGTGCAATCACCGGGGAATAGGAAATCCTCGATCTTCATCTTCCTTCCATGTGCAGACATCGACATAATAAGAAAACGCTCGCTGATTAATGTTGGGGAAACTGCTGAATGAAAGGAAAGCGGGAAGTTCCAATCTCGAGGGGAAAGAATAACGATAGATAGGAAAACAAGCCGAAATATTTCGAAGAACTCTGAGGAAATTCAGTCAAGGCTATGAGGTTTTAAAAGTTCATTGCCAGTTTAGAAAAAAACGTTATAGAAAATAACCAGATGATTCTGTATTTTTATTTTACATTATCATTTAGTTGATACAAATTTTTTCCAGCATTCTTTTGTAGAAATTTGTTATTTATATAAATTCATAGCATCAATATTCAGTCATTAAAATATTTTCTATTGCTTTCTATTATCTTACTCCACTTTTCAATGAGATTGCATGTTTAATCTAAAGAAAGAACGATTCTAGTTTTGATCCGATAAATACTTCGAAGAATTCTTCGATGTGTTGAAATAGTCGGAACTGCTGGCTATACAATGAGTATTGCACGAAGCAAAAGAGCGAAAGTCTCGAGGTGTTGTGTCTTGGGGATGTGGATGAACTTCCGGTCCCAGCTTCATGATCATTTATTGCATTGCATTGCATTTGCACATTGATTACAGGCGTTGTGCATGTGACACAATCAAACGTTGAGTTACTTGGAAAGAATGAAGGTCTTTTCTCAGACAAAAGTCCAAGTCTGGACTGGCTTTCGTTTTTTACGTAACAGGAACAGCATGAAGGATTCTTAACAAATTTATGTGAGAAAAAGTTAACATCCTCCGACCATGATCTAAAATCACTAGCAATTGATTGATAGGTGGCTCTCTTTACGACTGAACTGAATTTACAAGTCTCACATATCTACGAAAAATCATATGAAAAAATACGCAAGGGCTTATTTCAGTATGATAAATGAAAACATTTATACTGAAAATATATATCTAATTTTTTTTTAAATTATCATTTATCGAGCACAGAAGTTGCAATTATCATCTTCAAACAAATAGAAGAAATGGAGTTTAATCTGGCTGCAGCCAGGCTTGTTTAATGAAGATTCCCCTTGGATCCTATGCAGTACATGAATCCTTTCCTTCGGTAGATTCCGTTCAGGTTGAGATTTTGACATTGTTTTTTTTTTTTTTCATTTGAAATTCTGCGCCGAATCCATTTTTCATTTGCAGTGATTGTTTTGTTGAAAAAGTATTGTTCTCAGAGTTATTCAAAAAGAGTAAAAGACAAGCGTTTGGACTTTACGTGAAACTGATTTTCCTGACATCTGATTTTACCCTCGATCATGTAAACGTTGATTTCATCATTCCATTCTTGAAGTCTTGACGAAAATCTTATTCCAACGTAGCAACAAAAGCTCAGTCCCTGTAAGGACAGAGTAAAGAATTGATTGTATGTGGTAAGATGATTGCAGTAGATATTCATTGTCTAGAATATATATATATATATATATATATATATATATATATATATATATATATATATATATATATATATATATATGTATATATATATATATATATGTATATATATATATATATATATGTATATATATATATATATATATATATATATATATATATATATATGAAATGTAATGCATGAATTGCTTGATATACATCAGACAGCTAAAACCGAACAGTTAAACTGCTTGATATTTAGGGGGTAAATGCGTCTTATATATCATTTGCTAGAATTTTAGGTCCCTGCTTCGCTGAAAATACATACTTCTTGTTTCAGTTCATATCAAATCTGTTATTTTTTCAAGTCTGGATGATTGTGAAATTGAAAGTGAAATGTACCAGTTCTGTTGAAGAAATTCAAAATGTTGAAAACTAAAGCACAATCTCACTGCTCAGGGCCTATGTAGATTGGTTGATCGGTGAAAACGTTTCAAGCAAAAACCCGTTTTTCAACAGTCTATCTGTAGATTTTGAAAGAAAGTGCAAGGAACTTTTTCACACGCGTTATTGATAGCTGATCCTGGAGAAAGAATATAACTGGGATCGAATTCACAAGAATTCATCTTTCAAGACTAGTTTACGAACAATCATCCTATGGTAGGTGCAATTTTGCCTATGTATAAGTTTGAACAACTCTGGCTCAAGGATAGGATCGAACTCACTTGCGAAAGGTGGTTTCACGCATGAACGTAAGTACATACGTACGCATGTTGATACTTTTTTTATTTACACCCACTCATTGCAACGCTATTTCTCCAACAATCAATTTTCTATCACAAATTCGTTTACGAACGTTTGGGGCCTAACTCCATCCGTACTAATAACCCCATAATTTCTGTCTCTGTCTCTCTCCCTCTCCCACTCTCGTTCTACCTCTCTCTCTCTCTCTCTCTCTCTCTCTCTCTCTCTCTATCTCTCTTTCTTTTTCTCTTTCTCTCTCAGCCTTTTTTTGTGGCTAAACATTTCTGTGTATCTCCACAGCAAATGCATTGCCCCAGTTCACTGCGAGTACAATAGAGGGTCATGCTGAGTGTGACTGCAAACACATTCACAAACAATGTTCGCTGAGCCATAACAATATGAGAGAGCGTATTCTCTCACCATTAACTGGCTGAAGTGTTCGAGGTGGAAGCGTCGAAAACGACACAAGATTAGCCAATGGCGAGCCTCGCCTTCGTACATTGCTCCTAGCTGTGCAGAGTTGGCTTACACGACCGCTCATCAGGGCTGGAGGCGTTCATACACATGTTTGCTTCCATTCATATCCGGGTTCTGGTCAGCCTCTGGCAAATCACGTGACTTGTGGCATGTAGTACCGGTCTGTCACGAAAAGAACCATGTTATATATATATATATATATATATATATATATATATATATATATATATATATATATATATATATATATATCGATGGTAAATTATTGGGAGCAATCCTATACAAGTTTGTACTATTATGTTCTAACGATGATAATTGTACTTTCTACAGTGTCACTTTTTCATCTATACCACACATACACACACGAATATATATATATATATATATATATATATATATATATATATAGAGAGAGAGAGAGAGAGAGAGAGAGAGAGAGAGAGAGAGAGAGATTTGGGTAGACAAACAGGGATAAATAAATTTATGTTATGTTTCCTGTATGTTTCGGATTAAATGGCCAACCTATATGGACTATCTGAGGTTGGAGGTGTCAGAGCGTTCTCAATCCTGCACATCAATTTTTATTATTTAGTGTAGAAATCATAATAAAACTCCAGATACCTAAATCAGTGCCCACATTTTAAAAACAAAAAAAAAACTGCATTTATATCCAGACTCTCTAAGAATGATAACATAAGATAGTTACTGCCAGAAAAAAAAGAGCGTGAGGGAGAGAGAGACAGACAGACAGAGACAGCGATTTATTAAGCTTAGTTTCATTCAACACATAGGTAAGGCAACCAGTGAGGATTGAACCCATTGCTGTCGTAACGGTTTATAAGACGGGTTTTGCTAACCATGGCACTATGGGTGTGCAATGCATAAATGCATATATACATACATAGCATATATTTATATTTTGAACATGTATTAATACGATTGCAATCTGATTGACAAGGCTATTTTTCTAAGTCTAACCACCTTCTTTCATGTTATTTCCATATGGTTACTGGTTTCCCCTAGTATACTCTGTCGTAAAATCATGGTTGAGTCACAATCACGAGAAAAACCATAACATATATATATATATATATATATATATATATATATATATATATATATATATATATATATATATATATATATATGTGTGTGTGTGCGTGTGTGTGTGTGTGTGTATATATATATATATATATTAACAAATGCATAGATCGGAAGGCTATGATGGAAACAACAAAAACAGGAATTAGATCAATGAATCACGGATAAATCTTAGAATGATTGCGATACTTTCTATCGGAATATCAGACAACGTGAATGTGTTAGAGCCTCCCAGTCCATACATTCCATCCAATAGTGAAAATATTTCATTTAAGAACATCAAGCAACATCAGTAGCATTCAAAAATAAGAATCCAGAACTAAGTCATCGAAACAACTCAGTTCACATGATGGTGGAAATATTCTATCTCATAAATTCAGTAAAATCCTCAATGCATCGTCAGCAATGAAGTGATTCGAAATACTAACAGCAGCATTGAAGTTTGAATACTTCATGGAAGAACTATTTTTGGTTTTTTAAACTTTGTCCTGCATTCTATGAAAACGAGCGTATATTGTTTCGGAAAGAATATTGCACGACTTTGTTTTACATTTGTTTCTATACGCATTCATCCAAATCCGCGAGCAGTTCCTCTCTGCAAAGTTTTTCAGCGTTCTCGGTTATACCTTTCGGTCAAAAACAGAATCTTATGGTCATAATCCTCCGGATTTTCCTTTGCTTTGGGATAGAACATAACATATCCTCGAGAATAGATTTCTGTGGTTAGAGATTCATAAATAACCAAAAACTACAGTGCAAGTGAAACATTTTACATATACAAGTAAGACCCGATGAATATTCTTTAGCAAACAGTTGCAAATTATGAATAAAAAATCTCGTTCACTAGAGGTTAAAGTTTCGCGTAAGATTTATTAGACAATCATATCAAAATTTTAACCCATTTTGAGTGACACAGCAAACTCTAAAAGCATATATGAGGTTATATTCAAAACGTTAAAGAATTTGAGTTGTGTGTGCGAATGTAGCACAAAGCATTACTAAATTCTAACACCTGGATTCCACTATATATATATATAGAGAGAGAGAGGGGGAGGAGGAGAGGGAGATGGCAATCGGAAAGCGAAGAGAAATTCCAGATAAAAGCAGGTGTTTAATATTATGAAACTTTTATCACGTGCGCATGTTTCGATGCATTTCGGTGGTTGCCAGTCATCTTCAGAAAAACTTGCAGCGATGCAGAAAAACCTTTTAAGCTGGTTACATGTTTGAGATTTGTGGAAGGGATATTTCTGTATTGTATTTTTTTTTAAGAGGGGATGGGTGGTGTTTGTATTTGTGTAGGTGAGAGTCAAGCTGGGTCTGAAATGTGGAAGGTCTGTGACGGACAGGGTTAGGGATGTTTGTATCAGACACAGATATAAGCACTTCCAGTGTGATCTGGACATATGGCTGTATTTACCAAATTGAGCTTAGATCTGGCATAAAGCTATTGAATGCACTAGTCAATCCTTACGATCAGCTTGATCATCCTGCTAACTAGTGACCCACACCGAACCATCCAAGTCTGTGGTCTTAGTAAATAGCTTCAGCAACAACAGAATGTATTCGATTAGTCTTGACTTTTAAATTTAGGATTTTCAATATGTTGATAGTAAACAATCTCAAAACTAATTATAAGTTTGATAAATTTGCTATCATTTGCCTCTTGTCTGATATCTATATTTAATATAGGAAAGAAGTTATCGAATATCAAATGTGAAACATATATCACTGACGCAATGCATATAACATATTTCTCTCTCTCTCTCTCTCTCTCTCTCTATATATATATATATATATATATATATATATACAAATAAGTGTGTGCAATGTGAAGGTCTTTATTGCTCTGGGTTTGTGTTCTTTATAGAAGGAAAATCTATTTGTACTAACACAAAAAATTATTTTCCTTTTCCTCAAATCCAAGGAAAGTTTATGAAAAAAGAAAAAAAAAAGAATTCAGGAATTAGACGCAGAAGATGCGCAAATATGTGTCGGTTTTGTCTCTCTTTGCGCACGCGGGAAAGGGAAGCGTAAAGGTTATCTGCGCTTTTACTGGTCTTCGCCAAACGGACAACAAGAAAACAAAAGCCGCAGGGTGACATCATCACTCAGCGCTCAAACTTTGAGAGGACAGACACTCGCGTTTCGAGAAATGGAATATTGTCACAACCAGTCATTACTGGCCGTCACTGCAAAAGATAACATCAGATCTTTGCACAGACCGGAAGGAAGAGAGCTAGGAATTATGGTTGTGCAAATGGCACCAGAGAGTTCAAAAGGCCTTAAAATAGCCCAATTATGGCAAGAAATCTGGCAGAAGACTGAACTGAAAATCAAAAAGAAGAGTCTTGCTAAATTTCCGCCCGGCTGTCTTTAGTAAGGGGTTGTTTATATAGAATATTGTATGCACTGAACCCTGGTTTTATTATTTGTGGATATCAAAACGTGTAAAGGTTTAACTATTTTAAATTTTTTTTTGTAATAGAAAACATCGAAGTAGATTAGCTAGAGAGAAAATAAAATTCAATTCTTAAAAGAGATTGTGAATTATTATTCTAATAAATCAAATAAAAATATGATAAAATTGTGTACTCTCTCCGAAGTACGAATTAATATCAATATGTTGATACGGGGAAAACCATTGCAAAAATATTATGCAAGTTAGGTCTATAAGTAAGTTGCGATATTGCAGTCAGGATTTATTAAACAAATACGATGAAGTCTTTATTCAAAACTACTTAGCAAGTAGATAAATGAATGTGTCAAGAGTTTTTAGCAAATCATCACCTCTCCAAGAATTGTCACCCCAACAAGTCCAGGACAGATTCCCTGCGATTTTTTCGTTCTCCCAATGCAAGCTAAAATCACTGCTAAAAAGAGATGTTATTTCAGACTCTAGATTAGATTAAAGACAATGCAACGAGACAGCTGATGGCAATCCCAAAAGAAGACTTTTAAGGCTGTTCCAAAGGAAGTTCTTTGCAGAGGATCGAGTTGCCATTGCCACAGGTGAGTTATTTTTCGTTAATATCAAATGACTTGAAACTTTCCGGACATAAATTGAATAAGCAATTTCCAAACTTCTAGTAAGTATATCATCATTTTTTTTAGGTTCTTGTAACTTTAAGAAGAAATACACGTGACCAAAAGGAAAACGCCATATTTGTTTTTACAATCATTCCATACAAACGATTCTGTTCATTTAACGCCATTTTTCAGACCTGAGGACTCAGCAGGGGAAATATTCTCTAAAATACACTCATAAGATGGGGGAGGGGCAAGAGTTACCGAATATTATTTGGTTAAAAACACCGAAGCAAAATAAGTATTGTCGCTTCGGCCAAAAATTATATGGTCGAGTTGTTGAGATTTAAATTGAAGGGGATATAAGAAAAGAGACAATGATTGAAATAAAAAGAATTGAAATTTGAAAAAAAAAAAAAAAGAAAGATACTGAAAATAAAAAGAGTAGGGATTCATCGATGGTAGAGGAGAGAAGTAACAGGGAATAATGGTAGCGTAATGGAGGTAAAAACAAAAAAAAAACAAAAAAAGGAGACTGACTTGAGAGGGTTCTATTTGAGGTGGGTGGGGTTTGACTGCAAAGGGTTCTGGCGGGAAGGAGGGAACTGGAGAAAAAGGCAGCAAACACGGATCCATTAACGGAGGAAATGCGCCCAGTGTTGGATAGAGTGTCAGCAGGAAAGACATATTAATGGTGCTTCTTAATGCGTAATATTTCGTGAAAAGACACCAAAGATTGTTGAATGGTAGCTAATAAAATCTCTCGTTGATTTCGACAAATAAAGAGAACAAAAGCGATTTGTTTCTACTGGCTCTGTATTAAACGAACGTAGATTTGTGCAAATACAATATATATATATATATATATATATATATATATATATATATATGAGAGAGAGAGAGAGAAAAGGAGCAAAACCATGATTACTGCGTTTAATTCGTTCCAAAATTTTATGCACTGTTCTAAACCACTCTGTTCGAGCTTTTAACGTAATTGAATTTTATTTCAGCTTATACTTGGTTACAATCTTTACACAGCAATGCCCCAACCGTACTACCTACATCAAAACCTGCACTAATAGGGAAAAGGAAATATGATAAACATATCATTCAGGTTTGGAAACTCACAGTTACAAGAAAACTAAAATCTCTCTAATATCCCAGTCCCCTGTATTTTTCACCACACCAACCTCTGTCGGCTCAGTCTAACATACTATCATCACTGGAGTCTGGGATCTCTCAAAAAAGTTTCCCAGTAATTGATTAATAGTAATTGTTTTTTTCACTTTACTGCATTTCAGCTAATAAAAGTTTGTTTTTTTATTCTATAGGAACGGTCAATCTTCAGGTAAACAGGGGGAAACTTTGCGTACCAATACGTGAGAATATTGACTGATTTAGTCATTTTCTCTGCATTTGTATACAAGTATAAATCAACGGGGCATTAAAGAAAATGAAAAACTTCTTAGCAATATGTTGATATTGAAGAGAGACCAAATGATAAGAAATTATAATGTAATCAATATAATTTTTTTCTGATATGTTTTATAATTTAATAGAAATACTGTCAAGTTATGTAAACCATAAAATTATTGTATTATTACCTTGAAGTTATGCTTTTTTTTTTTCATGAAAAAATGTTTATAAAGTTCAATCACAGGTATACTGTTTTTCTCATTGTAAATGTTTACTTTTTTATTCTACGTTCAGCACAGTGCTGTTACTGCTGGGGTATTTTACGGGCGTTAACAATAAAATTAAGTAGGCATTTCATTAAGTAAAGCGCTATTACTGTAAAAGGTGTTGAGCTATAACAAGGAGTTTGAAGTTTTTCACTAAATCGAAATTTCGAAGGGGTCTGTGGCATGAACAGCTACACAATTGGATATCCGACTGTATTTTACCATTATCTTTTTTTATTGAGATTATCAATCATTATCATCCATTTCTGGCTACAATTTAGTGTTGGTTAATTTTATTTAATGGTTGTTTTTCTAAGGTTAAAATTCGTTTCAACATTGAGAGCAAAGAACATATCAACATTTTCCGCTTAGTTTTTCCATTCTGTAGAATCAGTTTATTTACACTGGAGATAGAACCAACCACCATGGAACCTATTTTTTTCTTCAAAAATGACACTCTCATTTCGGCAACGAAGATCTTACTCATTGGAAACACAAACAATTTCTTTAAAAAAAAAAAAATGTTTTTTTCCGGTTTTAGGATTTCAGGGTTTATTTTCTTATCTTTATGAAATCTCTATAAAATATCATTTGATCTCATATGCTGTTATTTGTGAAGTTTTCATTCCGAATCTAATCAACATTTTATCTGTTATGTTTTCACGTAAAATAGAAAGTCAACAGAATATTAAGTAAAATTTATGATAAATTAGGCGGTAATAACAAAGCTTCAATTTACTGTTTATTATTTTTAACCAGAATAAAACGTGAAGGTAAATTTAGATTAAAGAAAAACATCGATTTTTCTACTTTAAGATTGATTTACTGCAACTAAATTGAAAATGGTGACAAAACTAGATAAAAATCGTAGTTGTTTCTGGGAGTGACTTTCAGCTCTTAGAGAAAATAACAATTGGGATTCGGCTTAAACTGATTATTTTGTGTCTGTTCATACCTGTGAAAAAATTCACTGATATATTTGAACTTCTATGTAATGTTTTAAACAAAAAGTTATAGTTTCGAATAGAGGGTTGGAAGTATTCTTATCAACAAAATTTGTATCATTGGGTGGGAAGATCCAGTGTTGCAAATTATTCTGCTCATTATGTAAGTATATTATCTTAACATGAATTGGTATCCAACTATCTATACCTGAAGATCCGATGAGGATCAAATCCACAAACCATGACCAAGAAGATTAGCTTACTGATCATTGCTATACGACGTATATTCTGATTCTTTTTTTTCATATGATCACAGCATAGTTTGGTATCAGACAATCAATAAGGGGAGATTCAATGAGGATAGAACCCTCTGACAACTGTCTGCAAGATTAGCTTGCTGATCATTGCTATGCAACGTGTGTCCGGAGTCAATTAATTTTCATATCATTCATCAACATAGAAGTTTTGCATAAAACCATCACTAGTGGGAGATTCAATGCGGATAGATCCCACTGAAAATCGCGATCAAGATTAACATACAGATCATTGCTAACCGACGTGCGTCCTCAGCCATTATTCATATTATTTATTAACATATAAGTTTTTATATCAGACCATCAATAGTGGGAGATCTGTTAAGGATCGAACCCACTTACAACGATCAGCAAATTTAGCTTGGTTTTAGAGAAAAAAAATACTAAATTTGTTTACCGGAAAAAGTGCATTCTTTGAAACAATTGGTAGTAAGTATATTTACTCCATCAAAATTACTCCCATGGAAGTGTCGATTTTTTCACCGAACAAAGCAAGAACATCACACAGTTGATTATCAGAGTAGATAATATAAATGCGAGGAGCGAAATTGAACCCCTATCAAAATGAATGCCGTGAATGTAGAAAAAAAAGAATGATGAATTTTTACTAGTTTAGTTTCAATCATTCCTTCAGTTGTAGTGAAAGGAGCGGCGTACATACTTTCTCGATTCGAACCAACTAGCCGACTGTGCATTGATAGCAGTGGCATCTGGGAAGCTCTCATCATGAGATACTTCCCAAAGAGAGCAAAAAAACAAAAAACAACAGATTACCCAATGCAAAGGATATAACTAAGAATTACCCTAATAGCACAACATGAATATACAAAGAACAGATATAACGTGACCAGCCTAACCAAACATGTGCTATAAGTGGTAATCCCACATTCTAGAGCCAACAACCCCTGACGAAGGCCAGAGGGTACACAGCCGAAACCTTGTGAAAAAATGAAAATAATCCGACCATATCATATACAATGAATAATACGACCCGTCTAACCAATTTCAGAAAGGAATTGCTCAATTTTAGTTATGTTAACAAAAAAAGATTTCAATAATGTAACTTACTGTTAAACTAAGAAAATGTAAAGTTTGGCCCACAAATCTGGTAACTCCTTGAAAAATTAAAGTGAAAAAACATCTTGAGTGGAATAGCCAAAGCATACAACCGTACTCGACGGGCAAAACGCAATTTTTGGAACAAATGACGTACATATATATATATATATATATATATATATATATATATATATATATATATATATATATATATATATATATATATATATATGAGAAATGGACATTATTTGGTCCGAAAGAATGATCTAAAAATGCATTATATTATACAGAAACTTATCCGGGCTGATTTTCTGTTGTTATAAGGTTAATGCATCATTTTATTAGATAAATTGAATAGAATAGACAATTGAAGAAAATGGTGCTGCCACCGATAGGTAACCACTTCAATGTAGCTATAACCTTGCCATCGTGCTAAACAGCCCACCAGTAATTCAAAAGTTGAAAGCAGTTATTTAACATTAGTCTTACTTCACTATGTTGAAGCGGTTTCCTAGCGGTGGCAAGTTCAATTCCTGCAATAGTCCCCTTTTTAAAAATTGTTTATTCTATTTGTTGTCTAAATTGAATGATATATTAACCGTGTAACGACGGGCAATCATTTCAGATAAGTTTCTGTATAATATAATGCAATTCATAGTATATATATATATATATATATATATATATATATAGAGAGAGAGAGAGAGAGAGAGAGAGAATCATGCTTTTTCTGGTGTATGCAATTGTACTATGATAACAATTTACGTGGCCTCACAGAGCGAACTTCACCAAGAGCACAATTAGGATTGAAAGCTAGGTAGTTTGGTGTCCAGTGCAACCTTTGAAATTATGATATACATGCTCTAGGAAACTTTTCGGTGTTCCCAAGACTCTTCCTGTACATCCTTTGCTATGTGGCAGGGTCCATTTTCCCGCTGAAGTAGATGACACGCATCAAGGAATCTTCCAAATGAATGATAGGACCCAGTGTTTCCCAGAGGAACATACAAGCACACTGACACATATACTCACATATCTGAACGAGGTGCCATCTCTAAATTGGTGAAACTTGAACACTGAGCACAAACCAAATGTACACTAAATTCATCCTCTAACTTTTGTGAAATCGTGATATACACCCTCATAAAGATTTCTTCTGAGGAAACAGTGGAAACTAGTTGTTAGGGTGAGTAATTTATTCATGATCAAATTACCCGAACTTTTGATTATACCCATATATATATATATATATATATATATATATATATATATATATATATATATATATCATTGGGTCATCCATTTCGTTGTATTACAACTCTTCAGTGTGGCTAAAGACTATCCATTATTCCATCCAGTACCCCGCGGCAGGATCGAAACCTTAGTTTCAGACCTGGAGGTTGGTATCCCCCCTCTACTCCACAGAACTGGACGATCAGTGAGGTTGAATTTAAGCAATATATTTATTTATTGTATATATTCCTTATCTCCCAGAGTGCTCCATCCCATGTGTGTGTGTGTGTGTGTGTATGTACGTTTGTGTCTAATAAGGTGTCATGAAAATACGCCATATTTGTTGTCGTATACTTTACCTTACGTCTTTGCTTTTGTAGCTGAACTGTTTACCTTTGGTGTTTCAGAAATACGACATAAGTCTCAAGTTGAAATAAGCTTTTACATATCTTTCGTTTTTACTTTTCAATATTCTTTTGAAGAAAGAGTGTTTTAGACCTGGCAGTTTCAAATGCTGGTTCTAATTTCATTCTCTTGGTAATCAATCATCTTTGAGTGCCGTTTCTTTTTTTCTTTATTTCGTTGTTTTAGAATCTTTGCCCAATTATTTGTCTCAGTTTGCTCTCTCCCCTTTCTTTAGGAAATTTGAGCGACACGTACGCTCGTATTCTCTCACGTCTAAAGTATCTTGTGATTGTAAAAGAAAGACAAACGAGTTATTCAGTATCAGTATAATAAATAAAACGCGTCGCCTGAATTTGTCATTCACTGTATTGTATTACTCTGGTAATCCTGAGTTGGTCTCAAGGCCAATTTTTTAACAGCCGATGTATTGATCAATGTGCGTTCATATAAACAGATATTTACGTGGATTAACTTAGCCTGGCACAAGGTCTTAGAAAAAGAGATTTCGTGTTGCGTTGTTGCTGAGATTGATAAACCATCGGTACAACGGAGTAGAATAGTGTTTAGCGTATTTGTTTTGCAAATGAAGTTTGATCCTTGGTGTGTTCTCAATACTCACAGCCATGAGCCGTACTAAGCTAAATAAGTACCGAAAGCACATTGGATTCGATCCAGTTACATGAACAGTTATTACACGTATAATATCGATATCCTTTAAATCAGTCATCATCATCAGCAGTCTTTTAACGTCCGTCGTTGGACATAGACCTCCCCGAAGATCTGCCATATTTCTCTATCATGGGCGTCGTGGAGTCAGTATTATCTGAATTTGTCTTGTTCAACTCTCCATCTTGTATTCTGTCGACCTCGATTTCGAATGTGATCCCTGAGGATCCATGTTGTGAGCCGTGATGTCCACTGGTTATCTGCCATTCTTGCAACATGATCTACCCACTGCTATTTAATTTTTCTAATAAATTCTATGATGTCCAGTTTTCTTTCTGATATACTGTGCTGTCTTGTGATCTCTCCATGTGATGTTGAGCATGATTCTTTCATGTGAACGTTGCATGCTTCTCGGTTTGAGAGTCTGTCTCTTGGCTAGCTTCCGTATTCATGACCACTGACACTGATGTGTAAGTATGTGGATCCCCAGTGTGTGAGTGCGTGCATGTGTGTGTGCATTTAGTAAATTTAGCCAAGAGCTGTCATAATGCCCTACATTTGGTGCATTCAGTGAGCATTGTTGCATTTCCTAACCCTGAGTATACCGTAACCAGAATTTTTACTGGTATTATTATTATCATTATTATTATTGTTATTATTATTATTATTATTATTATTATTATGATGATGATGATAATGATGATGATGATGATAATAATGGTGATGATGATGATAATTAAAAGAGAAATTTTCAAAAACAATTAAATGATTAATTGTAAGTATCTATAAAAGTTGAGTCCAGTAAAAGACCGAGAGTGAAATTTTTGGATCTTGAAATATAGTATTATCGAACTTTTATGTCTCTGTGTGGATTTATTTTCACGAATTCTGTACTTTATAATAACTATGATTTAGAAATTATAATATATGTTTCCATATTTTAATAACACCTGGAAGAAATAATATCATGATATCATTTTAATATCATAGCTTTGAATCAATACTGAATAGTGTGGTATTCTTACAGTATTGAACCATAAAACTGAATTTCAAGTCAAACACTGAAAAAAAAAGAGATTTATGTAGGGATTATCGTTATGAATAAAATCAGACGAAAAATCAATTCAGTGAAACGATCTCTAAAACTGTCTTGTTAACAAAACTATAGTTTGTCACCTTGAAATATACGAGGTTTGACGAGAAAGAATCCACGCATTCGATATTGAAGAAAATATTATCCAACTGAGGTGAGAGCGCTTCAGTTCTCTTTAAAAATGAATAGAACACACTGTTTTTTTATTTAATTAGAATAAAAAATAATATTCAGAACTTGTTAATGGTAAAAATATTGAAAATTTTTGTTTGGTTTCGTGAACAGTGATTTTGGAGGGGATCCCGAGTCTTTTGCATTGTCACCGAACTCTTCACGGGGCAGACAAGTTTTACGACTGCGGATCTGGAGAAGGTCTTGGATAAGGTCACAAGCGTGGAACCTCCCCTCAGTGAGGATCGAATCCAAAACGAAATTGTAATGAGTTGCCATATTAGCTTGATAACCATTACTTCATGGAAAAGCGTTCAAAATATTTACCAAGGTTACATTAGAATCGCACAACGCCGCAGTCAAGGGAATTGAACTTATGATACTCGTGAATTGGTGTGCGAGACAATTTTGATAATAATCATGATACGGTAAACAGTCATTCATAAATGATAAGGGAATTGTTTGTTTTGTTTTGTTTTTTCTTCAAGAACCAATAAAAGATATGACAGTAGCGATCGCATGTTAAGTTGTATCTCGTCTGTCTCCATCTTTTCTTCACTATCATCATAAGCTTCGTGAATTCTGTGATTGTATCATATTGTTGTACGCAAAGAGTTGCACCATCCCAACCACTGCCAGCAAAAACCATTCTAATCATTGGTATTATTAATTACCGAGAATCAGCCGGTGGCACCACACGGTGACATTATACTCGAAATGGTGCCGGCTATTGTACAGTTTGGTGTTCAAAAGAGACTACCGCACGGCAAAGCCCTATTTTTCTCAGTTGAGTTCTGATCGACCGTGCATCAACCGGAAACCGGTTAAGACATCAATGCTCCGTTAGCTGACACAACAGAACGAAGACGTCACTTAGCAGTCAAATTTCAACACCCTTCTATTCGACCGAAAGAATTGAACCTATTCGCCGTTGAGAGCGTTTAGCAGTATGTTGTCGATCTTAAAAGTAACAAATAAAAGTGTCCAAAAGTTGAAAGCGTCATGCATTTCCGCTTTCTTGAGACTATTAATGAAAGTAGGGAGCTGATTCTTAGCGCTATTCACAATACTCTTGTTATAACTTGTGTAGTGTGTTAAATATACGGACTCTGTGTTCGTTTGTGCTTGAAGTATTCGTTTCTCAAAAGTACCATAACACATTTTGCAGGTCTAAATTGTTACTACTTTGGGCAATTTTGCAGAAAACTGTTAATATAACTGTCAGGAATATATATATATATATATATACATATATATATATATATATATATATATATATATATATATATATATATATATATATATATATATCGTAAATTGCGACATACGAATCAACATTTTGCATAAGTGATCTTCGAAGATTTGAGTTAAAGAGTGAGGTTTAGATTTATATCAGCCGTACTAAACCGACCCAACTTACTGAAAATATTCATAGTTTTCACAGCATCTTTCTCAGTATCCGAGCAAACACCACGGACAACGTGGTCTGGGGAGTTTCAGTTCTTCCTAAAGTTTCTATTTCATCTGATTATGTCTCTAGTGTTTTCGTTATGGTTGCATTTGCGCCAACTGTTATAACCACGACACTATCGTTCTTGTTCTACACTTTTCGTAGCTACCCAGGAAGGTGCTGGTATTTTTTTCCAATATTTTGCTTCCTATGGTTATTACTCAGTTTACATATAGATGTACTATTTGACAAGTCCTCCTTTCCTTGTTCACAAGCATTGATCCCAGTCTTATGATTACTTATAATCTTGATTCTCTGGGCCAACATCTGGTTCGTGATGATACCATCAGTTTATGTGTTCGAACCCAAGTCTTTTGCACAATGCATATATATATATATATATATATATATATATATATATATATATATATATATATATATATATATATGTATATATATATATATGTATATATATATCAGTATGTGACTATATATATCAGTATATGACTACCTCTACCCTGTTGTAATTTTAAAAAATTTCTATTGAGCCAGACCCTTACATACTCTTACAATGTGGTTTATAGTCTTATCTTTCCCTCTGCAAAAACACCATTTGCTGTAATCAATTTTGATGCATTCGTTCTGGTTTGCAGTTGAAATGGATTTTGTTTCTTTTTTTCAGTTATCTTTTGTGTAACCATGTCCAAGATGGTTAGTCTGTGATCATTTCTGACTTGAATCCTCAGTGGAAAAATGTCTTTCTCCTATGTTCATTCTTTGCTGTTATCCTTGCCATTTCTACGTTTTATCTCCTGCACGTGATACTCCTTACTTATTCTTTCTCCTTGGATTATTGGGTCACATTTGAATACTAATTCTCATTATTATTTGAAGAGAGGAAACGTTAGAGTTTATACTGTTGTAAGCAATTCGCCGAGTTAAACCGAATATTTATTATTATAATTATCATTATCATTATTATTATCATTATCAGTAGTAGTAATAAAAGAAGAAGAAGAAGAAGAAGAAGAAGAAGAAGAAGAAGAAGAAGAAGAAGAAGAAGAAGAAGAAGAAGAAGATACCTATATGGAACCTCGTAGAATATTGAATTATTCCTTAACTTGTGGTTCTATAGCTGTAAGCTCCTTATAGCTGGATTTAGCCGCTCAGAAGGCAAGAATTTTCAGCTAGAGTTTTAAGGTAAATTAGATGTAATTCCCAAGTAAATAGTAGGCACTTCTTGCTGAATGTTCATTTTAGAAGGTGAAAATGGAACGTCAAAAGATGGGAAATGTTCGAAAGACAGCAATGAGAAGGCGAAGAAAAAAGTGAATAGGAGAGAGAGAGAGAGAGAGAGAGAGAGAGAGAGAGAGAGAGAGAGAGAGAGAGAGAGAGATTGGGGTGGATGGAAAGAGAAACGAAGAAATAGTAAATCCAAAAAAGAGAAAAAATTTTTCTAAAAACAAAAGAAAAGAGGAAAGACAAATAGAAAGGAAAGGAGGAAAAATAGGAGTATGTCAAGGCTAATTTCGTTCTTTCAGCTGTAAATCTTACATAAAGCTTTAGCGTGATTAAAGGAGAGAAGAGACTGGCCGATGTAGAATAAAAAAGATTGACACAATATTACTCGAGATAAAAAACTGAAATATTAGAATGAATTTAAAAATTTAAAATTAAACCTGGACTCAATGTTGATTTGCACGCTGCAATCTACGGTACATACATCTCCAAGACTGATACATCAACTGTATTCTACAAAATTGCCCAAAGTAGTCACAATTTGACCAGTATCACGTATGTGCCACGATGCTTTTAAGTAACTTAAACTTCATGTACACACAAACAGCCCATATGTTAAACAAGCTTTATCTGCTGCTGTTGAATTAGAAAAGATATAAATTCAAGTAATACTCGTAGTAAAGATGATGAGCTTTAGTACTTGGAAAGAGAAGCATTCCAAGTTCAGTTTCAACTTATTTCCTTTTTTGTCAATTGATTCTTTAATGGCAGACATCTTGATATTCGATTTGCAAATAAGTATATTTATGTACTTCATGATAGTAAAGAGTGATTATGATGAATACAACGGTTTTTAGACTAAAATCTGTTTAGTTCTCCGAGCAAAAACGTTATCATTCAGTTTTTAAGTAATATCACATGAAAGCTAAAAAAAACCCAAAAAACTTAGTGATGTTAATACGGCCAAACTGCGTCGGAGACATCGATTCTCTTGAGACCACCGAAGTTGAGCAACATCGAGCTTTGTCAGTAACTAGATGATTGGCTGTCGTAGAATACCAGGTGCTGTAACGATCTAGGGATGCAGTCCGTGTAGCCGTGCTGATTTCCAAATGTATTGAACACTTATTTACTTTCAAATCCCTCGGTATAGTCGAGAGAGGAAGTGGGATTTTGGCAGAGCACATGGTCCGTACTAAATGCCCAGGAAGAGTAGCTAAATAGCCGTTTCACCTATGGTTAAAGGGGACCCAGAATCCGAATGCTGGCGAACTGTACACACAGTAAAAGCTTTTTTTTTAACATCCACTGCGAGAGAAAATTTGACTTGCAGGGGCAGCGCCGTGATTATGACATTGCCCTCTTGTTTTCACGTTTGCAATTCACTTCGGATAGTGGATTTACCTAGAAGACTTTATGTCAACTCGTCTCCTTATTGCTGGTTGTAGTCTATTTCACTAAAGATGACAATCAATCTTCAGGAGTCCCAGTAACTCTTCGGTGGTGCCTCTCTGTTCTGTGGCCAGAGGCCTGTTAACCAAATAGGAAGGTTTTTGAGAGAAGTGCACAAGTTCCAACATCTATTATTCATATAAATTCATCGTTAAGTATTCAGTTATCAAATTATTTTTCATAGTTTTCATTAATTTTACTCCTTTTTTCGCAAACAATTTTTAAAGAGTGATATATCATACACACACAAATAATAGAAAGCTGAGCAAATTTCATAGATATCTCTTGGACCTCTGTAACAACATATCTAAGATCACAACTTAACACACACACACACACACACACACTGAAGAGTTGTAATATAACGAAAGAGCTGTCTGTGGATGACACTATCCATCTATCTATCTATCTATCTATCTCTCTCTCTATATATATAAATATAAATAAGTTTAGCCTTTGGAAAAATAGCAGATACATTTTGAGATAATATTTCAGAAAAGATACCACAGAATTTATTCCACTGGAAATGACCATGAATTCTTATCAGTAGAATTGTTACCTTTAAGTGGAAGAGTTCATTAATGCGGACGTAGAAACAGAGAAAAATCACCTGGTTTAATATATGAGCATACATACGTAAATATATGTTGGGTATATTTCAGTGAATATGCCGACTCTCAGATAAGCTGAGAGTCCTTTTTCAGTCTGAATTTTATGGTTTTAGCTCATATCGGTGGTTAAAGATGACCCCAAACTGCAAAATCATTCGTGGTGAAGCTTTGGTCAGTGAGCAGCGAACATCTGATAGGATGATATAGCAATAAGATGAATTAAATACCAAAAATCGGATATAACCTCAATATATCAACAGTAATATTTTCCCGAATCCAGTCAATTATTCAATGAATTACCTAATTTTCTCTGAGTCATCATTCTATGAGTTCAATTCTATTTTCAAAAGATTTCAAAAATTGATCTTCAAATTTTCTGATGACGCAGTAATCAATTTTCAGCAATTTGGTGTTTTTGTTGTCAGTTATGTAAACACGAACTTTATACAGTCTGAAACTCTCTGTGAGTGAACAAAGGTATTTCTTTTCTCTTTTCAATAGTTCACTTTATGCAACTTTTCACAATATTGACCAACGTTAATTCTATATCTAATGATATTCAATAATTTGCAGTATACCTCAACAGACATTTAAAAAGTTTGTGTAGTTAACTTGCGATTGGTATTAGTGAAAAAGGAAACTTGAGTAGACCACAGCAACTTTTTTCGAAGACTGAAGACCCATGCATTCTTTACTTGTTCTCAATGGCAGAATATTGTACGGGATTGAGGTTAGTGTTTCGTATTTGCAATCTAGCAGCAAATTATCTGTAGTGGGAGGAAGGCTTCGACGACCAGTCATGACCAACGGAAATATGGTGTCCAATGCACCGACTCGAGGAGACTTCGAAGCAATACCCATATTCATGTTTTACCTGCATATTGGTACCATCATCTTCATCAGTCTTTTATCGCCGGGATTCGCCACGTCTCTCCGGCGTAGGCGTCGTGGAGCCAAAATTTTCTGAACCTGTTCAGTTCGTTTCGCCATCTCATATTATGCCGTCACCATTCCTGCATTTGGTCCCAAGGGATCCATGCTGAGTTGTGATGTCCATCGATTGTCCACCACTCTTGCAACATGACCAGCCCATTGCCATATAAGTTTTTTAATGGTTTCTTTGATGTCTTGGATTCATGTTTTATCCCTGATATATTGTGCTGTCTTATGGCCTCCCCATTTTGTCGGATATTTAATATACTGATAACTTGAAACTTGTTATGGGGTTGAATCTGGGCGTACTTTTTTGAGTATTTTTTTGTGGTCAGTATTCTTTTATCTGGCCCACAGGACGACCACATTTTTAGAGTGTTTTTGGATGTTCCATGTATCATCTTATAGCCAAAATATGCGGCACACACACACACACACACACACACACACACACACACATATATATATATATATATGTATATATATATATATATATATATATATATATATATATATATATATATATATATATATATATGTGTGTATATATTCTTTTGTGTGTGTGCGTGTGTGTGATTTTGATATATCAGTAAGTTGATATAACAACCCTGAATGGATTCCCTTAAAATTATCAATATCTTTATTCCTTCATCAAGCCAAATTTCAGCATATAGTTCATCAAATAAATCAAAAGAAGTGAATAAAAATTCAAATGCGTCGCTGGTTGGTGAAAATAGCTATTATTTCCTGAATTGTAAATATCTATATCAATTTTGTGATATTTCTCAACATCTAAAGCTGTCTTCAGGACCGGCATCCTGTTTAAATTAGTAGATAGTTGAGACTCTGTAACAGGAAAATAATTTTGGGAGATGGAATTTTTATAGTTTGCCTAATTTTCTCAAAGAAAAAAAAATGTTATTTACATCGGACAGTCGCTTTTATTTGATATCAAACTTTTCCTATTAGAGATTTTATTAAGAGTCGAGCTTTCAGTTTTGAATCTCATAGCCCAAGAGATTTTGGAAGGAAAGTTGTGTTGCCCAAGTCTTTCAAATGAGAAGGATCTTCATTCCAAGAAAATCGGCATTTGAAATCCCGGCTTTTACCTGGGTTCGAACAGCGACCTTTAGTTTTTACAACTCCGCGTCTCCAAGACTATACTTGAGATATTCTAATGGGACTGTGTTAGTTGATGGTCTGGGAATGAGCGGCGATGTGTGTGTCGTCCTTGACTTCTGCCTAAACATCTCTTCAGAGTCAGACAGTGGTAAACATCGGGTCTTCGTTTACCAAGCCAAAGACGGGAACAGAGGCGGGTGGTGTGTGCGCACGTGAATTAGCAGCCATGATACCATCCGGAAATCAAGCGTTCCCTCCCTTTTAATTTTGTTCTCGCAAGATTAAAAAAAAAAAAAAAAAAGAAAAAGAAAAGGGAAAAGGTCCGTTCTAATTGCTGGCTGCCGTGTTAACTTGGCTTTCGTTGGAGTCAACTGGTTTTTTGGATCAGTTATCGACAACGATGAAAAAAAAAACGAGAGGGGAAGCAGGTTAAAAGATAGTAAAAGGAAAAAAGAAAGAAATATTAATGTATCATCCTAATGTTGTCTTGTTTCACATCTTGTATTTATTCCAATTTTGCCTATTTTCATCTTTATTATTAATCATTCCTCCCTTCTAATCCCTCATCTTCCAACCTTTCCTCTAATCTAAAATAGTCCCGAGGCTAGAGAACAAGCCTAATGATACGATTTACGTTGCAACCTTTTCATTGGTCACTAATTGTCGTTTATAGCCAAAACAAAAGCAACTTAAAATAATTAATACTCTTCGCTACTATTCCTTGCATAAACGCACACATCCCCCATATTTAATACCTCTAGTTTGGGACTTCGTAGCTGTGGTTATTAGTAAATAGTAGACACCGGGTCATCAACTTGCGGTTGTTGGTGAACAAGGGGTGCAGGTCGTTAAATATTGTTTTACAAGGATGAAGAAAATTGAAGAGTAGTGAATTAGGGGACAATCTGTTGAAGCCTCTCCTCTTCAGTGGTTAATTAAATTTTGCTGTTGAGAACGAGGTCGTAGGTTGGTAGCGAAATTCAAAAATAAAAAGATGCTGAAGATTTTGCAACAAATGATGATTGCTTTATGAAATATGAATTTTATGTTTTAACTTTACTATGTTTTTTTCTTACATTTATTTTCGTTTTAATTATCAATCAGTTCATATCACAAGCATAGAGTTATTTCTAAATCTCAGCTTAGTACACCACAAGACTAAATCAGGGTAAACAAGGTAGAAGGATGATGTTGTGTTAATATTCCAATCAAGAAGACTTGCTAGATATCACATTCAGCGTTCGGATTTCTGCCGGCACGAATGAGGCTTGCACAAGTACCTAACCCAGAAAGCAGTCCCTGAGACCATCTATCTATCTATCATCATCATCATCATCAGTCTTTTAACGTCCGTTGTTGGACATAGACCTTCCCCAGGATTCGCCACACTTCTCTATCGCAGGCTTCGCAGAGCCAGTATTTTCAAAATTTGTCCAGTTCATCTCTCCATCTTGTATTTTGTCGGCCTCGGTTTCGCATGTGATCTCTGGGGATCCATTTGTGAGTTCTGATATCCATCAGTTGTCTGTCATTCTTGCAACACGGCTTCACCATTGCCATTTAAGTTTTGTTATAGATTCTATAATGTCTTGGACTCCTGTCTTCTATCTTATATACTGCGCTGTCTTGTGATCAATCCATGTACGGTTGTGCATGATTCTCTCCCGTGCGCGTTGCATGCTTCTCAGTTTGCTGGTTTGTCTCTTGGCTTGGTTCCATGTTTCAGCTCCATAAGTGACTACTGGGAGGATGCATTGGTTGTATACTCTTCTTTTTAGCAATGTTGGAATGTTTTCGAAGGTTGAGCTTTCTCTGCCAAAGGCTTGCAATCCTAGGATGATTTTTCGCTTGATCTCTTCCTCTTTCGTGGGTTTCATAGAGATTTGTTGTCCTTGGTAGATATAATGGTCCACTTTGCCTGGTTTTGCATCTTCGATCTTATCAGTTATGTTCTTATTCTCGATGTGATCTTTGCACATGATTTTTGTTTTACTGAAGTTCATGTGTGCACCAACATCTAACTACAACTGAAAAATTCTCACTGTTATTGATTAATACCAAGTCATATAAAGCTGATATTCACCGGATACGTGTCATCCTGCAAGGAATTTTAGTGTCGAGTTTGAAGTTATCTGGATTAGCAGTTCTCGAGAAATTTAACAAACATGATTTAAACATTTCAGATTATATGTATGTTTTTTTAATCTAAAATTATCGATCTAAATTTAGATATGAATTATCCAAATTGGCTTTAAATCCACTTTGATACCTAAATTGGCAACACCAAGAAGTAACTAGAATACGACGAACAGAAAATCATTTTTGATCATTATCGTGGCAGGGGGCTCAACCTGCTCAAATCTGACCACTTCCAATAACATACTTTGAGGACAGGCACCAACCTAGCACATTGGAATTGCAAAAAAATTTTGAAATCCTGGCTTTCACCTACACTTGAACATAGATCACTGCTGCACAGTCATCTAAAACAGACATTCCCAATCATTTGGCCAATGTGCCTTTGAGAGCTCTTTTCTCATTCGAAAACCCCCTGTCACGCAGGAATATAACACTAACAAATGGACAGAAATGTATTTATTATCGTTTCGTATTTGGTCCCACTTTAAATGATCAAAAAGTCCAATGTGACATGACCCCCGCGTAAAATCTTTTCAAAAATAGAATTAACCTCATAGAATCATGATTCAGAGAAAATTAGGTAAGACATTATTTTCTTCGATTATACGACTCAGCAAATGAAAAAAAAGGTTCAATAATGACCAAAGTCAGAAATTGGTCCGTACAAGGTCTGAAACCAAAAAGAAATATTGAGTGATATAATAATAGGAAGTTAATTTTTGCAGCAATATAAATATATATATATATATATATATATATATATATATATATATATATATATATATATATATATATATATACATATGTGTGTGTGTGTGTATGGTGTGTGTGTATCCTCTTACCTTTTTTTTGAATTGAGAATTAGGAATGAAAAAGCGACCCAGGGAGTAGATCGCTTATTTCCTTTAACATTAGTTCAGCAAAATGAAGTGCTCCCCTCCTCTCTCCCACTCACTCACTCACTCACTCACTCACACACACTCTCTCTCTGTCTCTCTCTGCTTTGTATAATCTTATACCCCACTTCACTCCGCTTTGCCAAAACTGGCAATTCGTTCTAGCTTTTACCGCCTTAACGTCTTCCGTCAGCTTCCATGTGATTTTGTTAATCATTTGCCATCTTGTATATATATATATATATATATATATATATATATATATATATATATATATATACATAAAGGCTGCTGATCATTTTTACAGAGAAGAACAGAGGAAATTAACATAGCAAAATGTTCTTTATTCTAGTCTCGTCTATCAAAATCTTGACCGTTTATACTCCTTACAATGGTTCATTTCTTTTCTTTCTACACATTTTTCCTTTCTTTTTTCACTTTATGAGCACTGATCGTCATTCAGTAGTATCTCACAGTATATATATGTATACTTACACATGCACACGCCCACTCACGCGCACATATACATAGGCTTACATCCATAAGTATACACATACATCTACGTTTGTATATGTGAAGATACATGTATATTTATATAGATGCCTATACACACACTCACACACACGCACATACACGCACGCACGCATGCACACATATATATGTATATATATATCTATATCTATATCTATATCTATATATATGTATATATAAATAATGTAGGGTATCTCAGCTAGTATATATATATATGCACACACACACATATATATATATATATATATATATATATATATATATATATATATATATATATATATATATTTATATACATCAACATATATGAAACGCATATTTATCCTTAGGTACATAGTTTTTAGTATAAATTTCGAATGAGCGTACAGATACTACACTCTGATCTGAGATAGAAGATAAAAACTTTGATCCAAGGTTAGTCTGAAAAAAAAAAATAATAAAAAAACATCAAGAAAATATCATGTTTGAATAGAAATATAACTGAGTATTTCATTCGATTTTTGTATGGAAAAAAATTTGGGGAACTTCGGGATGAAAACTATTTTTTTTTAAGATTTCGGTTTTCATCACTTAAATGTCAAAACTGTTAATGAAATCCAATAATTATGAGTTTGATGCGTGAAAATTTTGGAAAATTTCCTAATGTTAATGATTACGATTATATTTCTATTAACATTGTTACAAGTTTTGGCACTATCTATTTTCTAAAATATCTCCTGTCCGATGATCTTTACACAAACAATTTTTATACACGTTTTTCCATTCTCGTACTTACAAATAGAATGCCAATTTTGATGATCTGATGAAATTAACTTTCCTACAAGCTCGGCTGATTTTTGATCGTATCTCGATTTTGCACTGACATTTTTATTCAGTGCACGGTTATATCTTGAAGTGACGTAGAATTATTAGTGCAGTTGCTACTTGTATGATACGTGAAGTGGTGTAGTACCAGCTATAACTGCACCGTGAATAAAAGATATCAGTGCAAAATTGAGATCCAATGAAAAAGGCAGCCAATGTGAGTTAATTTTAGAGTCTTGTCAAAATCGTTGTGTCATTCGTTAGAACGAAGATTGGAGAAACTGATATAAAAATTGTTTGTATACACCTTGGAGGACTGGAGATATGTGGTGAGTGGGTGTTATAAGGTCTGTTATCTTTTGCTTTCTACCTTTTGCTTTCTTTTTAGCTGGCTACCCCGAGGGAGGGTTCGAATACTGGTTAGAATGGTGATTTGATATAGTGTTCTATGCAAATATGCAGTTCTTAGTGTCATCTTAGGTGTTGAGTATGCGTGTGCCTGTATACTTGTTGGAGTTCATTTATGTGTGTGTTTGTGTGTGTGTGTGTGTGTGTGTGTGAAATATTTTGTTTGTGAGAGTGAGTGTGGCTCTGTGTGTCGGTGTGTGTGTAAGTGATGTCAGTGGTGGTTGCACTTCCCCTGAGACGTTTCTGGTTATCAACAATTTTTTGTATTTGTATAGATAAGATGGCTCTTTAACAGACTCTGTCAGTCCGTCTGTCTGTCTGTCTGTCATGTATATGTGTGAGTGTATTATTTTGTGTACGTATGTGTAAGTGACAATAGTTGTTTCTATGTTCAGTTATATTATATGATCGACTTTTCACGGTCTTAGTTGACGTTATAGAAAATATATCTCAGAATAAAGAATAAATTCCCTCACCCATAAAAAAAAGACTATTAATTCAATGCCTATGTCATTTTCATTGATAATGATTTTTGTTGCAGAATGGATTATCCCTTATTTTCATGGTACAATGTGTTGTTTTTCGATTTGTACGGCGGAATTAGTTATTATTCGGGTGGTTTAATAATCAGTTCAAGTCCTCTTGGTGCATTGTGGCGAATCATACATCTGTCTTTCGTGTTTCTCTTGGGTACGTGTTTCTCCATTTTCTCGATGATAATGAATTTAGCATCTCTATTTAATTCGTGACCTTCTGAACAAAAGTGCGGTTTGAACGGTACTTGGTTGTTATGATCTAACGTTCTTATTCTTTGTCTATAATTTTTAAGTCTAGTATCAAATTGTGATACAGCTGTCCGTACGTGTTCTATGTCGCAGGGAATGCATTCCAGCTGATTTTGCAGTTCTAAAAGTGGTAGATCTTAAAAGTATTCTTATTTGAAGCCCTAGTGAATGTCTTTGTGAATAGAAGGTGGCTGCAACATAGACTTTTTATCCCATTGCAAGGTTGACAAATTTTCACTATTTTTATCGTAGGCGTTTTCTGAATAACTCTGTTGTTGATTATGGTATTTCTATCCATATAATGTATTTCAGGTTTGTGGGGACAAAGAATGGTTCTTGGAACTGATGACTTGATTCAGGTTTAACTTTGAGGATATCCCACCGTTGCTTGATTATTCGAGTCAATGGGGGGGTTGGATGTCATGTTATAACAGGTATACAATTTGATCGATCCTCGTTAGCTAGTTTAAGATTGTCACCTCTAGAGATATTGATCCTTATGTTAATTTGATTTTTCACCAGATTATGTCAGTAACCATGTTTTGAAATAATACTCTTCCATAGGAATAGAGCACTCTGGTGGATGGGGAATTTCTGCGTAGATAAAATATATCACTTAGATTCAGCCTTACTGACCGTCCAGTTCCGTAGCTCAGAGATACGATATCGGGTCTGAAGCGGAGGTTTCAATCCTGCTTCGCGATACTGGATGGGATAATGGAAAGTCTATAGCCACACTGAAGGGATGTAATACATCGAAACAGCGGTCTGTGGATGACACTATATATATATATATATATATATATATATATATATATATATATGGGGATGCGCACGCTTGAGTGTAAGTTGTATTATTTTGATAAACTGTTCTAGAGGAGAATGTGACCACATTAGTATTTCGCCGCGTGAATATGTGTGTAGGTAATCCAAGATTTTAGAAGAGTGTAGGTAGGATATTTTGATCTGAAAATCTTGGATTACCCACGTACATATTTGCACGTCTATCTATCGTGTGTGAATGCTCATATACATTATTTTTATTTTCGGCATTCAATTGGTTATCTGTGTAAAAGATTTATCAATAAATATCTCTTTTGTATCAATCTTCTATACTTGTGTTTCCTGAATTTTCTCCCGATCGTCATTATTTCTTCAATTTCTTCTTCATCTCCCGACCGTCACCCTCTACTCCATCTCTCCCAACCCCTTGATATTGTTACCTCGACTGTTCTTCTTTTTCCTTGTAATTCTTTTCTTCCCTCTCCCTCCCTCCGTCCCATTACTCTCTCTTTTTTTTTCTCTTTCGTAACCAATTTAGTCTTTCTCCTTCTCGATCCAATCATTCAGCCCTTCCTCATTCTCTTCCGTCCTTGACTTTACCGCTTAACCGTTCGTTTCCCTCGTTCCTCCCAATCACGTTGCCCGCTCTTGACTCTTTCAGCGTGCCCCGGCATCTCTATCTTTTTTGTTGAACATTCCTTTCTTCCTCTTCTCTTTTATCGTCCACAATTGCTTTCTGTAATCTCTTTGACGTTCTCTTCCGATACCCCCCCCCACGGTCTGCACTTCATATGGTTCATCATTCTCGCTTACTTCTTCTTTCTTTCAGGCGCCTCCTTCTTTTTTGCTTTCTGTCTCATCGACCTGACTTCTTAAATTTCCTCCTCTAAATCTTATGCCCCCTGTCGCCTTCTAAAAATTCCCTACCACTTTCTTCTTCTTCTTCTTCTTCTTCTTCTTCTTCTTCTTCTTCTTCTTCTTCTTCTTCTTTCATATCTTCATTCATATTTGATTTTTCCTTTGCCTTTATTTATTTTCAAGTTTTAAGAAGACGTCTTCTCTTTTGTCTTCTATCTCTTCTTCTCTCGCTTCACCTTCTTCTTCTTCTTCTTCTTCTTCTCATTTTGTATTCTTCTTCTTCTTCTTCTTCTCCTCCTCCTCCTTCTCCTCCTCCTTCCATATCTTCATTCATATTTGATTTTTCCTTTGCCTTTATTTTCATTTTTTCAAGAGACGTCTTATCTTTTTTTTCTTCTTCTTCTTCTATCTCCTCTTCTTCTCACTTTACCTTCTTCTTCTCCTTCTTCTCGTTTTACCTTCTTTTTCTTTATCTTCTTTTTCTTTATCTTCTTTTTCTCTCCCTCTCTCTTTCCCATCATTTCGTATTTTGACTTCCATTTATTCACAGAATTTCCCGCTTAACCCTGTTTTCATATGATCGCCAAAAACGATTTGAAAGCGACTGGAAATTGCTTTTTAGCTTTAAAAATACTTCGAATTAATTAGCGTATTCGCTTCATTCCAAGATAATTCCGGGTACAAAAATACGTGTGTTCGACTACATGGCTACCGGCCCATGTGTATACGTTTGTGTGTGTTTATGATTGTGAAGGACAGGGAGTTCTGACTCATTTAGTATTTGTGTGCCTCCTCATGTGTAGATGCCGTTTTTTTTATGTGTCTTCAAAGTTATTATTAATATGCAGATCCTTGTATATCAGTGCTCGAACGTATGTGCGTGTACGTGTGAGTGCCATTGTGTGTACAACAGAGAGTAGATATGTATACACATAGATAGATAAATACAAAGATTCACTACAAGACTAAATGCTGAAAAAAATGTTTTAAAAAAAAGAAGTTAAAAAAGTGGTTTATTCTATCTATGTTGTCTGGGCCAAATGATGCATTCACCGTCTAATGACGGAAGAGCATTTCCAATAAGAGTTTCTATATAATATAACAAAATTTATAATCATTCTGCCGGATTATATGTCAATTTCTAAATACCATAATTGTTGCGCTGAAAGAAAAAAAAAGAGAGCAGTATACACCGTGAATAAGTAAGACGGAAATCTGGAGTTGGAACAGTTATTTGGGCCTTTGCATTACCAATGGCTGTTTAATTCAATAGCAAGAACGACGAATATACCCCCCCACACACACATATATATATATATATATATATATATATATATATATATATATATATATATATATATGTTGGGAATTGCGTTTCATCCCAGAAAAAGAACAGTCATAGACTTTCGATATTTCACTCCAGATGGTTTTGACAACAATTATATGATTTTTGTGTGCAAAAAAGCACTTTTGAGATAGTGCAAAAATAACATTTAAAATCACAAATACAGAAGGCTTAAACGGCTAAAACTAAGCAATTCAAAATCTGTATTGATATAATATAACCAAAGAGATGGATAGATAGTTTTGTCAACGAAAACTGCATGTAATCTAAACCGATTTTTCACCTAAACTAACTGTAATCATTTCAACTATTATTTCCCTTCATGGAGCACAGCCATCTACTCATTTGCTTTTCAAATATTAGGACACCAATGAATAAAGAATTAGCAGACACAAAATTTAAACCTAACCTAATTGATACTTTAGTGTGAGTTACTATCGTACGATAACCACAACGATTTCCACTAAAATTTAGTCATCCTTTCCAATTTATCTGAAGGGAATAAAACTTGAAATTAAACGACGGATTTATTTAAATTTTGTCCTCATATTCCAGTTTGATTGGGTATGAATTGAAAAGTAAACTGAATATTCTGTTCGAAGTGCCTACTATTTGCTTGGAAACAACATCTTGTATTATCAACATTCAATTGACTTTTAAAAAACATTTTTTACGTAACAGATGCTAGGTCGAGCAATACAAAATTGTGTTTTAACCCTGAAAATCCCCCCAAACAAATACGATTGTTTGCTCAAAGCTAGGTCGTAACCATTATTCGTGATTTACATTCACTATCATCATCATGAGCAGCAGCAGCAAAGTAGCAGCCTTTTAGCGTCCATCGTCAATATACTTGCCACTCTATCATGGGCGTCGTAGAGTCAATATTTTATGAAGTTATCTGAATTTTTCTTACCTTCAATTATCATGTCTTGAACATTTAAAGGTTGAGAATGTTTGGGGCATAATGTGAGCTAATCTGTTTACAGCTGAAGCATCAATTGATGAAATCTAGTCAGAATATAATAGCATTCCTCGTTTGTTGTTTGGTTTAGTTCTTTTAATTTACCACTCAAGTGACTTTACGGCTTTCTAATTACCTTTTGACCATACTATATAGAATCCTCAATTCTTCCCTTGGAGAGGTACACGCCGTGTCAGGGATGAACAGGAGTCAATCTTAGAGCCTTTTTTTTTTTTTAATTTGCATACGTATTTGATGACAAAGCCGACTGTCTTACTACATGTTCTGTAGTTACTTTTTGGGATGTTTCATTGATTTCCTTTTTCGTGTTCTTTGTATCATGCGATGATATTGTCTTGAGATACTTTTTGCAACGTGAGTGATAGTAGCCTACTTCCTTTGCATCTGAAATTCATAACAATAATTGATGATCTTGAAGAACATTTGCTGGATGTTTGATACTCTTCTCAGCATATTTAGTTTAACACTTGCCAAATGCATCTTTTACCCTTTAGACCTTTTCCTTTCTTGTTCCACAGAAGATGCAAATTCTTTCAGAAAAAAACCTGTATGTATTACTAATTTCGGTGAGGAATCTGTTTGTAGATATGATCGCAATGTTTACCCAGCTTCAGAAACTTCAGTTTCTTGAGTTTTCTTGACTTTGGTGCAACTTTTGTGGCAGTTTCTATGATAATCATGTTTGCTTTCACTGCATGTTCTTGGGAGGAATTTTTAGATTGTATTGTACTCATAGTTTTTGAAATGTTTTAATCTCGCAGAAAATACATCTAGTATTTCCAACCGTATTAAATCATTTATTTTCATTGTGAGTTCTTCAATATTTTCCGTATGGATGATTCAAATCTTGTCCTCAGGACTGATTCCTTATTCTATCTACAGCCATGCCGACCAGATACTGAAATAACGTAATTGTGTTATATATATATATATATATATATATATATATATATATATATATATATATATATATATATATATATATATATATATATATATATATATATATATATATACTGATAAATTGTGAGAGAAATTACTCGATGCATGTTCCTTGGTTCAAGCAATAATTAAGCGTGTTGGATTATTTTTAGTTTTGATCTAATTACATTTAAAGTTTTCGTGAGAACACTTGAATTACTTGGATTTCACTCTCGAAAAGAATGATGAAACAATACAGATACGAGAATGACAAAATTATTCTTAAATAAATACTTTTTAATTCAGTTTGGGAAAAATGTTTTTTTGTCATTTTCATAACGAGATTTTAAAATTCTCAAGGATTAATTTTATCACGTATGAAATAAATTTTGATTTTTGTAATAAGATTAAAGCTAAAAATAAAGTTAATATTATGATGATTTACAATCAGACTTATGTTATGAATATTGAATATATGAATAAATGTTTACTTCAAGTAAGAAGTAAAAGTTTGCTAACATTAAATGAAATTCTACAATAAGAAAAGCATTATCATAAAATTAATTGTAATTTAAATAATTAGATTGAAGCTAAAAATAACTTCCCACTATTGACGAATGGTTGAACGAAGATACACGTTTTGGGTGATTTCTCAACAAAATATTCAGTATATTGCAGATTAACGTATTTTTTATTCTTAATGATTATCATTGAATTCAAAAATTCAACTGCTCTATTTTGTTTATAATTTTTTCATATCAAAATTACTTTTGAAGAAGGTAGTATTTTCATTTTAACTTATGTGTATATATATATATATATATATATATATATATATATATATATATATATATATATATAACACTAATGGTTTTTAAAGAGATTTCAGGTTCAGTGCTTGGCCAGTGAAGGTATTTCAAACTTATCTTATATCCCTTGTAATAATTCAATCCTCAAAAACTAATTGTAACAAGAAATTCATGAATGATGCCCTTAGCGTTGGTCTAATCCTTATCCAATTCTATATTTTCTTAGTCTTCAGAGATTCGGATTTTTTTCTTTGTATCCAGTCAGTCTTCCATAAATATTGTTTTTTGAATAAATCAAGGTTACTTGATATCAAACTGACACAAACACCTATTCTACATGCTTGAGTGAAAATTTCAAAAACAACAAACAATAAAATTTTATAAAAATGTACATGAATGATAAAAAAAAAAGTTTTTATATTTCATTCACAACTTTTTTTTTTTTAAATTCCACCCATCTGGTGCAACTCTATGAGAAGTTACACTAAATGGAATGTAGCAAGTACACGATAGCCCAATAGACAGGTTTTCTTTTCGCGGTTTCGATATTTCGCGGTTCAGTTTGGAATAATTTTATAGGAATGGGGTGTGCGTAGAAAATACGATGTGCATTATAATCAAAACGTAAAAAGTTTAGAGAATCATGAATACATCATAATATTTGCTTTAATAATTCATTTATGTAGAAAATATAAACTCGGTTTATACGTAAATTGAAAACTTGCGAAACGATTAGCCGAATACTATTTTAGATGTTTTTTCCCATCTCACTGCGCAGTAAACAAATTCAGTAATTCATTTTCAAGTGGATGAAGTATATCATGAATCATTGTTTACAGTTTTACAGATTTTTTATACTACTATTTATCCCCATCTTAATATTGTCGTTACTTTTAACTACAATTTTTCTTCGACCGTACAATTTTAAAAAAAATAAACACAAAAATGAAAATAAACCTATCTAAATGAAAAGGAGAAAAGATTGTTAATAATCACAGCACTGTAATTTTACGAAGTTCATAGTTTTCGTTAATTGACAGCATATTTTTTTTTTACTAGCATTTATTTTTAACGATATTTTAAAAGGTATTGCAAAAAAATCTACGTTAAAGTTTAATCTTTGCTAAAATTGCTAGAAAATACACGGGGGATTTTTGAGTGGATTTACTGATAAAAAGAAAACAACGTGTAGCGCCCGACATATTATGTCGGTCAGTCTTGTAAAAACTGATGGCCACATTCAGATTTATCTGATAGCTGGAGACATTTTATGGAAATCTAGGGAAAAAACGGCTCAAAATGGGCGTAAAAAATGAAATATCTTATCATTCATTTTTAGTAGCAGAAAATATCCACTCTCCGGACCGTCATCCACAACTATATGGAGCTTTCGGTCAAAAAATCATGAGTTGAATGATAAATTAATGTTCAAAGCTGTGGGCTCTCCATAGCGGGGATAACCACTCAGGGGCGTTTTTTTTCCAGCAAGTTCTTTTAAAGATGGAAGACCTTCACATCTTAATTTTAATCTCGTACCTCATCTTGGAACATTTGTAGAAATATAGATTGGATGAGTACTTATCGTGTTAAACGGATTTCACACCATTTGAGTTTTTAGAGACCCGTCTACGTATCTTTATTAGTCACTTTTCGGTCGGTCAGGCTTCCGGGTAGTCTGTAGATTTCTAATACGTTGAATATCAATTTTCTTTGCTGCATGGTGATTGATTGGTGTGAAACTAAGTTCAGATCTTCTTATTTTTTCTCTATTCCTCCTCCTCATCTCCATTCTGATACTACTCTCACAACTAATATCGTTATATATCAATTTTCTCAGTAGCATCATGTTGGATTGATATGAAACTTGGTCCAGACCTTCGGCTGAATCATCCTCATCATCCGTTTTCTCCTTCTGCTTCTTGTGCCCACACTAGTAATGGTAAATTCAATTTTCCTCAGCTGCGAAAAGTCGGATTGATAAGAAATGTGCTCCAGACATTCGAATCAGCCATTCACATATCCCCTGCTCTTTCTACTCTCCTCCCTGTTAGTACTACCACAACTAGTGCTGTCGAATTTCTCAGCTGTATCATGATGGATTGATATAAAACTTGGCACAGACCTTCTGGTTGACCCTCCCTATCTTCTTCCTCCCCCTCTTTAGCTAATACTATAACAACAACGACTACTTCGTCTAGAATCCCTTTGAAATATGGACGTAAGGATTGTGAATCATTGAACTTACAACACGTACAGCGTATTTCCTTTCCCTAACCTGTAAAATATCTTGCTGTTAAATCTTCCTTGAGAATACTGAGGTTGTTTTGGGAGAATCCATTATAAAACTCAAATCGCAATTGGCTGGTCATGGAAAAGGAAGAATGCCGAACAACCGCTGGACATAACGACTCCCAAGATGGATCCACAGAGATCATATGTGAAATTATGGCCGGCAGATGATAAGATGGCATGACGAACTAGAAAAGGTAAGAAAGCACTGGTTCCGTCACAGCCACGATAGAGAGGTCTGGCGAATCCTGGGAAAGGTCTATGTCCAACAACAGACGCTAAAATGATGATGATGATGATGATGATGATGATGATGATGATGATGATGATGATGATGATGATGATGATGATGATGATGATGAACTTATGGTTCTTGTTTCACATGAGAAGATCCTAAAAGTAAAGTTCATGCCAGGTGACCAAATACTCTTACATATTTACGGATTGCATTCGAACAGAATTGGTCACACTGCTACCGCATTCACCCGTGCATGAGACGGACATTCAATTTTTAAAAAAAAATGCTGTTGTTATTCTACGCCGAATTTCGATGCGAGCTGTTATGGGGGTTGATAAATTGCAGTTAGCCATAGACTTACAAAAAGAAAAGCATCCGTCTGAAAGTCCGGTATTGATGGTACAAGAGATAAGTAAGTTTATTCAAGGAGTGTTTCGGATAGTTAAATTCCTTCTAGTTCGTGTTGTTAATACATTTCGGTCGATCCATTCTACGGCCATCTCCGGGTGTACTACCCAAATGTGATGGTGTGAAAAAGAATTCTTTCCCAAACATTGAGTTAATAACACGAATAACGAGAAGGACTTCAATCACCCGGAAAACTTGAATGTTAATGAACCTTGACAAAACTATGGACAAGTTAGTTTGTGTTAGCAACGGCGTCTCTCGACGACAAGAGATATAACGCAAGTCGTAAGAAAAGCATTCAAACTCCCAAAATAAAGCACTAAACCAAACTCAACCTATGCTTTTCTGAGAGGAAAAAAGAATTTTATAGCATTCATTCTTTATCGTGTGATAGATTAACATTCAGGAAATGACCAGGACTGCTATTGAAGCGTGTATAACTTTTAGGAGACAATTTGCACACTAGAAACCCTTCTAACAGTGTTATCTACTTAGATGATGTATACACATAAATGTATATTTAATAAGAATTTGTAAACTTAGCTGGATCTTTTTTTTGAAACCAGAAACCCAACGGAAAATTAAAAAAACAGCGTAAAAATAAACAGTATTTCATTTGTCAATGTTTTTGACAGTGATTTATCTTTTTTTGATTTAATCTCCAGATTAGATTTCAATGTCTCGTTCTAAAAAATTTTTTAGATACTTTTCAATTTTTTCTTTTTCTCGTCTGCGTAAGATTTCTCCAACATATTCTACCATCGTCCATTTCCTTACGGCATCTTTTCCCTTTGAACTCTGATATTTTCCATTTTGCCTTCACGTCTGCAGCTTTATTCATAGAATTCACTTCTTAATCATGGTCTTCGTGGATCAGCCGACACTTTTCTTTCGATAAGTGTCTCTTTTATCAGAACAGAAATAGTCGCGTCCTGACTCAGACGCGACTCTAATTAGAACAAAAAGAAAAAAAAAACCTATTACGAGACACTCGTTAAGTACAGTGCGCATACTTACTTATGTAAACATACGATACAATATATATATATATATATATATATATATATATATATATATATATATATATATATATATATATATATATATATATATATATATATATATATATTACTTTGAGAACTTTTTTCTCGTCAGAATGTTTTGTTTTTATTTCGTTCTTTCCTATTATTTTGATGCTTTTTTTTCATTCCTGAATTTGTATTCTTTCGTACAGATGGTTATAAAAATAACTTTCTTTAAACGCTTTATCTCGAATTTCCGACATCAGACTATCATTTTACACGGTGCAATATAAAAATCTGATACTACATATGTGTATATGTGTATATATATACACACACACACACACACACACACACACACACACATATATATATATATATATATATATATATATATATATATATATATATATATATATATGCCCATGTTCGAGTGTGTAAGTCTATGATATGTACTTTTCTTTGTGATACTTAAAGTTGCGGTATCATGATATTTTTCTGATGGATTTTCAAATGTTTCAGCATCAAGGAAAACAACTCAACTTTATTGAATGCTTGCATATATATATACATATATATATATATATATATATATATGTGTATATATATATATATATACATATATAAAATTAATAAATCAAATAGGGACACATTTGAAGCAAATACGGTGATTATCACATAACGAGGACAATCATGTCCCCAAAAACGTCGCGTTAGGTGAATACCCTAAGCTCTCGGGTTCCAGTAATTCATTTCAAATTAAAGATATGGAACTCCGACGACTTTTGTAATAACCTTGTAAATAATATATCATGAACTTAATTAGTCCGTAGATAATTTGTAAATACCATTGAATATGTTGGATTTTTTTGATGGTTCATATTTTCGGGATTGGAGAAATGGGACTTATAGTGATGTAGTAATATTCACAAAGTTTCATCGTAGAGACGCACGATTTACCTTTATGCACAAGCTCCAATTTAATTTGGTTTATTATAATATCTTTGTAGAATTCTTTGGTGGTCTACCCGCAGTAGATGATCTCTGAAGATGCATGGTTTAATAATTATTGCAAATAAATAATGCAAAATAACGCAAGAGTTTACAAATGGGGCACAACTGCTGGGATAGAATCCGATTGGTGTAGCGATGCACATGCATCTTCTTTGTTTATGTTTTCAGGGTTACACAGTTTCGAAGTATCTCTTGAGATGGATTAACCCTTCTCATAGTATCGTTGGTGCAAAGTGATTTCAAACTACATCGAATTCGAAATTCAAAGAAGAATTTTGACTGTCTTGACAAAAGTTGTTTGTGGGTCTGTGATGATCATGAAAAGTAAGACGAAGACTTCATAACGCACCTTGTTAAAAACTTACCAGATCCCGCTATCATGGGTTTTGCAGAGTCAATACTTCCTGACCTTGTCTACTTTGTCTAACTATCTTATATTCTGCTGGCCACGATTTTGAATATGGTTTCCAGGGATCCATGTCGTGAATCGTGATGTCCAGCTATTGTCTGACCTTCTCTCAACATGACTAGTCATTGCCATTTGAGTTTCCTAATGGATTTTATAGAGTGTTTTCTTCCTGAAATATTGTGCTGTCTTATAATCTCTCCATGTAATGTTGAGCATGATTCTCTCATGTGCACTTTGCATGGTTCTCTTTTGGTAAGGTTCCATGTCACATCTCCAGTGGGATGCATTGGTTGTACACCCTACTTTTGAGGACTAATGGGATTTTCTTGTTTTTGAGGGCTTCACGGGAAGCTTACCATCCTGGGGTGATTTTTCACTTGATTTTTTTTCTTTTTTTGAAGAATTTCATGGAGATTCGTTATCGTAAGTAGATGTAGTGGTCTACTTTCTTCAGCTCTGCGTTTTCGATTTTGCTCGTTGTGTCTTTGTCCTCAACATGCGTGTTGGCCAAAGTTCATTTGGAGGTGTACTTTATTGCTTCCTTCATTCAGTACGTCTCGCATTAGTTGGTCGTCATGAAGGTTCTCAGGACAGAGGATGATGTTGTCAGCAAATCAGAGGTTGCCTGCTGTCTCCCAGATCCCAATGAAAACCACCAGGCATCTGATATGAACATGGAAATGCAGGAAGCAGGAACTACTACTACTACTACTACTACTACTACTACAACTAATAATAATAATAATAATAATGATAATAATGATAATGACAATAATAATAATAATGATGATAATAATAATGGGAAAAACTTTCATATTTGTGAAAATAACTATTGTAAAAGAAGAAAATATATTACCTCATATAAATTTGCTCCCCTTTCATCTTTCTGGAAAGTCGGTATTTTTAAAGATGTTGACATTACCTCCCCCTATTTATTTATTTATTTGTTTATTTCTTCTTCTTCTTTTCTTGGTTTCGGTCTCTCGTCTTTGTTATTCGAAATATGTTGTCATGATGTCTCCTAGCATTGCCCGAGGCTCTTCAGGGTTTGAAAAGTCAGAGATACGTCGAACTTTACCAGCCCGCCCCTAATTCCACACAAATTTTAAGACTTTTTCAACTATTTTTTTTTTTTAACACTCCCCGCTTAGAACTTTTTTTTTTGAGAGGGGGGTGCTCTATTTTTGTTGTTTGTTATACTATATTATAATTCAGATTTTTTCCGTTTCATCTTCTAAAAATGTATTACCAACCTCTCTCCCCCTCCCTTTCACACACACATACACAAGTTTTTTTTTTATTAATGCGCCCTGTTCTCAGTTTATTTCCTCCAGCGTATATCAATATTTTTCAAAAAGATTTGTTTTTCCACCTCTTATTATCATCAGGATGATTTCGCCGTTTTCATAATTATTGTCGCTTTCGAAATACCATTACTAATATCAAGAGATTTTCGAAATTACTAATACAGAGGACTCCCGAAATTACGGCACTGTCGAGGATTTGAGAGCACCGTAATAATAAATTTTGCTTTAGAACAGATAGATTTTGTACAACGTGTATAAGCAATAAATCTCTGACAAACGTCTGGCGAAAATATAAAAAAATAAAAACAAATGCCTCGTTAGAACGAGTGTGTCATTCGATTGAGCAATTAGAACAAGTGCCAGGACAACGAGAGTTTACAGTTAGATTTGGACATTTTGAATATGCTGTCTATCTCACGAAACTTCACAAACCACTTTTGATACGTTTGATCATTTACTGTACCTTCTCCATATTCTTAAATGATATCTTTTGCATTTGATTTACATTTTTACCTCAGTTGAAAGTTTGAAAAAGCGTATTACTCCAGAGACTTTGCTTATTTCATTTCATCTTCAGAATCATGATCAATATGCAAATGAACGCTGGTGGGGACAAAATCAAAAGCGATCCTTCTGAATGAAGTAAGATAAAATTGAACACTCCTAATGCAATCTAAGAACATACATAAAACGTTTTGATAATCTCTCAATTTCAGTAATATTCATAGTTGCAGTAATAGCTTTTTTTTCGTATGTTGTTGTCTTTATTGCTGCTATTTTTGCTGTTTTTGTGTAATCAATCCAGTCATATATTTGTAATATACGATTATTTTCGCTTCATATCAGTCCCAGGTCAAATTCATTCCCTTACAATCCAATGTTTCCTCAATTCCAACCAGAACTTAATTTGTCATCTCGAAACCCCTCCCCAGTTCCTCCTCTAACTGAAGTACTTTTCTTCTATCGGATCCTAGGGCTGTCCCTAGGTGTTGTGTAGTGTATGCAGAGAGAGAGAGAGAATCAGCGAGCAAGTTCGACCCACATTTGAACCTTTTCATATTTGGGTGGACGCTCATCTATGGCTACTGTATCTGCCTACGCAGTAGCAACAAAAAGTTATATACACTACCACTATGGTCCTTTACAACTGGCTCCAATTACAACTACAATGATTTTTGCGAAAAGAGCAAAAACTGGCATAAAGGTCACGAAGGTGGTGTACCCAGTGTGGGTCTTAGTAACCAACAATAGCTTATAGATCTAGCTTGTTAACACTTGATGCAAAGAAGGCGACTTGTTTCTCAGAACGCACACTTGAACAAAATTGGAAAAGTGAAAGCCATGTGTTTTGAGATACACGCCATTGCATAGAAGAAGCCTAGATACTCGAGATTAATTTGATCAAATTTAGAAACCCTCTTAACGATTAAATTCATTTGATCCAATATCCTTGTCAATCTATGTTTCACATCCGGTAAAATTTAAGAGTTTCAAACGGAGCTCTTCTTTCAATCACGGGGATATAATGAATGATTTTTTTCCGTGATGCTGAATTGCAAATGTGTCAGACGGAAAGGATGATTTTATTGCGAATATATGAAGACATGATAACGCCTCAACGAAAAACTACAAACTTACAACATATTTTCAACGTGAAAACAAACAAAATGCACATTTTGGTTATGAAGATTATTACTCCAAGAAGTATCAGTTTAATACGAATCGGACAAGATATTGAAGTAAAAATCCCGCTGTATTTTATTTGACACAGTGTCTTTTATAGGATTCGGGGATTAGCTTTCAATTCAACTTGGGGAAAGTCGGTAAGGGCATCGTACGCGTGATATCTAAGCAGCCTTTATTTATATTTACCCATTCCTCGACAGAATAGTTTACAATACGGAAAGATCAAATTTGTTAGTTTTACTTACATATTTCATAGGCATTGAAATAATCATTATTTCAATAATTTTCTCTCCAGAACCCAGGTTTGCTAAGCGTGGGTTTTGCAAAACCTTATTGGTCCATGAGAAGTTATTAAGGCTTCAGAGAAAGTTTTGTACATCCATGAAAAAAATCACCTAAATTTTTGTTTATTTGCGGTTCTTTTATACAATTCCCAATCCGAATGACATTTGGCGCTGAAAGCACCAGAATGTATACGAATAAGAAAAGACAGGCAACTATCATTTTTCACCATCATTATAAATTTCTGTTTTCTAAATTTTCTCTTTCAGATAATTAATATGATAATTATAATTAGGGTCCCAGATTTTCCAAATTCATCGATATTCGTCTATTCATATCGTCAGTTGGAAAAAGATTACCGATTTGCTTTTTTTGTTTTTTATGGGTTTTTTTTGTGAAATCTTGATGATTTATATCGATTTGATCCATGAATTAGAGACGAAAACACAAACGGGCACTTACCATTTGATTTGTTCGGATGAAATTATATCTCAGTCGTCTTGAATTTAGCTTTATTTATTAAATGGGTTTGATATTTTCTTTTAATCTTTGGGTAATGCTGTACATTTAGTATTTATGTATGTGCAACCTAATTGATTTTTTTATATCGAATGTCTTCAGGGTGAAAAGGGGACTGGAAAAACGGAGTATCTTAAAACATTCACCAAAGCGAACGAATATACAGAAATGTATCTATCTATATAAATATGCAATGCTCTCTCATAGGAATAGAGCACTCTGGTGGATGGGGAATGTATGTTGAATAAATATGTTGCTCATATTCAACCATTGTGACCGTCCAGTTCTATCGTGCAGAGGTATGATTCCGACCTCCGGGTCTGAAGTGAAAGTTTCACCTCCACATCGAGGGACTGGATGGGATAGTTGATAGTCAATAGCTACACTGAAGAGTTGTATTAAAACGAAACAGTTGTCTATATATATATATATATATATATATATATATATATATATATATATATATGTATGCAATACTGCTGACCCTTGAGATTTTAAAGTTGTTTCAATGACATTTCCAGTTTGAAAAGCTTGAGAAAGGCTGCTGCCATCAACAATAACCCTTGAACAGAGATAATAAGACTGAAAAGGGTAAAAAAATACGTTGAAAATAAAAGTGTACAATTGTATTTTTCAGTTTTGAAATAATATTATCAGGTTTGATACTTTATGCTTGAACCAGTTATGCAGTGTTAGAAATAGAATGAAATATGTGATACAATGATATGCACAATAAAAATCATGTGTGCGATGATGAATGTGGATATTGTTACAGTGATTTAGTTACTCTATGATGATGCAAGACTAATTGGAAAGAAATTAGCTGAAAAGAAGGAAATGAAAATCGTTGATCTAAGACAGCAAAACAACGCTTACTTAAAGCAAGGATCAAATATCTATTAAAAGAAAGGAAGTGCGATGGTTTCTGCCTTCAAATTTGGTTCCAAGGAGCTTTGCTTTTACGTAACCTAAGAATCAATTTAAGGAAAGCGATAATTGCAAATATATTGATTTATCTTTTCGTTCTTGCTGTCGTCTGCTTTTCTAAAACCTCTTACTTGACACTAGAGTGTGGGCAATCAGTTAAGAGAAGCTTGAGATTTTCTCGTATCAAATGAACGACCTTTGCTTCAATTTCATTCTGAAAGAGAGAACTCTTACTGTATTCCGTACGCTTTTCTGCCGAGTCTATATTTGTTTTTTTCTTTAAATTTCTCTCGAGTTTGATCAAATTTATTTTATCGTAGACTTAATGTAAATCTTATTGATTGGTCATTGGCCATCATTGGCAAAACGTTGTTAAGACCAAAACTGTCATAAAAACTAAATGCATAGGTTTTTTTTAAATTCATATAATTGGTCTGTTTGGCTGGCTTGCTGGCTGGTCATGTATGCCTCCCTCCCTGTACAGGTCGTGCCAATGGAGTTAGAGGGCCGAAATTTCAAGCAATTACACTTTATCAAACGTTTCCTCCTCTGAATAGGTTTTTAGTGATGGGTTCAATTTTCTATGTAAGTTTACACTAAATTGATACCTAGTTTGTGTGTGGCAGCATTTATTCTTGCTTTTTTAAAAATCGAGACTTTCCTAACCCATCTTCATCCTAAACAGAATTCCGTTGGTAACTTTTAGAGATATCGTGTGGACGAACCGATGGTAGATATTTCTTAGGTATGACCACGACCCAAACCAGTACCTCTTTTATTCACTGTTGAGAGTAGAAAGTGTCTAAACAAACAGAATTTCTGTCTCTCAAAATTCCCTCCAGCAGGTAGACCATAATGTACCAGATCGCCATAGCTGTTTGGGATTCTTGCAGTTTGTTTCTCAAGATGATCATCCTGGCCAATCAAAAACTATATTTCTGCCTAAAATTGATCCCAAATCCCAAGATGCAAGTGGCATCGACTCAACTTGGTTGTTTATTCAAAATAAGCCTAAGATTCGAGCGACACAATAAATATATTTGAATTTGTATGAAACAATTTTTAGAGAAAAAAAATAACGAATTCGTTCCAGCAGAAAAGTCCGTAGTTTCAAATGTTGGGTTGGAAATACTTATATCAGCAAAAATGGGAGAGTCCATTGTTACGGAGAGAAAAAAAAATCACACTTTACATTATGTGAATAGATTAACTCGGCATAACTCAGTACCAGACCATCGATATTTGGATCTCAGATGAGGATCATTTACAACTGCCCGCAAGATCAGCTTTCTTATCATTGCTATACGACGTACATCCTAATCCGGTATTTTTTCATATGATTCCTTTAGAACTGATCGTCTTCTTTCTGCTTGAAATCTTCAACGCAGTTGTTTACACCTGTAGACTATTTGTAGGGGACAAGCCTACAGCCACTCCACTAAAGTTGCAAAAGCAAGTAAACTTTTACGGTCTGGATTTGCTTGCCCTATCCCAACCTCCTTTACCTTGACCCAGAACTACTTATAGCGATTGCCTAGTCGTAGATCTTTGCTATCACAGTAACCATATCCTTCATATGGAGGGAGAGGGGCATTCATGCCTCCACATTGATTCCATTTTCCGTACCTTAAACCACTCCACACTTCGTGATTTGTGGAATGTAATAAGGTTTAGTTTTGGAGCAGATCTTGATTTATGAGTCTCAAAGCAGTCATCCAGTAGGAGCCATAAGCGAAAGACAAGTTATCTACATTTGGTTAGAAGTTAGGTTCACTTCCATGAACTTCTCGTCATCGAGCTTGCTCATATCAACTTAACGTATATTTATGTGAATGTTTTTAAAGGCATAAATTTGTTCAAAATCCTGTAGAAAAAAGAAAAAAAGAAATTTGAAACTTACAATACCTGTTAAATCTTTTTGTATTTTTGTTTGTTATGTTTGATAAGCATCGGGTCAATGAAAAGGAGAAGGATTCCTGTATTTTTCACTAAATCTTTTTATTCATATATATTCATAGCTTTCAATTCATCAAACGATTTTGCTACCATTCAATTACCCCTCTCCACCTTTTAGCTAAATTATTTATTCTTTCAGATCAGGTTAATACAAAAGTTCTGAGCATGACATGATACCAGCTTTGATTCGATGAATTTTACGAGAAAACTTTTCAATATCACAGACTTGTTGGAACTGCTGCCAACGAGACGAAGAAATGCAACTAAAATTAAGATGAAATAAATACCAATCAAAGATTGATAAAGGTAGACAATGATTCATATAATAGTTTTAAAAAAAAGATAGTATCGGTCAATCTCCGACTAGTAAAATCTAGAATACTCACAAAATGTCTCTTATTTAAATTTGATATAAACTTTCTGTTCCCTTTTCGCGTTATACTTGCTAAAAGGAACATTATACTACGTCTATCATAAATTATAATGCATAGAGTATCATTTAGTATTTTTTAGTATTCGTTCAAGGGCTGTAATTAAAGAGCGTATTTGCAATGATTTCCAGTCTCTCTATTGATTCTTTAGAGCCAGCGAACAAAAAAAAAAACAAACAAACAAAAAACAAAGATAATTTTCAGCATTAGCTGTTTAGTTCATGCCTCTCCAAAATGAATATTACTTGTCTAGAACGAGGCAAGTTCTTCAAGTCCATTTCTGCAGTCTTCTCACTGAAACTATTTTGAACTCGGTAAAATAGACTGCATTTATAAGTCGATGGACAATTATGTGGACGAAAATGATTTTTCAATTAATTTTGGAAAAAAATCAATTTTATCTGCTTTCGTTTGGAATGCAAGAATATAGCTATAATATTCATTAATGTTGATGAAAAGAGTTTAAGCAGGAAAATATCGTGGCTAATGAATGAAATCTTTGAAGACGCTTTTTTTCAAAAGATTCAATAGAATTTTCTTTTATACATTCACAAAAATCAATTTCAAATGCTCCATTTTTAATTAAAAGCATAATTTTTGTACATTCGAACCTAAACACACATAATGCAAATGCACACGCATACATTTTCACACATCAACACACACCTGCACACGTATGCATATGTATATCAATATACATATATATGCATGTAATCAATTGTAACATACATGTATATGTATATAATGTTTTTATAGATACACAGACATATAGATATAAATATCCCATTTGAGGCTACCCAAAAGGTAACCCGACACATATCCCGTTAGTCCTAAAAGAGGGGTATATAAACAATGCATCCCCACGATAGTCACCTATAAACCTAACCAAGAGACTGACCCGCAAACGGAGAAATATACAACGTGCACACAAGAGGATTATATTCAACATCACACGAAGAGAGCACAAGATAGTTCAATATATTATGGAAAAAACAGGAGACCGAGATATCATAGAATCCATTAAGAAACTCAAATGGCTATGGGCTGGTCATGTAGCAAGAATGGCGGACAACCGATAGACATCACGACTCTCGACATGGATCCCCAGAAATCACATGCGCAACTGAGGCCTGCAGTATACAAGATGGAGTGACAAACCAGTCAAATTCAGAAAGTGCTTGCTCTGCAATGCCTACAATAGAAAGGTATGGCGAATCCTTGGAAAGATCTATATCCAGCAACAGATATTAATAGATTAATGGCGATACTGTCTGTCTGTCTGTCACGCTCTAGAAACCACATAAACATGGACGCAGCCTAATCAAATTTGTCATGCATGTTCAATGGACCCAGTGGCAGGTTTTAAACTAAGAGAGAGTTTTTGATGATTTAAAAAAATGTTCAAGTGGTGGGTTCCTATTAACAATGTACTTATAATTCTAAATTAGTCCCTGATTTTAGCTCATTGTACATATGCACATTCACATATCTTTTTGTTTGATATATCTATGTATAAATGTTTATGGGAGCAAAAGTGGAGGAAAACTTTTCGCGCTCTAATTGGTCAGAAGTGAATGGCAACGTTATTTTCTCCTTTAAAGGATCCGAAATGAAGGGAAACTCTGCCACTTTAAGAGGTCAAAAGGCTTTTATCCACTTTAGGGTGTCAAAAGTGAAGGGAGGCTTTCCACCTCCTTTAAAGGGTCAAACGTGGTGCTGAATCCCTTTTCATCATTGACGGGTGGAAATGAAAGGAAACCTTTTACCTTTAAAGGGTTAAAAACGGAGGGAAACCTTTCCTATGGGAATCTGGAATCATTGGTCAGCTGCATCGTCATTATCGGCAGCAGCCTTTTAGCGTCTGTCATTGGACAGAGACCTTCCCCTAGATTCTCCAGACCTCAACATCATGTTCGTCACGCCATCTCATATTTTGCCGGCTGCGTTTTCACATATGATCTTCCACGATCTACGTCGTGAATAAGGATGTCGAGCTGTTGTCTGATATTATTGCAACATGACCAGCCCATTAATATTTGGGTTTTTGTAATGATTTTTATGATATTTCTGACTCCTGTCTTCTCTTTGATATACACAGCCGTCTTATTATCTCTCAATGAGGGGTTTAACACGATTCTCAGCTTGAGACTCAATCTTTGGATAAAGTTCCATGTTTCAGCTCTATACGTGACTATCAAGAGCATGCATTGGTTGAACACCCTTCTTTTTACAATCAATAGAATTTTTTTTTTGTTCTTGGAGGTTGAGCCGTAGTTTACCAATTTGTTTACCTTTTTGGGATTTTACACTCAGTTTCTTCACTCCTTAAATATTTAAACCGGCGGTGACAGTTATCTCAGCTAGTATATTCACTTCAGTATGACTTCGAAAAGTCTAAAAAGAAGACTTGGGTCTCGAGTCTTAAGTTCGAAAAATATGTTAATAATATAAACATTGCAATATATCTTGCAAGAATAAAGTGAAACCTGATGTATTCGAATACTAGACTCTTTTGTAATAAACTTCCGGTTGTTATCCTACAAAAACGGAGATGATAAATATTAGTAAAAAGCCATTGTATTGCGAAGCATTTGTTTTTTGTTTTTTGTTTTTTTGAGACTTCGTCGTGTTTCACAAAATATGAACATTTAATAGATAATCAAGATTTGATCATTCATTTCTTACTATCTTACAAAAACAAAATCAGTTACTCCATAGCAAATACAATAAAATACTTTTCATAACTACAGAGATTAAAAAATGACAGTACATTCACAGTATCCATAACGAATTGACGATGGACAAAGAAGAAAAATTCAAAATTTTTAAGAAAAAATAAA
>OY735198.1:65242555-65285055 GCA_963457665.1 Thysanoteuthis rhombus | reverse complement strand
ACTTTAAGACGGACACAATAGGTAAAAAAGACTACTCTGATACTGGAAGATTATCATATGCCTTAGCTTGTCCAGTCGAATACCATTCAGAGTCGGTTAGAGGCCAGATTCCAATCAGATGGTGACATTACTGACATGCTGAAGTCATTTTTATCTTATTATTTATGAATAACGTCTAGAAACCCCCACCCAGGATGCTTTTCGTCTATTTTAAATGTTTTACTCGGAGGAAAACGCTGATGAATTTTAAATAGCATTATCCAGACCATATATATTCTTCGATGCAATTTCCTTTTTACAGGACTTTAAATTTTGACGCTACGGTTGTTTGATTATTGACTCTGATGGCGAGTCTTTTCTAATATAAAAAATATTCAGAAACCAACTGCCCGTCATTTACCTGTAAACAGGGAAAGAACATCCTAAATAAATGTTATCTGGTGTCCATGAATAACAGTGCGAAAGTCCTTAAATTCGTTTTCGACAATCAGCGTGTAATACTGGCTCCGTTTAGTTTAGCAAAAAGTTGGAAAAAAAAACAGAAAAAAAAGAACTTAAATCAAAAATGTCTGCCTTTAGGGAATTTCTCATTCAACCGAAAAAGTCTTCATCCGTCTTTACTTATTCAACAGTGGCTAATCTAATTCCCTTACTACATAAAGGCTGCGAAATGGTTTTTTAAAAAAAACAAAAAAAACAACAGTTATTTAGAGAAAGTTCCCGGGAGATAGCATCACATTTTTGCAAAAATCAAAGCAAGATATCTGAATATTTCAAAATACGACTTGTATTTTTTTTCTCAGTGAAAAAGTAAAAAAGAAAACTATTTGCTAAATAAAAAATAACAAACGTAGAAAAAATATTCATCCGAAGAAAAATAATCGAAATATAATCTTGAAAATGCTTCCCAATATCGATCAAGGAGACACGATAAATCCGTCACATAAAAATATTTTCTGCAACGCATTTCGAAATAACATTTTTCTTTCTTTGTTGAATTATTTGAAAAACGACCTGATTAAATATACATTCATATATACATACGTACATATAATGGAAAATATTGATGAAAAAATGCAAATACATGTATTGAGAACGATATGCTAAAAAGATATATATATATATATATATATATATATATATATATATATATATATATATATATATATATATATATATATATATATATATATATATATATATATAGAAATATAATGGGAAATTATCTATATGTATTTTATTCAAATCATAAACAAGACCATTTTTTTTAAGTACAAATAATAAAATACGTCCGTCTCAAGATAATTTCAATATATATAAAAGTTAGAAGTGACAGTCTCAGCAGTGAATGACGTAGTTGAGTATTTTCTGCCGGTGCCAATGGCAGAGCTCGGCTATGATTTCGAATGCTGAGTTTCAAGGTAAGGCAAGATTTCTCACTCACAAAACAATCGTCACCATCAGATCCTTCAACACTCTAAATTAATCTTATCAACTATCAGTATCAGAAAGAAAGGAAAGTACCAATATATACTATTTACGAAATGCATATTGGCACTTATCATAGCCTGTTGTTAGCAAAATACTTCCTCAGCCATATGTTAGTGAGTTCGATCCCTACTAGCTGGGGCATCATTATTTTCTGTTACCAGACAAAATTTCATTCAAAGTAATACATATATGAATGAATACAAAATGTTAGTGTAGATATTAAACTACCTCTCTACTATAGTGAGACACGATTGGTTGTTTATGTGGAGGCTCATACGTGTACGTGTGGACAGTCCATGCTTTCAATCCCGTCGTTTTCCTGAGCAATCATCATCATCATCATCAGTCTTTTAACGTCTGTCATTGGACATAGACCTTCTCCAGGATTCGCCACGATTCCCTATCATAGGCGTCTCGGAGCCACTATTTTCTGATTTTGTCTGGTTCATCTCTCCATTATTTATTCTGTCGGCCTTAGTTTTGCATATGATCTCTGGGGATCCATGTTTGTTGTGAGTCGTGATGTCCATCGGTTATCTTTCATTCTTGCAACATGGCCCACCCATTACAATTCATCTTTTTTAATAGTTTCTGTGATGTCTCAGACTCCTGTTTTCTCCCTGATATACTGTGCTGTCTTGTGATCTCTCCATTAAACGCTCTGCTTGATTCTCTCACGCACACGTTTCATACCCGCAGATTGAGAAGTATGCAACGCGCGCATGAGAGAATCATGCTCAACCTGAGCAGACACCCGTCTATGAAAGTATTATTAGTGCATATTTGTGGAAAGTTATCAAATACTAGCATAGACTACATGTGTATTTTATTGTTACTGATATAAGATATTCACTGCGCATCAAGGGATCAATCGAAGAAAAAAGATACTTTACTACCACAAAGCTCATTGCGAATACGCGTGATATATTCATGTGGGTGTGGCTACGCCAGCTGGATACATATGGACAGACTAAAACTGATACGAATAGGCTGAGATAGCCCGATCGATAGAGAGACTGATACAACTAGAAAGACTGATATAGGTAAATATTTACTCCACGAAGGTTTGGCAGGGTTAACAAATAAAAGATAGTACTTATTCACTGGCATCGCGTTGAGCCAATTTTCCGGCAGGAAAAGCCCTGTCCCTCTTGAAAATTAGAAATTGAGATCTGAATTTGTATCTTGGAATCTGAGCCGAAAACTGACTATCGAAAACTAGCAATTATCTCAGCCACCAAAGGGTTATATAGACTATACATACGTTTACTGTTGGTGTTGATGATTACGTCTTCAAGTCTTATAGTTGGAATTTCAGAAATATTGCGTAATTTCCAATTGAGAATTCAATATACAATTATATAATAGATTATTCTTTTTTTTTTTGGCAGGGAGACAGTATATCTGGAATGATAACACACATGTACATATACATTTACTGATGCATTAATACCATCCTTATATATTATCATCATACTAACACTGAGGTTTTCAAGAATACCGGTGCCACTAACATCGAGGCTACGCTGCAAAAACAAAGAAAAAACAACAAAAACCGAGCTGGGCAGGACACATCCCGAGTATAAAAGCCTACAGACTTCCAAAGACCCTTCTGTTCTTTGAGCTGGCCTCAGGCAAGCAAAACAAGTGGGTGCCTCGAAAGAACTACAAGGATTCCCCAAAAGAGACCACCGTCCCTTGTGGAATTGACAGAATGTTCAGTTTGTTTAATTATCAACATAACATTCGTTAAATCTGTCCTCTGGATGAATATACTATAGAAATGTCGGCATCTTCTTACTTACTAGATTTGTATGTCGCCGTATAAGTAGTAATTAGAATGAATAGAGTTATTGAAACATTGGTTTTATTCTCCCTCTGCTATTATAGATTACATTGTCAGTTGATGATGTACAATAATTTATATAGAAGATCAACGAAGTTCTTGCTCAGTACTCTGAAAAAAGCTTTTTGTGAGTGCCAGCCTATTAAGATTATCATCATCATCAAGTCACAGTTTTGCTTATGATCTCTGGGGATCCATGTTGTGTGTTGTGATGTCCATCGATTGTCTGCCATTCTTGTAACATGACCAGCCCGTTGCTGTTTGAGTTTTCTAATGATTTCTATGATATCCCTGACCCTTCTTCCTTCCCTAATATAGTGTGGTGTCTTGTGTGCTCTTGATGTTATATTGAACATGATTGCATGGTTCTCAATATTTTGGTTAGGTTCCATTTTTCAGCTCCATAGGTGACTATCTGGAGGATGCATTGGTTGTATACCTTTCTTTTTAAAAATAATGGGATTTTCTTGTTCTTAAAGTTTGATCTTGCTCTACCGGACACATGCAATCCTAGGGTGTTTCTTTGCTTGGCTTTTTTCTCCTCTCGGGGATAGTTCAGAGCATTGTAAATATCAACTACTCTATGTAATTATTTCTCTAAAATGGCCTGGAGTTTTCGAAAGTTCAGTCAAAACTTAAACGGATTTGGAACTCAGTCATTAACTGATTGTAATGTTTTTAAATCTATTTTTTTTTTAATTACTCCACTTTTAACATTTTGAATTGAAATTACGTTGAATATGTATTGTCTTGCAATAAAGCGTATTTCTACATGCACCAAAACATTTTTAAAGAGAGGAGGGAAAGCATGCTCCCAACTGTTTGCACCCGAGGACCAGTGCAAGCTTTTCATATGCTTCAGGCGATACTTGGAACTTACAGAATGAAGTGGAATATGCACCCCCTGTGGTATCTTAATTACTAATTTTTCAGTGTTGAGAGCGCCCCTAGATCCTTTATACCCTAAGCGACCAACTGGTGCATCAATGAATTATAACATCTTAATATGATAAATTCTCTTATAGGAACTCCTTATACTTTTGTATTTCTTTAGATCCTAATTGAGTCGCGAGACGAAATATGTTAAAGTGAGAAATTGTTTCAATTTTCTTTTCATATCGTCTTTTTGATACCATCTTGTCGGATAATTCATGTACAAATAATGGTCATGAATTATTATGCAAAATTACTTTAAACTTCCCGGGAGATTTTTCATCTTCTCGCACAGACGCACAGACAGACAAAGACACCCTCCCCCTTCACTGCCTCTTTTGTATATTTTCACTCTCGCCACTTTTCTTTGCTTTGCCCCGATTATTAAATGGTTGTCTGTTCCACATACGACATTCACAAGTCGAAGCGTAAAATGGTGGTTCATATAGAAAGAGTAAGGGAGAAGAACGTCAAGGCGATAAGCGATCTCCATATTCTTACTGGATAAGTAATCTATCTAATGGCCGACCAGAAAAATCTCTCTCTCTCTCTCTCCCCCTCTCTCTCTCTCCCCCCCTCTCTCTCTCTCTCTTTCTCTCACTATGCCAGAATGCTTCGGGTTTACAGATGATGATACTGAATTGCACTATAGAAAAAAATATCACAGGTGTGCGCTGCTGCTACCAATTGCATATATTTATACATGTATTGGATACTGTGAGGGGAAAGCTATCGAAATGAAATGTTAGATTTTCTCTGTGGTCGCGTCTCTGCTATGCATGTAGCTTTTTGAAAGTTGCATTTCGTATGTATCAGAGAGAAAGACAGACACCGATCTTATTGTGTAAATTAGTAAGTTCATCTCGTAGAACATTTGCGAGTAGCAATCAGTTCTGTTCTCACTTCGAGTAGTGAGATTCGATCATAGACAGAAAATTATAAATAAGCCGAGCGAATATCAATATTTGAACTTGTTTGGTGTGTAAAAGTTATGTATTTGTCACAATCACAAGTGGTCAGTGTTCGAGCCAAAGTTAAAAAACCAAGACTATAATATGCCGATTTTCAGGACAGACTCTCCCTAATTTGAATATTGCCACAGCACAGTCTCCCTATTCTCATTTTTCTCCATTTGACCTCAAATTGTATCAAGTTGAACATAGAAAATATTGCAATAATGCAAATTGTAAATGAAATGTGCGTATAGCCGCTTTATTATGGGAAATATAGTTAATTCGCAGACTATTAATACAATAATGAATTTAATCTTCCTTGGGTGTATCAATCTTCTGGCTTTTTACGTAACAAAACTAGATTGAATAAAAAATATATGAGGGAAATTAAAGGTTGTTACTATAAATGTAATTATAGTCCACTTACATCTGCATGGGCCTTTTAATATCAAGTGTTTCATGTCTACAATTTATCTTTTTAGATTTATAGGAAGTGAAGAGAACATTTCATATCAATTTTCTGCAGATTTTAAATTCAACTGTTTTGATTTGCATTTTACTATTCTTAAAGACTCTGATATTCCTTGATTAATTTTTTTTTCAAACCCTCTTTGATAGTTTTTCAATTTGGGAAACAAAATTCAGAACTTGGCCTCTGGTGATACAAGGTCTGTTCGGAAAGGATCCAGCTATCTAATATTAACGAAAAAAAAGCCTAGGTAAGGCGTTGACACCTCTAATCCCCATAAGGATCTCACGCACTTATTCTAGCATCTCTGTTATCACTTTTTAAAACAGTCTGAACTGTACTTTATCGGGATGGCCAAAATTTTTCATAGTTGTGTTCTCCCCACAGTTTGAAATCTTCTCCCTCTCGAAAAGATTTAAGTTGCAAGAAGAAAAATCTGGATTGTAGGGAGCCTGACAGGCATGACATGCAATTTTTTTTTACCTGTGCGCGAAAACTGAACAAAAAAATGGAATAGGAACATAAAACCTTCATAATCTATTTAAGTGGCCTAACTGCATAACTGATACTTACTAAGATTAGCTAAATATTGCATAAAGCTACCAGTTTTGGATATATCTGGTGATGATAAAATTCACTACTATAGTAGTGGTCTGTGAGACTAAATTCTCCGCAGGACATTATCATTCACTTTTTATAGATTTGTCATTAGATGTAGTATTATAAAACATAATTAGTTTGAAATATCATGGCTACTTTTTACCATCTTAATTTATCAATTGCTTTTTATCACGAATTGGCCCGATTATAAGTCGCGATTAAAAGCAACTAAAGTAAAGACGAAGATAAGAAGTAGTCGTAGAATTTGAAATAAGAACTTTATTACCTTAGTGAGTCTAATTTTCAAAAAGTCATCATTATCAGTCTCTTATTGTCCGTTGCTGGACACACATCTTCCCTAGGATCCGCCGTATTTTGCTATCATGGGCGTTGTGGAGCTAGTGTACTCGCCATTATATACATGTATAGTGTCAAAGTCCAGTCCAAACCTTAAGTTGCCTTCGTTTTTTTTGTGGGGGGGGGTTACCGTAACAGAAACAAGAATAACAAGAACAATCCTCTTGAGGGGAGTAAAAATCAATATCCTCTTACAGTGATTTGAAATCACGATTAATTGAATTCTTGTCGAATTTCTGACCGACTGACAAATCTTGCATATTGACCGAAATCCATGTTAAAAATATGCAAGGTTTATTTCATTCATTCATTCACTCATTCGCTCATTCATTCTCAACATAATATTCTCCCACCAGGATTTGAAATCAGGATCAACTGATTGGTTTGAATGATGTCCTTTCGACTGAGCAAAATAAACATGCCGTACATTCTATCAAAATTTCTCACTCGTACGCAAGGGATAATTTCATTCTTATGAATGAATACATTAACGCTAAAAAAATAAATTTTTGTGACTTTTTCGTTCATTAATATGAAAATTGCAGGAATCATCTTCAGTCGGGATAAAATTAGGAATGGCGTTAGACCCTGCAGCAGTCAGACTTGTTTATCTTATCTATGAATTATCTTATAAGTCTCTATGGCATTCATGACAGTAATATGATACCCAATAAATGAAAAATATCTAACTCATTTTTCTGTCGTTTTTTTTTCTGTAAGCCTTCATAATTTTTAAAATATTATTTATTTTAAAATATAGATAGATAATAGGAATTATGAGAAGATTTTTTTTTTGAATTACCAAATTGTGAACCGGAATTCAGAATTCTATAAAAGATTGAAATAATTATAAATGGTTTCAGTTTATTTATAGACGGATCCACGTAATTACATAGAGAAATCCCCGTATTATTAAATATGATTATCATTTTGGTACGTGACCTTTTAGCATCAGAAACATGCAGCCGGAGAAGAAGAAACAGAAAATTATGCTCGTAAATCAAATAAAATTTCAATAAGATATTGTGCAAATTAAATTCGAGAACACGTACATACGTGTCCGTGCATGCACACACACACACACACATACAGAGTCCACATCAATACAAACACGATCCACATCCACGATCCATATCTATACACACACATCCACACACATGTACACACACACACACACACATATATATATACATATATATATATATGTATATATATATATATATATATGTATATATATATATATATATATATATATATATATATATATATATATATATATATATGCCATCATCATCATCAGTCTTTTAACGTCCGTCGTTGAGCATAGACCTTCCTCTTCATATATATATATATATATATATATATATATATATATATATATATATATATATATATATATATATATATATATATATATATATATATATACATATATATATACATATATATATACACATAAGGATGTTTCAAAAGTATTTCCTTATTTTGTGATCTAAAGTTATTATATAAACGTCAATGAAAATAACACCTTCATTCAATTTAAAACAGAGTACATGAACTTCGGAAAAAAGATCCCCTGCCTGTCTTGCGTTCTTGTTCTTTGTCTGTCACTATATCGATCAATCAATGTTGCTATCGAGTGGGAAAGAAGTTAAAAACAAACTTTTAATAAAAAGACAGATTATTTGAAATATTCCAAATGTTTGTACATTGAACGTTTTCTTACATTTTTTTTTGTTCATTTATATTCAGTTTTTAGTTTTTACACAGCGTTAGCGGACATATGTGTCTCTTAATGACACACACACACATGTACATACGCACAAACACACACACACACAATCACACACACACACACACACATACACTCACATATATATACATGTGTGTGTGTATATATATATATATATATATATATATATATATATATATATATATATATATATATATATATATATATATGATCCAACCAAGTTATCATAGATTGGATTATATTATAATGAAACTCTAATTTGAAATGATCCCCTGTTATTGTACGGTGAAAGTACCATTTGGTTTAGACAACGTAAATAAAATAACACGCAATGTCTAGGTCAAATCATACTTTCACCGTACAATAACGGGAGATCAGATAAAAGATTCAATATGATATAACACAATTTATCATCTGTTTGGGCTTCTTCGGTTGATTCAGATTCAGATTCACCTGAAGAATCTCAAACAGGGCAGAGACATAAATGTGTTGTTTTAGCAAATCCTCTATTTCATTATATTTCAAGCCTTAATCTAACTTAATTTGACCTAATGTTTGATACGGAATTAACATATATATATATATATATATATATATATATATATATATATATATATATATATATATATAGAGAGAGAGAGAGAGAGAGAGAGAGAGAAAGAGAGATATATAGATAGATAGATATGTAGATAGATACATCAGAAAGAGCTTATGTCTGCCAACGCTATATATGAACTAAAAATTGTTTCATTCCTAAAAGCAAGTCTTAAGTCTAATCAACTAATTACTGTTAATGATAATACATTATATCTTTGACTTTTTACCTACCTCAGCGTACAATACACAAAACTTACTTATATAACCGATCACACTCATTCCCACACACAAACGAATGTGTACGTGCCTCTTCGAGCGTATTCCACGGAATCGTTTCGCTCAGAAAATTGACATATCGATTTTTTCTGGCAAATTAAACTCCCTAAATATATAAGCAATTACAACTTAAATTTAATTATGATTATCTGTCTCAATTTTTTAAAACCAAAGTCACCTACGCTATGTATGTATTTGAAAAGTTTCATTCGCTCTGCAAGAAATATGCTAGGCATATTTTTGTCGGCATTCTTATATGAAGGCCTTATTTTCTTTCGGTGTCTTTGGTCTGCACTGGGATATTTTAATGATTTTTTAATTGCTTTGAGATGTTTCAGCCAGCACAACAAATTCGTCCGAGGTTTAGATGCTATTTTTAAAAGATGCACGAGAATTATTACCTGACACTGGTATTAGAAAAGTTAATTACCACAAATGAACATGTTTGTTTGTTTTTGTTTTTGTTTTTTTGGGTTTGTTTTTTGTTTTTTTACTTTCTTCTCTTTAAATTCAATATTTTTCTTAAATTCATTATTTGCGCACAATCTCTTTTCGTTCGTTATTTTTATTTTTGCCGCTTTTAAATTATGAAGTCCCGTTTTTGTTTTATTTCATTTCTGTTGAAACTCTTTCATTTTTAATGAAATATTTTTACTTGGAATGAAATAACGCCAAATTATCGAATTCAAAAGCGTAATTTGAACGTGAAACCATTAAAAAGCAATCTTGGATTGGAAAAAAAAAGCTTTTTCTTTTTCATCTAAATTAGAGAAAAATGAACGAGCGTTGGTGTGTTTTTAAATATTCTGAACATTTCATGTGGAAATGATCAAGCAATTATTCTGTGTCCTTTTCCGTTCGTGTTTTGGTATTGATCCCGTGTTAATTCTTCTTGCTTGAGGCAATTTTATTCTTCTGGTGTGGGTTTTATACCCAGGTATTGACGAAGGCACCAAATGTCTTCGAAAAGAATGGGTGCAAAAAAAAAAAGAGAGAGTCCGGATTGATTAGATTTTTCATAAGGTGCCAATCGGAAAGATACAAAGAATATATTTTCTCAGCGTCCAGATTTAAAAGAAAAATCGGTTTTAGGTTGCCTGCAAGGTGTTTTGTTGAACAGATAGTCGCTGGTAGAGGTCCATCGTAAGAACATAAAAATGCTTGGTATAGTGTATAACTATGGACTTTACTATTATATGAACTGAATGATACAATGCTCATACACTCACACACACACGCACACACAAATATATATATATATATATATATATATATATATATATATATATGTTTGTGTGTGTGTGCGTCTATACATATATTTATAGGAAGTGAGAGAGGTAGAGAGATACATAGATTTATGCAGACGGACAGAGAAATGGCCATTTATAAACAAAATAGGCTATTTATCAATGCTATGACTGATTATATATCGATACTTTTGTGCAAAAACATTGCACTGCTTCAATCTATAAAATGTAGACGGACAATATAGCTTGAAAAAATCAACATTTGAATCCTTGGATTTTACTAGGGCTGGAACACCAGTCAGGGACACCAAAAATGTATCACAAGCCAATCCTTACGTTAGACAGAGAAACCAACAGATAATGGAAAAGATATAGATATTTATTCTATATTGCTAGTAAAGATTTTAAAAGTACACAAATATTATATGTGGCGTGTTTGCTTATGGTGGTGATTGCAGCACACTACGACAAAATCAAGACTTCAAATCAGAGTTTCAAAGGTTTTGAACATCGAATAGAGAAACTGAAGGTAAATAAACCACCATGATACCCCAGAGACAATTAGAAAAAGTAGATCTTAGTCTACATGGGATAACTTCTCGCAAAAGTACAATCCTCTCGACATCGGTGTGGTTCTACATTCATCATTTGTCTCATTAACAATCTATTTTTTCTTCACGTTCATAGAACATGATTACATTCCTCATATCGTAGAAACCATTTATAAGGGTCTTTGCACGTTTCTGCGGTGACGTCATTTTCATTATGAAAAAAAAAACAGAACATTCTACTACAGAACTTTTCGAAAACGGTTGGATTTCAAAATTGTTTCCATAACGGCGTGAATAGCAACAAAGGATCCAATATTACCGCATTGCAACATAGGTATCTCTTGATATAAGCATCCTTTTCTCACGACACTCTCTACAAAAACCTATGAGAAGTCCATACATTGGACGAAACGTTAGATACCAATTAGGAATTTGATATCTACTATCAGTCCCCTGTATTTTATTTTCTAAATTCCCAACTTTTTTGCAATATATATATATATATATATATATATATATATATATATATATATATATATATATATATATATATATATGCATGCCTTTTAGAGTAAGTAGTACTCTATTTTATGCATTTCATTGAACTATATTATCAGAATATATGAAGATAGCACCAGCTACACTTTGATTTATTGATATCATACCGAAAAGTGCTTGTTTACTTGTAAGAATGATCAGTCATGGTGGTGAAATTAGTAAGATCTTTGTAAAATCTAATTAAGCCATGACCAGATATCTTGATCGCTTTTAAACTCATCAGCCTGACTCTAATGAAATAGTAACGAAAATTGAAGAATATGTTAACGAGTGTTTAAAGATAGAATAAAAAGATCAATATATATTGAATCAAATATTTTTGTATCAATGATAGGGCAATCAGGTAATCAACAAAGGAGGATTTAGTCTTAGATAATATGATAGATAATTGTATTGACTGGAACCATGGAAAAGGGGAAAACATTTGGCTCTGGTCCATTCGTCTGACTAATAGGTATTCGGGTGGGTATGGAGATTGAACACAGAATGCCAAGTTACAAATTGTCAAAGTATTTTAATGGAATAGCCCATTGAAATGATACTACTTGCGAGAATATGGTTTAGTTTCGTACCAACGATATATATAAATGTAATTTATTTAATAATTCAGAAATCAAAATATTGATGAAGCAAGATGGCGGACGACGTGAGAAAATCAGGTCTAAGATAAGGGACAAAAAGTTTCAAATTCTTCTTACGGTTGAATATGTTAGTAGAAAATTAACCTGAAGAAATTTTCCTGTGTGATTAGTATTCTTAAAGATGATATCAAAAGTTGTCTCGCGTGCAGTCGGAGATTAAAACAGACACAACAGACTTGATATTTACATGGATGAACACTCAATAGAGATGACACAAAAAATTTAAGTCTGTGTAAAACATAAGAAACAATGAAGAAAATTATATAGATTACCTTATCAAACATTATGAAATAAGTGATTGAAATGACAAAAAAATTTCGAAAAGTTCTCTTCTTTACATACACACATACACACACACACATATATATATATATATATATATATATATATATATTATTGTGTCCTCCACAGACAGCTGTTTCGATGTATTACATCTCTTCAATGTGGCTATAGACATTATCCCATCCAGTATATATATATATATATATATATATATATATATATAACAAATGATGAAATGAAATAAATTCACTTTCAACACTCTTCTGTTTATGTATCTTCCATGTGTTCATCCGAAAATGTACACGGCAACGGCTCTCGAAATCTTGTAATGCCAATAATGAAAGTTGCAATAACAAAACATAATACATGAAACTTTCTCCTGGAATTCCGAACTAACAAAATCATAATCAATGGTAATTTGCAATGAACTTTTCAATGTGATGAAGATTGCTATGGGAAAAAACTTGGTCGAAATAAAAGATACATTTTAAAGAGAGAACTTACCGTGAATTATTCTCACTTGCTAAACCTGCAGAATTCCGACAGGTGTTGACAACTAAGATTATCAATTATCCCATGTCTCCGATCTTATTCCACCCTTTGCCTGTATCTAATCATTGTCAGGCTAATTATTTTCAATCTTTGTTGCAGGTCCATGATTTTATCTACTATGCAAATATGGATTTATTTCATATACAAAATTTTCCCTGTCCCTACTCCTCTCTCTCTCTCTCTCTCACACATCCACACACACACACACACACGTATTGAAACACATAACTCCCTTAACTCTTTCGCTTTCTTCCCACCTGTCAAGAAAACTACCTAATTTCTATTTCCCCTCCTAGTTTTCAAAGAAAATTTGGAATAATCTTAATAAAATAAGTAATAATTATAATACGTGAAGTAACCATGAAAATTAGATAACTATTGTTGGTGTGATAGCAAGCGCAAATACTACTTTAGATATTCAAAAAAGAGACAAAATAAGGGCCCAATTTTGTATTATACTTACATAGTAGATGAATCTCTAAAAACATTTTTGAATTTACTTTTGTGCAGAAATTTCTAAGTACCAATTTGCTGGAAACATTTTTACAAAACATTTTTTACCTTCCACTTTCGACACTTAAAAAAAAACGTTCGAATCAATTTTGATCCATCAAAGAAGAAAATTTCCTTCGATTAAAACAATTTCCTCTGGATTTTTCCCCCTAAAAGTAAATAGGTCTCCTTTGGATTGCATCCGATGACTACGAAAAAAGAGTTCCTCCTTGATTTTGATCTAAGAAAATGGACAAAAGCTTCCCATCGATTTTAACCCATAGGGATGGATAAAAGAATTCCCCCTCAATTTTGACCCCTAAAAGTGGTAAAAAGAATATCACTTGCATTCTGAACACTGAAAGTGGGGAAAATCCCTCTCGTTTTTCTAACCCCAGTAATCGAAAAATGGTTGATCCTTCATTATGATATCTAGTGGTTGAAAATAAAAATCCGCTCCATTTTGACACTTATTAGGGGAATAGAAATTCCCCTTCCATTTGGCCACTAAAGGCAGAGGAAATAATTCCCCCTCCATTTTGACCCTTACAATTGGAGAAAGTCCCCCTTCATTTTGACCAATAAAAATGGAAAGAGATCTCCCCTCAATTTTTACCCCAGAAGTGGAAAAAGTCCCGTCTACTTTAATACCTAAAAGTGAGAAAATCCCCCCACATTCTGACACCTAAAAATGGAAAAGAAATTTCCTCCCCATTTTGAACCCTAAACTAGAGAAAATTCTCCTCTATTTTGACTCCTGGCCTAAAGACCCTCTTCATTTTAACCCTTAAACCTTAATGGAAAAAAAAATCCCTCCTCCAGTGACACTAGTTCCAACACAACAGATGAGAAATACTACAGCAAGTCTCTTGAAATGTAGCGTAATTTCAAACACAATTTTTTGCATTTTCTATTTTCAACATTATCATTGTATGATTGAAAAGACAAATGATTGAACATGTAATATTGATCCGTCAATCATCCCCAAACACAATTGTTCCCTCGCTCAATTGTCCCCTCGCTCAATTGTCACCTTGCTCAATTGTCTCCTTGCTCAGTTGTCACCACTAAATAGTTGCACGTTCAATGTAGAGAAATTGACAAATGCTAAAGCAAACTGATCCTTTGCAAAACTATACAAATGCAGAGTAACAAAAAGCTCCCAAAAAGACACGGAAAAGCGAGTTTAAAAAGCCATCGTGTCATCCACTCTTCTTTACGGTACCGAATCTTGAGTCATACACCAGTGTCACCTACGCCTACTCGAGCATTCCTACTAGTGTTGCCTCTGCGCTTTTCTTTATTGGCACCGGGGTGATTTAATCACAAGCAACCAAAATCCTCAGGACAGCCTGGGCCAAAAGCGTCGGGGCCAATGCTGCAAGATACGTACTTGCAAAAACTAAAGAACGGCCTACTTCTCACGTGAACGCTATATACTTATCCCTGCACACACACAAAAACACATGCATACTTACACATGCATACACATACACACATATATGAGTATTTGTGTATTCATATATGTTTATGTGCATTGGCTGGAGTTTTCATCACGTAAGAAAAAATATGCACACACTCGCACACACACACATACATATATATATATACATATATATATATATATATATATATATATATATATATATATATATATATTCACTAATTCATGGTAGTATGTTAGAATTTACACGGTATCCTAAACGTTCAAAATACCCCTCTTCACAGTAAGTGATAGCTTGCATCGTCGCAACCATAAACCAACATGCGGCCTGCAGTCGAATCACACGATGACAATGATTAAGTTTATTTATATTTATATCAGTTATTTTTAATCAGGATTCTTTGTCAGATTTTTTGCGAGAGTGAAAAATGTTTTCAGTATCTTTCGGACCGCATAATCTGTGCCATGGTGTGATAAGCTACCCAGGAATCTACGGAATTAAAAAGATTGGTCAATTTGTTCATTTGCCAAGTCACCCAGGGTTTCCCGTGTCGCATCGGACATTTCACACATATCTGAAAATCACTTCTCAATGTTTTTACATTCTTTGATTATGGCACTTTATAAATCAGCTAAAATGCTGTGATAGAATAACAAAAATAAAGATTCTCGTCAAAAGATATGTGGAATTATGAATCTACTTAATTCCATAAGTTCAGGAAAGAAAACATGTTAGTTCCTTTAAATTAGATTAATCATTTATTCATGTAATGATATAATGAAAATATGGACCCTTAAATGATGTTCTTTAAAACCCGATTCTCACCAACAAAATCTGGTAAAGTTGATAGTTTATTTAGGATCTCTCTTTCGCTAAAAATCTAATTTGTTTGACCAATTTGGTTCTCATTCGATTCGCATGACCTTTTTTTTTTTCATAAGGAACCCAGTTTAACTTATCGGAAAAATCACCTGCCTGTCCGTTCGACCAGCCAATAGACAGTGCGGGCTCCCAGCCGTCGACTACTCCATTAAATCATACCGAAATAGAAAATCAGTTTGAAATATCTATTCTAAATAGTTCGTAGCCCCTGCCGACTGAAAATCCCTATTGACATTCGATATTTCCTCTTGCAATGCGTCTGCCTTCCCACAACGAATTGTTTCATTGTTTCTGCGTTTTCTCTCTACAACTCAACCCCGACTCCCATTTCCCTGGCGAGAAGAAGCGGAAGAGATGGAAGAAGATTTTTAAATCGACCAGAATGGATTGACGTTCTTCAATTTTAGAAACAACGATTCTTTGTTCTGTGAAGAGCCGGATGACCAACTACAGGGACAGAGTGAGAACGTCAGTAATCAGGCTTCCGTACAAGTTATTTAGGTTTTTTTTTTTCTTCTTTTTTTTTTCTCCATCAATTTCGATAATTTGAATTTGCAGAAATTATATCGAAGGATAAAATATGTAAGTCTTTTCAGTCACTGAGGGGGCTTGTGAGACTGGGAAAAAACGGAAACACTAGGAAAGAGAATGAAAAAAAAGTTAAGAATAGTAAATATTAGCCTTTTGGGGAGATACATCTCGTATATTTTTGAATGAGCTGGGTGAACAATGCAGTTATTAATATCCAAGTGTTTCCACTGATTTTTCATGTGATCGACTAACTTCATAACTAAGTTAAATCAGTGTGCCGTAAACGTTCATCTTTTAAAAAATTATTACTAGGCTTTAATCAAACGCAAGGCTACAAACCAAACTCACGAAAGTAGTAATGGTCCACAAGATTAGCTTGGGAACCATAACCAAATGGTCAAGTGCCATTGAACCCTGATATTTACAGCATTTTGTCGATTTGTCGTCGGTCACATACTGACATTAAATCCATATGGAAACGATGACAAAATAACTGATTGTGTAATAAGACACAGGGATAATTGGGTTCATAACTTTCAGGGGTGCTATTTTTATACTAATATTTGCTGCAACGATAATTCAGATTGGTGAAACGATTTCTTTTTCTGACAACAAAATCTGCAAAAGAGTGCCAGCAGTACCACAATTATCAGCCAATTTGTCTCCCAATTTTAGCGATTTCGTTGCTCTCCCCTTCTAGCATTATATCAGACAAAGCTAGGTTAACTTTAGTTAATATTTAGAGATATATTCCAAATTCTACATTCCATCATAATGATTTGTACTTGGCGTAGGTTGCCGCGTACAGGCCGACGTTTTGAGCTTGCAAAATATCTCCCAAACCTGACCGACCTATAAGCTGGGTTTATCAAGTTAACGTTTCCCATGCAATAGAGGAATGGTTATCATCGTTGACTCGACTGAGACAGCTTATGTTCTCTTAGCTCTAATATATCGGATAAGTTATGAATCCAAATCCCTTTTGGTCTGTCTTATCGTCAGATATCTTGACAAATGCTTCGTCTCTGACATGCAATGATGTTTGACCGAGGACACAATGGATGTACCACACTCTCATAACTATGACACATGCAGCGTCTGTAAAAAGTTTTCACGAGGGCCTTCATCTATAATGTACAGTCTACAGACACAAGGATGTTGATACTACAATAGTCTTGAAAATGGGACAAACTAGATGTGTTCTTTTGCTTGTTTTTGATACTGTTTATTGCACTGTAAATCTGTTATTGTAGATCTGTTTTTGTTGCTGTTTATTTCACTGGAGATATCTTTCCAACCGTTGAATTGAAGTAAGGGGAATCTGAAATAAGATTTAGAAAAATAGGACCAGACTCAAATTCTTATGCCATAACTCAAGAGCTCACCTTCACGGACAACACCATAATCAAATACGATACCAAAGCTGATATGATTAGATGGGTTAGTTATCTGAGATTTCATGCAACCGTCTTTTTGCTGACTCTATTCCGAGCTGTATTGCTGACAACCAAGTAGTGGTAGTGTCGTATAGATATTCCCTTGAAGTTGTTTGCAAGTTTCTGGAATGAAACATTTTCAAGAATGAATCGGTTCGAATATATTTTACATAACAACTTTTCTGTCTACAGTTCTGCAATTAAAGATTGTCTTTTTTCCCTTCTCAATTACTTGAAATTGTTGTTCTTATTGGAATCTTTCGGCTTAAGCATTTTCCAACCTTCATGACGTTTGAGATTAGGAAATAACACATTTTTTTATCAGTACACAAATTATTCGAACTGATATGCTCATCTTTGTTTTTTTTTATACAAAATATCAGTCAACAGGAACGATTCACTGATCAGATCATTTAAGTATCGTTCTAACATTTGAAATTCTTTTACCGGATTAATGTTGCATCTAGATCAACGGATCCAAAGACATACTTGAGAAAAGACATCGGCTGAGTCGTTGTCATGAAAACAACAATGATAGGGATATTAGTCTGAATACTTCTTGGAATGATGACAGAATTACTTTCTTGAACTAATAATATTACCATTTTTTTTTTTATAAAGACAGCTGCATTCTTAGAATCCTATTATGATTTACGTAATTCCTGCCCGTGCGTTTGCCGGCCTGTTTGTCTGTCTGTGGAAGTGTACCCCAAAATTTACTTGAGATATTCATGAAATTTTCGTTGGGTACTGCGTGGCGACTTGGACGGGTTTTTTACAACTTATATTTTGAAAATCAACCATCAAAATATGTTGTTAACGGGGCTGATCGATTTATTATAAAGAAAGTATGCGAGAGTAAGAGGGAGAACAGTGGTTAGTTTAAAGAGTAGCTGTTAAAGAGAGAAAACGATACATTTCTGAACTGCCGTTGACAGGACCTTTATAAAATATCGTAAAAAAAGAGATTTTTATTTCATTCTACTGGAACCACAGAACATGACACAATGAACATTCTTGTGTGTACAAATATGAACCAGGGAAAGATTTTCAGCGAATAGGATATCAAAAATACCCCCATTATGATTTTTTGTGGGGTGCAGGACAATTTTGAGTCAGCTGTTTTGTCGATTTTCTCAAGCCAAAACGGATGAATAGATTAGAATGAAACAAATCTTTTCACTTCCTGATATTTGTACATATATATATATATATATATATATATATATATATATATATATATATATATATATATATATATATATATATATATATATTTATTTATTCATTTATTTATTTACTTATTTATTTTCAAATTGAAAAAATCATCTATGGAATTATTTTATCTATGGAATTATTTAATGCCTTATCTAATTTCTTTTATTAATTTGCATGTGTGGAAATTTTCAAAAACATTCAATTTTCATAAAAGTAATAAAGATTTTCCAAATATTTCAGTCTTTCAAATATTCATTTGACTGATATGAATAGATAAATATGAAAGTTCAAGATTGATGCTGTAATAAAACTTATACCCCTATTCACTCGATATAAAAAAACAGCGTACAATATTTTAAAAAAATTAAAAAAGAGAATTAAGGAAAGAAAAACATAAGTATCTCAATTCGAATAATACTGTTATTGTTTCTGATAAAATAACTTGTCAATTTTTATTTTCATTTGTACGCTGCTCTTATCATTGGATGGGCAACTGTGTGAAACTTCAGAATCGGAAAGGTCAGTTATTTCCAAATCTAGAAATAAAAGTAAATATATCAAATCTTTTGGTGATAAGATATATAAAAATATTATCTATGTTGGTCGAACATACTTTGCAAGATACAGCAATTTGCAACCGCCCACTTCAGTTAGTTATAATAATTCTGGGAATATTAACTGACTCTCTTGGTCCTTACCTCATATTTAGATACTTTGTAAAGAACATCCTCACTATTCCACTATTCATAGCACAGGCATTAACATATTAATAAGTCGAGCCATTTTTACGAGTGCTGAATAAATAATGTCCCATGCCAGACTTAGCTTAATTGAAAGAAATTATTTTTTCCCCACACACAAAAATGACACATCCAGGTATAATGCTTGGGAGTAAAACTTTTTGCTATTTCTGTCCGGGCAAGTGAGTCAGCTATGAGAGAGTGGCTTCCTCAATTGTTCAATAACCCATTCTTTTCTTCATCAACCATTGTGAAACGCCAGTGACAAGACACCTGAATATATTTGGCGAACGGACAACGCAAAAATAGAAATTGGTTCATGCAGTTTCCTAAAAAAAAAAGCCCTCAGTGTAAATCGAATATGAGTTTTCCTTTGTCTGATTCCAAATTAATTTGTCGATTCCTTTTTTCTGTGTCGATGAACGTTACGCCTCTCTGCTCCTCCAATATTGCCCGTAAAGGACTGAGGTAGAAGAACTGGGGATCCACGGAGAATTCGGACTATTTTGACCACGCCAGATCCTCATTTATGCATGACTTATCAAGCGATAGCACTTCACTGGAAACTTTCATAGTTGGATATAGAGAAAAACAATTTTTAGTCGTTACTGCAGGAAAGAGGGTGCAGTGTTTTTATTCATGAGACCAATTGCTTCTCTGTCAAATATTGTGACATGTCAGTGATGAGATATTTTTCCAGATATCTGGCGATGTGATGAAGCGTAGGGAGAATTCTTTTCTTCTTCTAAGTGCCGATATGCGTTGCTTCACCTCGATTCACATCCTAATATCATTTCAAACATGCAAATATTCTTTCTCTACGACTTACTTATTTACTAAACTTGGCTTAGTTTCAGCACAAGACCATACATGTTGGGCACCCAATAATGATCGAACTTATTACTCAATGGAAATCATCTGCCGAAACAGTTTACTAAGTATTACCTCACACCGAGGTGTCTATTTATGGGGGAAAGATTCTTGTGGTCTCAATCGCCTAATTGGAGAGAAATTGTCGGCCTTGAAATTCTACTTTCAAAACTTTAGCTGCTTTCTTATACATCAGTAAGAAGTACCCAAATATCTCAGTCATGAGAAAGGACGTTACATTGTTATAACCTGATAAGTTTGGCTTGGCTTAGAACAAAGCAACCGAAGTGGGATCGAACTCACAACACTTGCTGTCAAACGGGCTGGTTAACCATTGCACTGCAGCTGGCATAGTTCCCTCTCTGATTAACAATGCAGACGTATCAGCGCCTTAATCATACAAGAATGCACTCTCCTCTGCTTTTTCTCCTGATTTACACTGGTTCACACACATGTGCAGACAATCACGTTCCCATTCGCCGTTTCCCAAGAAAACTGGAAATTTCAACCAAAATATGATTTCCACCAGGTTGTTATTTTCCTTCACTTGCTGATCTATCTTAGCGAGATCTCAGCAAAATAAACAATCCAGCAATCAAAAAATGATTGCGCTAAAAAAAAAAGCGAAAGAAGATAAGAAAAAACAAAAAACACCCATCTAAATCGTAAACAAAGGGGCTCAAATAACTAACTGCCTTGTTGCAAAGTAATCTATATTGTCCTTGCTGGCAACGATATGCATACACCTTAGACAAAACAAGGTGCACACGTAATGACAATAACGTTACTGATATTGAAGTTGATAATAGTAACAGAAATACTAAAAAAAATAACAATAAGGATAATAATTGCGATAATAATGCTGATCGCTAGATCGCAATGATTCTAATAACAAGTGGCGTCCGTTTTCCCAGGATCGGTGTCGCTGATTTACCGCCGAAAAATGAATGGCATTGTGCAGGCGCGCAGTACTGCACTTCCAAGTAAGTGAATCTCTAAGGAGAATAAAAAGAAAAGAAGAAGAAAAAAAAATGCCTGAACAAAATGGCGCATTTATGTATCAACCGCCTTGTTTTTTCCGGTTTGTATATTGAAATTGGAAAAAAGAAAAGGGAGATTGGAGGAATGTCTTTTAGTGAATTTACATTGGTAATAAAATAAAAAATAAGAAAAAAGAAGAAAGATTTCTTTTGGAGAAACACAAGAAATATGTTGAATAATAAGAAGTTTGAAGAACAATGAGGGCACATCTAGAGAGAAAAAAAAGTAAGCTCATTTTGCTTGTTTCTGTCTAAACTTTGGTACGAATTTAAGCAAAATGAAAAGGTATCAAATATTTACGTCCAACTTTCTCTCTGATTCATGTGCTAACTATTTGTCTGTATTCATAAAATTATCTAACGTAGATTAGTTAGCTGACAGCGCAAAACAATTCTTAAAAGCAAACACTCTTTAATCCGATGAGAAACTATGTAATATGGTTTACACGAATATTTTTCTAAGGATCTGCACAGTTATTCTTCTGATCAGCTCTCTACGTAAACCGAAAGTTAATTATACGTATATATCTTATTAAAAAGCGTGGAAATATAAAGAATGTCGACAACAAATCACATATATTTACACACCTTAATATTTATGTTCTCTATCAGAATTTTGAAACGTCAGGCTAATATTTTCATTTGCTTTTGTTGCAACAGTGCGATCATCATTTCGTAATCGTTCGTAAACTGTGTGTATCAGAAATAAAGGATAAGCAAAGCTTATATTGATAAAAAATAGCGGCATACCAGATATCCGGTAGAATGGAGTGTAGCTATACGGTTAGATTAGAGGGAACACAGTTGGAAGGCTCTTTAATCTAATTGATAAAGCAGGTACCGCGTTAAGACAATTCCCGAGTCCAGAACCCACTATCAAGCCACTAAGAAGGACTTCAATTACATAATATTAGCTTTGTGTTTTTGATGTGGTTACCAATGAAACGCTGTGAAAACCACATCATGAACCCAAAGAAGGAGTTCATTTGTCAGAACAAATCTTGCAATGTTATTGACTCTTCTCACATTTGTAGACAGAGTGTTTAATTACATACCAATTTGTGCTGAGATTTATGTATAAATGTATATGAATATATCCTTGAATAAAAAGATCTATACATTGCTATAACTATGAAAACAAAATGAAGCGTCCCATCAATTTTCTGCGTGAGGTAATTAGAATAAAACAATAACATAACAAAAGGAATATTTCAATTTTACATAGTCGGAATAAGATTACGACTTAGAAGATTAGCTGGGTTCTATGATTTCGCGACAACTGGAAATATTTGGTGTTGCCCATCTCTTTAACAAATATCATACAGCAGATAGTATTGCGTTGCATGATATCAGCAACCAGGACCTGACATATATGGAGGAATGGATTCATGCTTTTTCCAAGGGCATCTGTGTGAAGTGAACAAAAACTAGCTTAGCTAGATTTTGAATTCCGTCCTCTGATTTCATTTTTCATGCTGTTAACCTTCAGCCCACATCCACATGTCCTCGTTTTGAGCAGTTGGATACCACAGAAATGTTAATGCAACAATTCATCTTTACAAATACTATAATGTCAGTCAAAAATATTATATATTAGGATTTTAGATGTTTATTTTAGATGCTATGCTTAGCTTTCAACAGTCCATGTGGGTAGGAATATTGTACAACATGAAATGTCCTTGAAAATAAACATTCACAATCTAGCTTTTAAATGGACTCGAACACAGATAACTTTCAATGGTCAGATATGGTCAGTTATTCAACTCACCGAGCAAACCGTCTTCAGATATTTATTGGACTATGCTAGGAATGTCTTTTGGCATCTAAATGCACTGTCTATGCCTCTGATACAAACATTCTACCACTCCATTAAGGTAGGAATTAAGTGAAAGAACCCTTTTTCTAAAACAACACTACGTGAATTTTAGATGGTTTTATTTTCTTTTATATTCGGGGAAATTATTTTGCTTCTTCAGGAAAATAAATGAGGTAAATTCATTGTGACCTGCCACACTACATCATTCAAATACAAAATTTCTTTAAGAATTCTTTTAAAAACAATCACAAAAATAGATTAATGAAGGGAAAATGAATGAAAAATGTGCAATTGTGTTTTGGTTGGCAAATACTGTTTGCCAGGAGAGAAAAATTGTATTAAATACGCTGCAAAAAAAGACGCCATCTTTTTTTTATTATAATTGAATCCACACAGCAGCCATGGCAGATTTTTGTGTTGCAGTTTCTTGTGTTATCGTTGTTGATTCTTTTGATTTTAATTTTATTTTCATGTATCATTTCATTGAACCCATTTTGTTACACTTTCTTCTCTCTCTCCCACTGAATTATTTTTTTTCTTGATTCCTTCGATTGTTTTTATTTCGGATCTTGGCTCTTTTCTCTCATAAGAAGTTAGTTCTATTTCAGCTCCTCTCCATTTTTTTTTTCAAACCAAGTCTTTTAACAGCAGTTGTGAAGACCGACACTAATTAAGATTCGCTGTTTCTCTCCTTCAGTATTCCAAAACAGGGGTTATTGAATCTTTTGATATCAACAGCATGTTACATCCGGAAGTGCATACAAAGAGGAGTGTGAAAATCCTCAAAAATTTACCAATAGTTAATGACCGAATTTAAGCAGCTGATGAAATGGGAGGGAACAGAGAGACAGAGAGAGATAAAAAAAATGAAAAGAGATAGAGAAAAGAAAGAGGAAGACAGAGAGAAAAGTCAGAGGTAAGTGGGAGAATTAATAGAAAAAAGCAAAAAAAAAAAAAAAAGGAGAGAGAGATGAAATCCAGAGATAAGAAGGAGAACCAAAGAGAAATCCAGTAAGAGAAGTGCATATCTTTAAAAAAAAGAAAATGAAAGAAGCAATAAACTGACAGGAAGGCGGCTACAAACTTATGCAATAGAAAACAAGAACTGCTCCTGCAGTGCACGAAGATGAATCTCAGTGGTTATCAACCACACTTCTAAATTCGATTTATTATTTCATTTCTTTAATGTTTATTATCCATTATCATTTTTTTTCTATCATTGCTGGTTCGAAGCTGCATTATTTTTGCGGGCTTGATTGAAGTCATACTGGGCGGCCCGAGTACGTTATTTCATTCGTTTAATTATTTTTAATGCATTTAATTCCTAATTGTTTGTCAATCATTTCTTTGGTTTAATGCTGTTCATCTATTTCGGTTCTAACCGGTTGTCTTTCAGCAGCTGTTAAGCGCATAGTGAAATAAAAATCAGGTTCAGGTGACTCTCTTTATGCTAATTCATTCATATTTCAGATTAACTTTTGAAAGATACAATTTTCAGCCCAAGGTCAACATGACACGAAAGGCATCTATTATGAACGATACACCGACTGCTAACAGCACTAAGCGACTGATTTAATTGATATTTACTGAGTTTTATCTTACACAAGGCCACAAGCAAACAGTAAGAATTGAACTCACTTCAGTTCTAATTGTCTGCGAGATTAACTTGCTGACAGACACGCTACTATTAAGCTTAGCTTGACTTAGCCTGGTGTCACGCAATACTATATGTACGGAGAATCCAGTGTGGAACAAAATCAGTACAGTTGTAATTATGTAGAAGACTAACTTGATAACCATTGATCTAAGGTGATGTAACCTAGATTGTATCTAACTGCCTCCACACGAGGGCAAATACGGCACAAGGTCGGTTTATTATGGGACCCTACACGCATAAGTTAGGGCTGAGGCAAAAATCGCCAAGTCCCTCAGCTAGTGTTGCATTAGCTCCAGATTGAAGCATGACCCTCCCCTCATAATGCAATGGAGAAATGCTGCTTCGAGTTGTGGATCCTGTGGACCAAGCTAATTTCATTTAGGTAGTGTCTCGTTCGAGGACAAATCCTTTTTTATTTTGTTTAGCTTTGTTTGACATAATATTTAATATATTTAGCTTACTCTGGGTCAAGGCCAGTGTAGAGCACCCACTGAAAATTGGAGTCAGTTCAGTTGTAATGGTGCGCAAGACTAGTTTGCAACGATCACACATTTAAAAAAGACCGTCATATTTACAAAAGCAAAGTTTAGTTCAGCCCAAGGCTACATACTATAATCAATGGATTTCAAAAAGATTCTTTGGATTTTGACAAGAGCATAGTTTGTAGATCACTTTTCATGGTTATGATATTGTCCAAGTTTAACTTAGTCTGGTAAAGGCCACAAATATAGAGCACCCAATGAAAACTGTATTCACTACAGTCGTAATGGTCGGTAAAACCAATTTACTTACTATCATTCCAGAGTGAAGCTCCCAAAATACACGTATTCACTAAGCTTAGCTTTGTATGGCATAAGGCCACGAATGTCAGGTTCCAACAATGATCAACCTCAGTGGAAATAGCCTTCGAGGCTAGATCGCTAACCAGTGATCCACGGCGAAATAATCTTATTGAAATGATTTTATCACCTTATGAGCTGTAAGATTCACTAATTGTAATCAGTGCTTGCCAGGTAACTTCTCATCCTACAGATTGAACCCACAAATTACGATGGTACATGATTGCGGTAAGCAGTAAAAATATTATTAGAAACGCAGGGAAAGGAGAATGAGGGAGAGAAAGAGGGGGAGGGAGAGAGAGACGGTAGACAGAGTATTCTCAAGATACTAAGCTTTACTTTCTCATGTGGTAGATAGAAAAAAGTCATACACTTTTAAAGTAATATTTTGAATATATAAAAGCCAATGTTCGCATAACCCCATGTATTTGTTCTGTTAAACTTTTCCTAACTTGTATTCATAAACCAAACATATATCCATATAAAGAGATATGATTTATGTGTTGATAACCTCGACTAAGTAGGTACCGAAAACATTACAAATTGTATCACTCATTACAAGACCTTTAATAATTCTATTGAAAAATATATTGCAATTTTAAATTTCGTCCTCGGCGTTTTAATTTTGGTTTTAATGCAAAAAAAAAACAACAAAAAACAATCGAATTAAGTTAGCCATAAAATACTTTTCTCTATTTGAAGCAGGTTTTTAACGGATTTTGATGCCAAAATTAAACTTCATCACGCCTTGAGGGATGTCTGCCTACACGAAAATTAAATGGCTATTTAGTTTGGATTCAATGAAAATTAATCAATTTAATGATTACCAAACGGAATTTCTGAAAACATCACTTAATTTACACCTAAATTACAGTGAAAATACATTCATTTACCGCAGAGATTTGTTAGCTGTCAACTCAGAACGAAGATCAAGTTGGTATTGAATCAGCTTTCCATATCCATGTATGATGAAGACCCGCCTGAATTTACGAACGTCTTGTGGGACAGCTGAAGTACGGATGATCAACAATTGAGTATCATCCACAATGGCAAATATGAATCTGACGGGATCAGTCTAACAATATCAAGAAATAACACTGTAAAACCAATGTTGATCATAATAAAAAAAAAGAAGTATCATAACAACCATCAAAAACTTATTCACATTAGAAACTTCCTAGCATCTGAGAATGTTTACAGTCTGTCGAGGATAATAATGTATCATTTCCCGGAGTTTCTACTTGGGATCAGAGTGTAGTATCAGAATACTTGTGTTAAACACAAAAAGTATATACATGGATACATTATTTTTCAAGTCAAATTGCAATCTTATCGTTCAAAAATGTCGATTAATCACATATCCATCATTTATACTGATGGATATTGCAGATTTTACAAATTCTTAAAGCTTACAACATGGAAATAATTATTTGAGCTAAGGAAACGGTAACGAGAGTCGTCAAAATCAAAATGAGGTTAGTGCTTCAATTTTTTCTTTTGTTTTCTTTCTCAATCAATCACATCTAAAAATTCTGTTTAGAATTGGGGATTAGTTCGAGAAAACTATCTTAGATCTTGTCCACATTTGAGCAGCCGTTGAGGATCGAGCTCATTCACAAGGTTCATGGAAACTTGTATGTTACCCACTGCACTGTTATGAGAGATCTGTAAATTTTGAGTAAGGACCTCGGAGTTACGATCAAGTCAAACACCAGTTCGCCTTCGAACACAAAATTCAAGCAGCGTCGAATATTATGAGACAGCTTAGAAACAAAAGATACAATAAGCAGCTTTTGACATCTCAGATTCAACATCCACCAATTGAAGTTCTGTAAATGTTTATAATTTATTCTCAGCTACAAACTTCGGGCTAGGAACAACACTTTACTCTCTCTATCTATCTCTCTCTCTCTCTCTCTATCTCTCTCTCTCTATCTATCTCTCTCTCTCTCTCTCTCTCTCTCTCTATATATATATATATATATATATATATATATATATATATATCTTTCTCTCTCTCTGTTATTGACTTCTTTTATTTTTATTTTCTTTACATCAGTTGCTTTTTTTTTCTTTTGAATTTGAGTTTCTATCAAACGAAAGATTCTATTTGTGGTGCTTCTAGCAATCTGCACTGGTAGGATCTGCTTTAGTGCTCATTGTAGAGAGCATCCACAAATTAAAGTAAGTGATCAACGACATATTGACTTTAAATGCTCACTGAAAGATCATAGATTTTAATGAATGGTCATGATCAGGTAGGGTTGCTCACCATATTTATCCAGGGAAAATATTCCCTCTTATATGAACACCTCAAACAAATCTGGTATGTCGTGGTAGACCGCCCTCAAAAATTATCAATTGGTATGACGATTGTTTCTGCTCTGGTGGTACTCATTGGAGAGTGATTTATCACAATATTCTGTCTCCAACTCTCTTCAATCATTGAGGCATTACGGAGATTTTTGCAAAGATATCCGGCATCGAGACAAGATACATATTCATACCTTTCAAGTGCAATGGTGTTAAAAGAAGCCTAGGATGAAATTCGAACTCTGTTTGCTGCGTTCAATTTCCTTGCTCGTAACTATAGGCTATATCTCTTGCTGCATCTATTCCAGAATTCATTTGAATATTGACGACAGCTGGCCTAACAGTCACTAGTGTCCATATGCATAAATTTAAGGCTATTTTTTCCAGTCAAACGTCTCTTTTATATTGAAATAGAGATAAGTTCTTAGTAAGATAATTGCTGCATTCATTATTGTTTAAAGCTTTATTTTGTCGGTAGTTTCATATATTTCTATTAAGATATTATTAAATATTGGTCTTCTTTCATCCCCTTTTTTTCTTACTTTACCTGAATTGTTCGCACACCTGGCTTCTTTTCTTTGCTTACGCACAACAGCTATGGTCATTATTAGGAACCTTATTATCTTCCTGAAAATGATCGATATTATTGTGGGGAATTGCAGAGAAACTCCAATAAAAAGGTATGAACCAGAAAAATAGAATGTTGAACATATGCATCTTCTTAACATATATATATATATATATATATATATATATATATATATATATATATATATATATATATGTGTGTGTGTGTGTGTATATATATATATATATATATATGTGTGTGTGTGTGTGTGTGTGTATGTGTGTTGCCAGCAATCCAAAAGATATCTTTGTTGTTGGCATTTGCGAAGTGCCGCTGTCAGATAATCTACTTCCGGTTATCTTCCTAATTTTCCCAATCCACGTGACCAACGCTAAGTTACTTCAACCTTCCCACCACCAACATCTCTATTTTTTCTGCTTTCTTTGTCATTCGTAACATCTCTCCTTCCCTCTAGTCACCCAGCTTTTTTGCAATGATCTCTTGATTTCCAAATACTTTGTCCGTCCAATTTTTTTTCTTGCAAGCAATCTTCTTCGATTCTCACAGCGTCCTGTCTTCTACTTTTTTTTTTTTTAGCCCTGCCCAAATTCGATCGGTTGAGGCACTCGCCGACGTCTCAGCCATCGGCTTGGCGTTAGTCGTCACCTCAGCTAAGCCGACGCCTTTTACAGCTACAGTCAGAGTAAACATGTACGAGCGTTTGCGATCACCGCTGACGCAGATATCAAGGCTAATAGCGAACAATAGCTTTCTAATCAAGAAAATGAACCAACCGTCGCAAACCCGCCAATAACAGAAAAAATTGGCGAGAATATCTCCCAACCATGTTTGATCATTGATTGCAATCTTCATCCGTGACAGTGGCTACGATCTATAGTTGTTGTTGTTTTGGGGTTGTTTTTTTTTTTAATAACCTTCCAGAAGAATTTTCTTTCCTTTTGTATCTATCGTTGGTATGCAGGTCAGATTACAGCTCTCCTCGGGTTCAAAAGAGACGACTACTCAACAAAAAGGTGAGAATTTTTTGACTTTCTTGATCGATGACCAACAAATCTATAAGAGGCTATACATCGATATTCGGTGATCGTAGCCATCCCTTAGTTTTTAGAAAAAATTACATTTTTTTTCTGTGAGTATTACCTATATACGTGCATTGAGATTAAAACTTCGTCATCTGTGGGCAGCCTATCAATCAAGTCAATTTCACGTAGGTTTACCAAAGAATTACAGTTTTAAAATTAGTTATAGTATAAATATGAGAAAAATAGGAATTTATTTCAAATGTCCCCCTGTATCATACGTCATATTTATGTGGGTCGACGTGCAAAAACATAGACTGATGTATTTGAAGCTTCTTTGCGGATAAAATGGATTAGTTATTCATTTCATAGTCAGAATCCAGATGTGGTAAAAAATCCTGAGCGTATATTCTTCGAACCAGCGATTCGAAATATATTTTTCTAAACATCCCATCTAGTAATAATCATTATTACTGAAACTCAGAGTAAGATTGACCATTTCAATAACTGGCTCAGTTTTCCTATCTTTTCATAGGCTTCTTATTTGCATAGTCGTTTTTGTACGGTATGCTATGGGTTTTTTGTCTGTGACCTTCTATGAGAAGACACTTAATGAGCCTTTTGTATACTATGCCATTGTCGATAATCAACTCATATACTTACAATTTCTCTCAGGCAGGAAACATTTTTGCCCGGTCTCAGAGTTTTAAAGAGGTAACAAAAGGCCCTCGGTATATTTTGGGATATAGAAGTCTTTACGGAGTTAAATGCTCGTACCTTGGATGGATAAAAATAAGTATTCCTACGTATGAGATGAGATGAGATATATAACTTTTGAGAATCTTTGTCAGGAGCACTGGAAAACAGAACACTATGAGAAAACAGAACACTTCAAAATATATACCTATCTCTACCTGGAGTCAGAGAAATTCCACGGGAAGTCTTTTAAATTCCGGTAAAGAACAGGAAACACACTCATAAATACAAGCACATACACACACACACACATATATGTATAACTTTTTTGTTTTTGAATCCCCGAAATGGTTGCATGATAAACAATTTATGATTCCAACATCAAAAACGAACACACACATAGTACTATTTTATCAAATTCTCCGTAAAATGAAACAGAACTGACTGAAACGACATAAGATTTCGAAAATTTTATATATTTAGTGTTTAAAGTTGTAAATACTGTTAGACTATATATATACGAAAAATGTCTACTTAGTATGTTTCTAAATAGTACACACCCATTTCTAAATTCATTAAGTTAACTTGCTGAACATAAAATGAAAGAAACAGTTTGTAAGATTTTGTCAAAATATTAAACACCATGCGGAAACTAGTTCTCAGAAAAACTTACCCTGGCAGCTAAAGCATCCTACATCAGGGGTCAATGAAATGTCCATCCCATCAAAAGAGGAGATAACAATTCAATATTAGGTGTCTACGCTTGGTAAAATATTCAAGTTGTAAAGCTTTCAGAACCATAAGATTTTCCCTTCAGTCCTGAGCCCTGGAGAATGAACAAAATTTTACTTTCAATTTCGATCCGTTCAATAGTCACTCATAGTTGGGATGCCGCTTTTCACTTTTGACCCCCTCCAAGCGCAGTGGGGGACTCCCCACATTTTTGACAGTTTGAAGGTGGAAAAATTTTCCCTTCACTGTAATCAGTCATGGGATGCAGAAAGTCTCCCTTCACTTATGATCTTTCAAATGGGGAGAAGATTGGTCTCCCTTCATTTTGGACTCCTCAAAGAATCATATATAAAATTCAATATATATATATATATATATATATATATATATATATATATATATATATATATATATATATATATATAAGACAGAAATGTAGGTCCTACCTTAGCATAATAGTTATATTGTTAATGGAACCACCCTTTTAAGATCTCCTGAATATTTTTCTCTTAAAAACTTTCGCTTAAAAAAAACTTCCCTAGTTCCATTTTCTAAATTTGTTTGGGTTACGTCGATGTTTGGCGTCTTATATGTTTTTGTTTTTATAGCGTGACAGACGGACGGACATACACATAAAACATGGTCTGAAACATGTCCCTTATAGATACTTATATTTTCATTTTATTGCTTTTATTGTTCTTTACTTTTCACCAAACGTTTCGTCCATTCTTTTCGTGAAGATGGAAGAGAAGAAGAGCTCAAAAGCATTAACGACCTTTGACGACCAGCAAGAACAACAGGCACTTTTAACTGGTTGCAGAATATATCAGCAGTAACGTTTGGCTATATCTTATAAATTTACAAATGCTATTTTTTAACACTTTTCATTTGTATCTCTTTATTCTAACTCACTTTCTTAATCTTTACTAAGCTCAAGTTACAACTGTGCAAAATGTAATGTGAGATAATGAGATTGTCACGCTAATCTCCCTTAAGGTAAGGATCGCTTTCCATGAAAGTCAGCATTCGAGATCATGGCTTTCATCGTGAATCGAACGTTGACTTGTGAAGTGAACCATTCCCCACCTGTAAATTTTTCTCCGTCCGCTTTTCCCGAAATCTTTCTCCTCTTTTTTCTGTCTTTCTTTTTCCCTCTCAATTCTCCGTCTCTTTATTTCGAGAAAATTTAGGTTATCACAGATCAAGGACAGAATCGTGGTAGATGGTGGGTGAGGGCATTGTCACTCTAGTGAACAGGGCCTATCTTGAAAATCATCATTTGAGATCCTGAAATTTTAGTATGTAATGGCATTTTTCTCACATTGTAGATCAACCACGGTACACTACGATACGTTAAGCACCCTGTCATCTTTATTTTTTTTTTTTTCTCCAACTTTCACTTCCTCACTTGCTCTACTCTTCCTCTCACATAGTCTTCTTCCATCGTTGTTGCGAGTGGACGAAACGCAACTATCTTAACCACGTGGCAAGTTGTTTTCATTTTTCTCTCCGACTGCCTGCATTAACCCCACTCTCTCCCGCTTGTCTTTATTTCCCCATCTTCTCTTTTCCCTCTCACGTTCGCGACACTTTCTATACCAATGCTTCTCCCTCAGATCATAACCAATACAATACTCTCTCTCTCTCTCTCTCTCTCTCTCTCTCTGCAACCCGTCACCAACTCTTTCTCTTACGGCTACTACAACCCTTTCAATCTTCGCCTTCATTTTCTTGGAGCAACTAAACGGCCAATTACTTTTGGTTGCTTCTTTTGATGTTTCAAATTAAAATGATCACATGCAATTTTCTATCACTTCCTTATAGGATGATACCAGGAATATTGTAGCTAATAAGCGTATATTGCATAAATTACCATAGTCGTTGCAATGCTGCGTTCGCCGTCGAATAGCCCTGCCAATTACAGTTAGTATATTTTGTGTCTGTATCTCATTTGGCATTTCTACCACCGTCATCCCAGTCTTCTTCGCTATCATAATCCCTTTGCCTTCTCCTCATATCATGCTCCACCTACCTTCGTGAACAAGTCCCCCTCCTTCAGCTGCATTGAAACAATTCTCTATAACTGCTACTACCACTACCACCACCACCACCTGCCAGCAACCATTGCTTAGGTTTTATAGAATGTCAGCTTTCTCTCAGATCAACTGGACAACAATCATGAAAATTGTAGGAGGTAAAGAGAGAGAAAGAGACAGACAGACAGACAGACAGACGGGCAGAAAAAGATGAGAAGAGAAAAAAGAAAAAATAAGAAATAAACTAGTACTATAGAATATGAAAGAGAGAGGAGAGAGGGGATAGAAAGAGAGAGAGAGAGAGAGAAAAGAACGAGGAAGAAAGGGAGAAAAAACAAGAAAGAAAGAGAAAAAAATGTTGATAGACGAATAGCGAGAGAAAAGGAAAGTCAGTTCTTGAGCGAAGAAGAGAATTATTCAGAGAATAAAACGGAGAAGAAGAAGGAAAGAACAAGTTGAACAAGAAAGAAAGGGAGAATAGAGAGAATAAAGACGGAGATGGGTCAGGAAAAATGCAGTACAATGTGGGGTTGATTTAGGCGGTTCGTGAATCTGGAAGGAGAAAAAAAAACGATGTTGAGACACAGGCAGAAAACTAATAGGCAAATATCAAATGGGGGAAGAAACACCGAATTTAGCAATGGAAAACATTGTGGCAGTAAAACTAAGAAGAGATGAACGTGTTGAAAAAGACGAAAGGTGAGTAGATGGAAGAGTTTTGACTGAGAAGAATCAAGACTGGAAAGAAAAATGCTCGAAAATATTTATATGAAAAAGAATGTGTAATACGCAGATGCAAAAAGAAACCAGAAAACGGAGAAAAGTCATTGAAACAGACAGAACAAAAGGAAAAAATGAAATGTCAGAAGGTAAACGAAAGAAAAAAAAAAGAGAAAAGAGAAAGAAAGGAAAGATAAAGAAAGAGATGGAAAAGAAGAAAATAAAAAAGACGAAAAAAAAGAAAGAAATGTAAAGAAGGGAGAAAAAAATAAAAACAAAATGATAAAAAGACAAAAAAGGAAAGAGAAAAGAAAGGTAAAATAAAAGAAGAAAAAGAAAAACAAGGAAAAAGAAAAAGTAAAAGAAAAGAAAGAAGAGGAAAACGAGAAAAGAAATAACCTGAAGAAGAGAAGATTCTGGAATAAAAAAAAGACAGTATGAACAACATAGCATCAAAATTTGAATACATATTAAACAATAACATCAAAAAATGAATATGATCAGAATAAATTCTATTTATGACATCTGTGGCGTTTTCTGTGGGTAAACATATAAATCATAGTAAAAAACATCTAAAGACATGTAGAGTTGAGGGAACCAAGATGTTATTGAAAGAATCGTCAAAATAAGGCCCTCAAAAGATCAACGAAAGTGAAAGTAAAATCTGAGATAAATAACATGACCTTAAATGATTCATGGAACATCAAAGTAATAGTAATACCAATAGTGTTTGGAGAACAGACCCGGAAAGCCTAGCAAAAAGTTTGGAGGGACTAGGGTACCTTAGGGTATTTTTCATTAGTCTTCACCATGAGAACAAAAAACATACTGTAAGCCCCAATCAATAACTGTGGAGGGAGAACAAACGAAATAAACATATATCGATTTAACATGTATCGCATATAATTCCTTGGGATCCATCTTATGAGTCGTGAGGTCCAGTGATTGATTGTCTGACTTTCTTGCAACATAACCAGCCCATTGCCATTTGAGTTTTCTAATGGTTTCTATGACATCACATATTCCTGTTTTCCCCCAATATACTGTTTTTTATAATCTCTCGTGTGCACGTTTTGTAGTTCTCACTTTTGGTTAGGTTCTATGTTCCAGCTCTACAGGTGACTATCAGGAGGATGCATTTGCTTTATACCCCTTTTTAAGACCTGGGATTTTCTTGTTCTTGAAAGTCCAGCTGACTCAACCGAAGGCTTGTCAACTATTTTTTTTTATTTTGAGAGTTTCATGGAAATTCATTGTTCCAGGTATATATATTAGTCTTCTTTCTTCATCATGAGTGTTCAATTTCGATCTTTGTGTCTTTGTCCACAATAGATGTGTTTTACTTGATAGTCGTTTCTCTGAAGCTCATGTGGAAGCCAACTTTCGTACTTTCTTCATCCAGTTTATCAATATTCATTTGGAGATCTTGAAGGTTCTTAGCAAAGAAGACGATGTCGTCAGCAAACCTAACGTTACTTGGGTATTTGTCGTCTATTATGATTCCTTTATTTGCCCATTGTAGGTTTCTAAAGATCATCTCAAGGCAGGCTGTGAAGAATTTGGTTGAGCTAGTATCACCTTGTATCACTTTTTTCTTGTTGGAAGGGCCCAGAGTCTTTGTGTAGCCTAAAGAAGGATGTGCTGTGTGATATATTTTAAAGCTATCGATGTATAGACAGAACAAATCTCTGCTACTTTCATTCGTGCACGCTCCTTTGTTCTCGGCATGAAACAAGAAATCGTCAATGGTTTGCGTAAGGCCAGTATAGAAAATTAAGCAAATGATTGATGGTCATATATCCATAACATTCAGGTTATGGGCACAATAATTCGGATGCGCTAAACCCAGGGGGTTATCTCATGATATCAACACTTATTTATCTCATCGTTTGTTTTGATATGTGATACGCGGCCTTTAAGACAAAGGTAATAGAAAGCGTGGATTGTCGCCATTAATGTTGCTCGCATAGGTCAAAACCCAACAGTCGTGCAATAGAAGCGACAAGCTTTCTCGGGTAACGGTGATTTTTTCCAACAAAAAGATTGATCAGAACAATGACCTTCAATCAACGGTCACGTGATACTACTGTTTTTCAGTATGTGACAACAAAGATAAGCAAACAAGATTATTATTTTTACCATTTCTTTCGGGTATTTACAAGGCAAAAACTTATATTTACAACGATTGTTGATGCTAAACAAAAGAAACTGTTCTAAGCGATAGACACATTTTATAGAATATTCATTTTTGCTCCATTTAACCAATAGCAATGGATAGCAATTTTGTTTAGCCAACCATGACTGCTGTAGTGAGTTCAATTCCAACTGGTTGGCTAAAATGTGTGACCTCCTGCCAGAGTAAGATCAGTTCATAAAACATCCCTCTGTTACATTAAAAAGTATTTTGCTTTCAGTATTTCTGCTTCAATAATTGGTATAACTGGACAAATTTATAAACTATTCTTTTTGAAAATTGTTAGGTTTTAGCCATCTTTGCCAAATTTCCCAGCTTCGAACCATTACCAGAAAAAAGAATATTTTAGGCTGCAATACAAGGGATTCTGCACTTAATTCCTATTGCTAATTCGATTATTATCGCAATAGTCATGACATGATAATTACAATCCAAACAATGCAAAATAAACCTAGGATTGGAAATGGAAGTTAACATGTTAAAATCTTTTGAAAGATAGTGCATTGAGCGTGTCATTTTTCATATATATTTGAAAGAATAGTTAGAGTACAATTCACCGTATTCTATAGAAAAAAGGGTGCACTTTTGACGACAAGATAACAATAAACAACAAACCCAGCCAACTATATAAGGGTGTTTTTCAAGTCAATATTTAGCCATTACTACAATAGACGCCCAGTGTTTGATGAACGTACCATGCTGGAACGAAATGTTCGCGTATTCGTAAAATTTCCCTTCTGATGAATAAATATATTTTTACAAAAATATTCATTATATCTTTATGCATTATTTATACAAAAAAAATTGTAGTAACCACTTTCAGTCGGAATAGAAGTAGGTGTCGAGCTTGAGTCTGAAGCACCCAAGCTTGTGATTGTTCAATATTGATATTTGGAAAATTAATCTTATAAAACAGCAATCTATACGTGCTAAAAAGCATGGATATTTTTCTAAGTCAATTTTATTTTTTTGTGTTTGAAATCATAAGTTTTTGACTCATTTTAAGAATTAAAAGATAATGATCTGAGTCTTTTTTTTCCATCCATTAGTACTGTGGGTTTTCAAAAGACTATAAAGACTTATGACATAATATTTCAAAACTCAGCAGAATATTATGCAGTAGTCGTGGTTATTTTATTTATCTATTTTTTTTCTATCTAGTGATACAAATCTTTAGACGATGGAATATATGTCAGCATGCAGGACTTTCCTTTCAATCCTTTTAAACCAAATACTTAAGTTATCAACTTTATTTCGATATGAACAGAGCTACTTGCACAATACTTAGCCAATTCAGGATGAATCTAGCAGTGTTTCCTGAGCCAATTCCCTACTAGAATGAAACTGCATATTTCTGGATTATGCGTTCTGTTCGCCGTAAAAACGGAGTTTGAAACCTTATCCTAGAGGGTGAAAATCAGCTTGTGTTTAGGAGTATCAATATCTTTTTTAACTAACCAAAATATAGTGCAGTGATCGCAATTGTTTACTAGTGAATGCTCATGCTTTGTTAATGGTAATTCTAAAAATGTGTCAGTGCCAGTATGTTCACACGGTGATTCGAACATGAAGTGTTATAAACTAAAATTGAATTCATTTAAGTTTTAAAAAAAGACTAAATCGACACATCCACAACAATGGCAGCAGTAGTAGCTGATCTAGTCATTTTATCAACAGCCAGCAGTCTAACGAACACTCGTTCACACACAGCAGAACAGCATTTTGTGTTAATATGATCACAATACCCCCTACCTCCCCGTTTGCTGCCACAGACTGACAGCTTGCCAATTATATTAAGGATTTTTAGTTATTCAAATTTGAAACAATGAGAATTATTTTGTAAACAGAAAATGAATTGAATGGTAAATTTGATACAATTATTTTGTCTTCTACATTTTAAATCACATTTACCATTCTCAAAGCCAGCTGGTTACGTTTTGCTTTCGAGCAAAATGGATTTTTAGAATCTCTCTGTCTTCTATGGATGAAAATTAGGCCCTTATTCACACTAGATATATTAATTATTACTATTGAAAACTAACAATATGTTTCCTGTTGAAATTAGGATTATGTGTTTAGCCCACGCTTCTCAAATGTCATTAAATACGATAAAGTAGGATGTTGAATAGTCAAGCTTATAACGTGGCAATCTATAAGTTGGCCCCTATCAAGATGTTCAATATGTGCAACAAGGTTTCACAGTTATCACTGTCTGGGCAATGGCTATGGGAGAGTGGTTTGGCCTGGAATGTGAATGCATGCATTTCCAAAAAGCATCAGTGTTGAGTGAATAGAAAGGTTCGGGAGATATTGGCTACGCAACGCCCACAAGAGGGAGCACTGGCGAATCTTAGGGAAAATTTAAGTCTAACGAAAGACTTTAAGAGACTGACGATGATTATGACGATGATGATGAAAAAGCCACTGCTGAAATTCAAACACGATTTGCTAATCCCGTTTTTCGTGGCTATAACCATCACGCTATTTTATGATTCAAAGTAACAAATGATTTTTGTTCAAAATATCGATACCTTAAAACTAAGAGAATCTAAACTCAGTTGGTGATACAAATTTGAAAATCAAAAGGGAGATACTTTTAGAATTAAAATTGCTCAAAAATTGATTATGGGGAGAAGCACACAGTTCAGATCAGCTGCTCAGATTTTGTGCGACACAACAGGCATTGATCTCATTTCCATTTCTAAAACAATCTCTGGTGGCTCATTGTTTCAAGTGATTGTGGTTTACTACAGGGCTAGGATGCTCGCCTGACGACCAAGATTGACTGCATTACAAGATTGAAAGATTCCAACAACTCTGTTATTTAATCATAATTGAAATGGAGGTAGATTCAAGCCTTTCCAACGGACATTTGTGTGATGCAAAACACAAATTATCCTAGTCAGAGTTTGAACTCAGCCCACCAATTCTATTGACCAAAATTGACTTCATTACAGGATTTGAAGGCTTGAACTGACCTGTTGCTTATCAACAGCTATGGGTGGATTCATCCTTTTCCAAATGACATTGATGAACTCGGTCCGCCTATTCTATTGTCCGTGCTCTCAACCGTTAGGCCACCTACACTAATACATCGGCGTTTTGTCTTATTATTTATATCAAAACTACTTCAAATAGAATTCAATGTTATTGAGGGCATATAAGACTCATTCCTAGAGAAAGTGCTTTGGAAATTACATAATTTAAAGATGAGGCTCTTTCTTAAATCAATGTTTAACCTTTACTACTGTAGACTAATCAATATTGCCTGGATATATCCAACTGAACTGAAAGTGTACCAGGTTGCCTGTGTATCCAATACACCATTTAATACGTTAGCTCAGCTTTAAAAAAAAAATTTCCAAGTAGTTACTGGCTGGTATTTTAAAGTTGTAACTAGATTGCATTCAGGGTTTCCAATGTTTTAGAACTAATTGTGCTGAGAGATCATAGTTGTTTGGCCCTTTGGTGGAGAAAATATAAATAATGAATTACAAATTTATCGAATGGAAAAATCTTTGGAGCATCAAAATAGTGATTGCTTCTTTTATCATGTATAAAGTAGATGTACAAGTTACCAGCACTTTAAAAAAAATTTATTCTTATTAATTCATAGCATCATTATCCAGTCACTAAAGTATTTTCCTAGGCTTTCTACGACCTAACAGCACTTTCTTGCTTAATTGTGTTTTCCATCATGAGAGAAAATTTCTGCTTTCGATTCTATGAGTTTTCAAAGAATATTCAGATATTACGGTGCATAGGGAAAAGTTTTCTTTCTTAGATCTATTATAGTTTGTAACTCAAGAACGTGTTGTCATGTAGCAATCTCATAAGTTGATTTCTTCAGCTAGAAAAAGTATTTTCTGTTTCAGTGCATCGTTCAAATGAACCAATTACTCAATGTAGCGTTACGCAGGTTCCCATAATTTCTTCGGATCTCCCCAAACACAGAGAAGAATGTTTTCCACATTAAACATCATTCAAAGGGAGATATTGAAGGCAGTCCAGAATCCAGATCTAATATTCTTCGTTCAGTTTTTTTTTTTTGTAATAGATACATTCCATTGTCAGGTTTTACTTTTTCCATGAAAACATTTCCTTGGGTTGAGAAAGGAGAAAAAAAACAAGCGTTTAAATGCTGACAAATGATAGTTTTCATAAATGTGGAATTCATTTTCCTAAATTTAAAAATTTTCTGAAATCTTTTGAACGATGTTCTATAGTGGACAGATTTTAAAAGTAATTAAAAGCTGGAAAGATTGCTAGAATTGTGCAGAAGATGGAACCAGAAAACCTTATATCAACTTATAGTATTTACCGTATTAATCACGTTTCAAGGTGTGGTTTGTTTTTCACCAAGTGTCTTAAAATCACACTGTGAACAATATTAAATGATGACAATTTTTTCCAAGCAAATATTTAGGATTTCCTAGAGTAGACTACCATTAAATGAGAAATTTCTGTTTGATTTGAGCTGTTCCTATGATAGCAATACACCATCAAATAAAACAATTTGTTGCCTTGTGTCAGACTAAACATAGTAAATACATAACAACGGCTTTGCAGTTGAAGATAGCACAAATTAACCATCGGCTATACTTTATTGATCATTGCATACAAGCCCCATGTTATAGACAAGAGGAAAAGTTTCTCTTTTCAGTTCCTTTTGTGCTTAGAACATAATTCTCTCTCGCTATTCTCTGCGTCAAAATACCGTTAAATTTCTGGTAGATTGCACTTTTGCCTGAGATCGAAAGAGAAAAACAAGAAAATGAAAATGGCTGACGTGGTCTTTTGTTATCGTTGCAAACAAAAGTGTCCTGCCCAAGGGCCATTTTTTTGCCAAAGTCATCGAGCGAATTTCTCGTTGACTTCAGCGTCACTTTTTGGAATGTCGAAAACTGGCCCTCTTTATTCTTCCAACAGGACCCTCTTCCCTTCTAACCCAACACCTTCCCGCTTCTTCGTGTATGTATTTGTGTGTATGTGTGTGTGTCTGTTTGTGTGTGCACTTGCTCACTCGTGTGTACGTGTGTAAGTGTGTAGATGTTATTTTTTATTCTTTTCATTTTTTTTAAATGTCTTCTCTTCCTCGTTCTCTCTATCTTTTTCTCCCGACTCTTAATTTTTTGTCTCTTTTCTTCTTTTGAGATGCCCCCCGCCTTCTTTCTTCACCACTTGGTCTACCTTTGCTCCTAACTCCACCTATTTTACAGCTGCGAGAAGAACATCTCTTTTACGAAAGAGGAAAGCCAGTGTTTTGAATCGATGAAGACGCATTACCATTTTCCAAGCCAGGAAACTTGCAATAAATTTACCTTGCCAAGCGGATTGGGTGTAAGTATTCTTCCACCAGTTTCGCCCCGCTTCATTCTTTCTATATGTTTTTATTTTTTCTGTTTTTATATTCTTTCTTTCTTCATATGCACCTTTTGTAACCTTTAAATTCAATTCTTCTGCGCAGACCAGAGTCCGTTACTAATATCCGGTCTCTACAAGATCGAAGGGATTTTTACGCTGGGTCTCAGCGTAAGAAAATTTCCCCATGCGCCGTTTTTCGAACCATCCATCTTTTTATTTGGACTTCAAATTAGAGTTGTGTTCGGTGTGACTCACAGTGCTAAGAGATGGAAGACGGCAGCGGTAATAAGCGTTGGCAGGCCGACCATCTGACACCCTGACCTGCGATAACTCCACCACCGTCATCACAATCAAACCGCCCCCCATCTGCACCGAACTTGCCAACGTTCGGAGGCTCTGACCATTTGTCGGCTTTTTGCCTACAGCATTTTCCCTCAAATTTACTCTTATAACAGGTTTGATTCCAATATCTAAAAGCCTTCGTGAGTTTTTTTTTCTTACTTTGCTTTCTCTGGACATCGACTCCTTCTCCCGTCACTCCACTCTCTCTTTCTCTCTCTCTCTCTCTCTTTCCCATCGCATTCATTTCTATTTCATTCGTCCGGGACCAATCTATATTTTTCTCAACCGTTCCCGAAATTATTTTTAGCTTTTCTTTTACACCTCTTATACCTTTCAGTAAATCATCTGTTACCCTTTCGTTTTCTATCTTTATTTTTATAAATATATACATCTCCCATTCCATCTTCTATCTCGCTTTCTCCC
>OY735198.1:65150055-65240055 GCA_963457665.1 Thysanoteuthis rhombus | reverse complement strand
TTACAAAGAATTGATAGGAGGAAAATCTTATGCTATATTCACTACTGTAGAAACTGTTGGTTTTTTTTTTTATAACTGAAATAATAATTCAATTTATAAACTGAGTTGACTAGTGATTGGTGGCCATAAAAGTAATACGCCATTTATCAATTTCACAAAATCAAAATCTCGTTGATTCCGAGGAAATAAGTACATACATACCACATTTACATACAGGTTGATCCATACAAAGGTAAGCGTGTGGTACATATAATTTGATTCAACTACAGCAGCAAAAACTGCAACAGAGCCTTCTGCAAATTTTTCACGGATTTTGCCTCAGATGCCAAGTATAGTTCTTGAGTTCCAATATCATTATTAGTAACTAAACACCAGCCATACCTCACAATATCACCAGCCATTTTAAAAAATTTTCTATCCCAATCTTACAGACTTTTATTCATTTGGTTTATACAAGAGGAAAATGCAATCGTCTAACCCATCAGACAGGCTTCGATTGTAGGTATGAACAAACCGTAATTTGGCTGGTACAAGATCACAATGATTGGACACTTTTCGTGATCGGACACACATCACTTTTAATGCTCTGAAATCACAGGCAGGTGACTAAGTAACAATATCCCATCTTTAGACCCAGGTATCTTGCTGGATAATTCTCTCCAAACCTCCATTACACGTGTTAGTATTTTCCCTTTATCAACTGCACCATGATCTTGAAAATATCGATGGTTCCTCGGATCTCAAACCCCTCCAGTCTCTTCGCAGGGCTCTTTGGCATTTTTCCATAAGTTCCAGTCATCATCGACAGAATCAACCCCTTCGAATTTCTCAACTACCCCCCTATTATCAGGTTGTAGTTCTGTCAACATAAAGAGAGGAGTTGACAGAGACTGAACTATAGTACTTCGCGTGGTTGGTACACTAAACCTACGATAATAGTTGTAATAATAATCAGTAGAAGTATAAAAATGGCCATAATCGGGTGTCGTGCTGTGGAGTAATCGTCAGCAAAGTAGTCTTACAGAGCATCACAACACAAGGGGTCTTGACCATCACTGAAGCTCTTCTGCTCGTGTTCTTGTGCCATACTAAGTTGAGTAAGTATTAATGCCAATACTCCAATATCATTCTGAGCGTTTTCGCATACATATTTTTTGGCAAACAAGCTAAATTATTTAATCTTTCTCCAAAGCAATATTAATTGTCCCCCACCCCTCTCTCTCCACACACACACACAAACACACACACATACAACTCTTATTGGGATAAGGTGTGCCAAATCGTTTTCTCCAAAATAAGATTAAATAAGTTTGTATTTTTAGAGACAGGAGTCAAAATAGAATATAAGTAATTGTAAGATCTATGCTTGATAATTAATCTATCCACCTCCTAATTGTATTTTCTTGCAACATCATTGACTTCTCAAAATAGATCAAAAAAGATTCAAATTAGTGGAATTCCATATTATACTTATTAAGTATCCTCTTTCTCATTTCCAGGTTGGCAACTCCTTTGAGCTGAGATAATTGAATCAATTTTACGTCAACATACTGGCACGTGCGCCTGATTTATTTTTGTGTTATTAATTCAAGAAATCCTTCTACATTGAATCACTTCTGATATTAAGTCCTTCACGTTCCTAGCAAAGAAGTTGCTTTGCATTGATCTTTTTTTAAATAGATACGAATTCATTTGTTAATTAGATATATAATACATGATACAACTTAGTGTCTGCAAATAATTACTCGTATTTACCTTTTATATAAAATTCATCAACTAATTTATAATTTATTTAAATGCAAATGCATCCCACAAACCTATAAAGAGAAATAAATTAAGTGTTGAGAATGCAAACAAAAAGTTTGAAATAAAAAAAGTTTTCTGCAATTGATCTGTACGTGACATATTAACTAAAATATACTCTGTCATCAAACTTGTGAAATTACATTAAAAAAACAAATTCCCTGGAATGTAATAGTTATTATCATTTCTTTTTATACACCAAATACTATAGGTAATCTTCACTGGAGATCAACTGACAGTTACTCTCCTCGGTACTCCAACTGTTCCACTATTCGCCCTGATTTTCCTGTGATGCAAGATCTGTATGGTTTCGGTTATAATGATAAGTACGGTTGCTATTTTTGAGGTCTAGTTATTTTTCCAGCTTTTTACCTTCTTCCAATCTCACTATGAGGTCTGCAGGAACGGCAACATCTACTATTTTAGGAATCTTCTGGTCTTTGCTTACCAAAACTAGCTGTGTTCTTCTGGTATGAGTTATCCATTCTAATTTCCATGAAAACTTACGTATGATGACTCGGCCTTGGATCTGCGTTATAAAATCTCGATCTTTTTTTTTTACACTCCCTCTGTGCTAATTTGCCATATTCACTTATTAAACGATTTACAGGTTCTTTTCCTTGTCTGAGCACAGGCAACACCTATTATTTTATTGAGTAGTGATCCTTTCGAATTTGATGCAGCTTGTTCCAGTAGGATTGTTCTATTAATGAGGATTTCTTCTACTAAAAGTGACTTCTGTAGAACCATGTCTAATTATTTGTTCTCATTTTTGTTTTTTTGGTCGGCTTTCTGATCTAACATTTGTTCCATTCGCCAAATCTATTGTATTGTCTGACCATCATGATAACTCTCTTCATTCGGTTGTGCGCAGTCCATTAGCTTTTTGACTGTTGCATCGAGACAATCTTCATGGCTGATAAGTCCTCGCTCTTCATCTTTCATCATTTCTTTTCAAATAAAGTCTGTCAACATTATCTGTGGAAAATCCAGCTCTATCTTTGGCCATTAGTTTTCTTTTTCATCGGTCCAAACTTCTCATTTTCTTTTCCAATTCAAGAAGGACCGAGAACATTTTACTATGGATACTTCCCATGTATTCAACTGCTTATTAAACTTCTGGCGCAGTGTCTCGTTTCCAATATCTTCTTTGTTTTTCTAAGATAATATTTCCTTATCTTTTCCCTAATCTCATTTTTTCGTGATCTTTCTCAATAATCCGACGATTTCATTGTTGGTACAAGATAGCGCATTATATTAGAAAAGAAACACGAGTCAGACATTGCATGGAAACCATTAAAAACAACTCAAATGGCAAAGGGCTGATCATGTTGCAAAAATGTCAGACCACCGTCGGACATCACGACTCTCAACATGGAGCCCCAACGATCATATGCAAAACTGTGGCCGACAAAAATAAGATGACACGACGAACTAGAGTTAGCGAATGATTGGCTCCGCGACGCTAACGATAAAGAGGTCTGGCACATCTTGGGAAAGGTCTATATGCAACAATGGACACTAAAAGGCCGCTGCTAATACTGCTAATGGTGCTGATGATGGCCATTATTCTGTTATTATTATCATTTATTCATTTACATATATATTTTGGGTTTTATTTCTTTATCAATTCCATTACTGGCCTTTTCATTCATTGTTCAGATAATTTTCGCATGTTTCCCCCGGTCTATTGACTACGAAAGCTACTTTGTTTGGACAGTGGTAAAGTCTGAGGAGGTGTACAGTGACAAATAGAAGGAGTTGTTTTATGATTAATAATAAAATGCATATATGTATATTGAATGGAAGTAAAGGTCCATCTTAGCAGCATTTTGGTTGACCTGCAGTAGCGTTTGAGGAAGCACTTTGGCCAGTTATTATATGATAAATAATAGTTTGAGCCAGTTGTTTTATATGGATATATGAAATGATAAAAAATGTACATATGCACATTAAAGGGGAACTAACGGTTTAGTTCAGCATTGTTATTACTTTGAAAATAGAATACCCCCTGAAACCCATATTTTTTTTTATAAAACTCTTTACTTCAAGGCATTCTCCATTTAGTCTGGTCGAATTCCACCCAAAAATGTTTAATCACGAAGTAAATGCACCATTAACAAATTTGGTAAGAAAGAGAAAACAGAAAAAAAGACAAAACTTTAGGGAATATTTCTTTTAAAAGCACAAATGTAAAAAGTGATATTGAAGGAAAAATGGAAAATTTCAAAATTGCATTGCTATCATTCCGAATTCAAATCGATCGGCCACAATGCTAAGGGTGGGGGAATAATTTTAGGTTCAGTTCTATGGTGGCTTTTTGTTGGCTATAAAGTTACTAAAGTCGTTTGCAAATGACTATAGAATGGTTACCCCGATCGTAAATGGCTATGAAATGGCTACACCAATAGTAAATTGTTAACCTCAACAGACTCGGACATTCGATGTTAAAAAAATGACGCACAACCTTTGGATAACTATTGAGCATGCATCAGTACACCACACTTTTATTTACTTGCAAATTATTCAGATGAAGACGTTGATGGAGTCGGAAATAGACCCATTGCTCTGGGGATGGAAAACGAACAGGAAACAATCATGACGAATGATATTCCTGCTCAAGACAGTTTACCCAAATTCATACGAAGAAACAGCAAAGATTCTTCCTGAAGTTCCAGCGCGTATTCTTGCTACATATACAGTCGGGAATGCGTAACGGCTTATGGCGACTGCCATGATTTCAACTGCTATAATATAGAGGTGAATGAGTTTGACATCCCCCAAAACAATTGATATTTGTTTTACCAGCTGATTGAGGTAAAGTTTAAGCAAACCACATCAATAAAAAAAAACATCGCATTGTTCTTATTTTACAATATGTCTTTGTTCTTTTATATGATCTGAGCAAATTATTAGATAAGATGCACAGAGTGTGTATAGCTATATTGTGTTGTATGCAAACATATCAATGAGGAAGTAAAGCCCTCGAAAGCACTAATAATATATCAAACCCTGGAAGACTTTCTAACTTGAAACTTTTTAGATTTAGGATCCTAGCCTCCACGTTAAATCATAATAAAAATCCATCCAGGTTAAGAAAAGGATTGTTGCCATTTTTTCTATGAAGTTCAAGGGGAGCCATTTTGGAATTAAAAATGGACGACCAGGAATGCAATTTTCTTCCAAATATGACTGAGTCAAAAAAGAAAGGTGTATAACCAATGCATCCTCCCAATAGTCACTAATGGAGCTGAAACATAGAAACTAACCAAGAGACAGATCCGTAAATTCAGAACTATGCAACCTGCATATGAAAGACTTATGCTGTGCCTCGCATGGGGAGACCGTAAGGCAGCTCAATACATCTGGGAAAAGACAAGAGTCAGGGACATCATAGAATCCATTAAAAATCTCAAATGGCAGTGGGCTGGCCATGTTACAAGAATGGTGGACAACCGATGGACATTCGCGACTCACGACATGGATCCCCCAAGATCACATGTGCAATCGAGGCTGGCAGAATATAAGATGGAAGACAAGCTAAAAAAATTCAGAAAGTACTGGCTCTGCAACGCCCATGACAGACAATTGTGGCGAATCCTGCGGAAGGTCTAGGTCCAACGACGGACGTTAGAAGACTGATGATGATGATTGTACACATGACCCGCCCTAAAATTTCGAGCTTCTCCAATAGCCTATAGCTCACCCTTCTACAAAATTTAGTTGAAAATGTTTGGAGATATCGTGTAGACAGACAGGAGTGTATACTGAAGAGAACAAAAAGAAACATAAACAAAAAAAAAACGCAGAGATATCTGTCTATGAAGAACGAAATTTCTGGATTAACCCCCAGATTTAATCACTTGCGAAAAAAGGTATACCCACCGCCATTCGTTTTAAATTTTAAAATGGTCGCCCTTGAAGCTCATCGAAAAACTGATAATAATTCTCTTTCTTAAACTGGTTTGTTTTCAGATATGATTTAGCCTGGTTGCAAAGATTCTACACAAAAATTTCAGCACCTACTTTCCGTTTCTGTTTAATTATTAGACTGTCCTTTGTTTTGCTTTTATAATCTCACCTTTTCGGTACTTGCATTTGTCAGGCTTCCTTTCAATAACTTTGAATAGAATCTTCTTTGTCTTCCATACATATTGAACACAGGACCAATCTTAATAGCTTGAATCTGAGAGATTTTTCAGTATCGGTGTAGAGATGAATTGACAAAGTTGACGCCAGTTGTATCTTTGTCGCTTAGGTCTGTGAATACCACCGTATACGACACGCACAGTAAAGGTGAGATTTCTATCCAAATAATGACAATATTCGACCTCCTCAGACAAAAATAGCAAATGCTTTAGAATGTGTTTGGAGTGATTATTTTCAATCAACGAAAAAAAAAGAGAAAAAAGCATTCATAATTAAATCAGCGGCCACAAGATTGCCCTTATAAATTACTGGTATTTCTGATGAAATCAGGAAATACATCAGGTAACTTACTTCAAAGTTTAGTCTAAAATGAAAATCACGCGACCCTAGACCACCGGTTACCAGTTGCTATCACCCAAGGGCAATTGAACACTCAAGGAGGTGCTGGGGGATGCTAGAGGGTTGTAAAAGGCACTAGAAGACGAAGGGGAGGAGAGGAAGAAGGGGCAAAGAATACACACCGATACCTTCGATGCATGAATTCATATTTCTGAAAGGCTGATGTTGGTGACATTGTGGATCTTTTAACAAAAAGTGACACCGACTTCAAATCGTTTATTGGAGCGTATGCTGCTTATTAATACTGAGCTAGATGTGGAAAGGTTAGTTTCATCATATCGATTCCATCGTTTAAATCAAATACTGATTAATCGAGTACTTCCAGATACTTTTGTAGTTATATTTCTGGATAAAATAGAGACTTAGATTTTAGAAAATTCAAGTTGGTTCTCAACTAATTTTTTGACTTAATATACATAAGGTACTGGGGAAATATTTGCTCAAAAAAAACTCCGTAAATTTTTGGAAAAATAGATCCAGACCGTTCTTAACACTGTGGTCTTGCTTTGCCCCAGGGTCGGAATAGCTTACACACAATTTACCCATAAATCTCCCTCGTGACTGGTGAAAATTATAACAATTTTACCTTTATGATGGATTAGTTTAAACTTAATAAGTACTTGAAATCGGCATTTGAGGCATAACAATGTTTAGCAAAGTCTTGCGAATAATTTCTAGTGAGTTTATTCCTAATGCTGTGCATTGCTTAGACATGCTTTCTCCTGTACCAGTTGCCATTATAAAGCAGTTTACCATTAACTATCAACAGATATACGTCGGCTCTGAGCTGTGTGGTGGGAATCTTGATTTCCAAACTGCTAAATTATTCAATAGAACTTGTAGAAAACCCAACATACTTTTAACAGTAAAACTTGAGTGTGTTTGTACTGATTGTAGATATTTTCTTTATTAAATCATTAGTTTGAAATTTTCAATGCATTGTGTGCTTGAATTGTAAGTCAATCTAATCCCAATTAATTTATATATATATATATATATATATATATATATATATATATATATATATATATATATATATATATATATATACGTAGTAGAATGTGGATTTGCTACACAAACTAGCTCCTGTTTTTGCCCTCTTCAGGCCTCATCAGGCGAATGATTGTCTATGTTTTTGGGGGTCTATTTTGGGGGAATTTGGTGAGAATGTTTTGAGCGTGGTAGTGAGTGGTATGGGGATATTCATTTTGTCAAGGGGTGTGGACCGGATCTAGCGTTCATCTCTGTAAGGATGCTTAGTAATAATCTGGGAGTAGTTTTTATCTCGACCTAGGAATCTTGGCATTGGGTTTTATTATTATTTATATATTATCATATCTTTATATATATACATATTACATGTATATTATATTATATAAATATATATACTATGAATTATATATGATGTATGTATACTTTATATCATACATCTATCATATATATTATATATACACAGATTTTGTAAATATCTTCCAACTTTGAAATAGGTAAATTCAACCTTACTGACCGTCCAGTTTTGCGTAGGAGTGAGGTAAATGCCAGCATCTGGGTCCGAAGGTTTAAATCTTAACTTGTGTTACTGGATGGGATAATGGATAGTCTATAGCCACACTGAAGAGTTGTGATACAACGCTGTCTGTGGATGACTCAATCATTTGATTATTATGATATATTTTACACACGTATATATATATACATATATATATATATATATATATACATATATATATATATATATATATATATATATGTATGTATGTATGTATGTATGTATGTATTATATATATATTACATTCCTAAATATATCATATATTATATATATCATATGTATATGATATATGTATTCTTTATATGTATATATATTATATATCATGTATATATATGTGTATATTAGATATGCATATTATATATATGTACATGTAAATATATAATTGTATATGTAAATATATATATATATGTATATATATATATATATATGTAAATATCTATATATGTATATGTAAATATCTATATATATATATGTATACGTAAATATATATATATATATATATATATATATATATATATATATATATATACGTATGTATGTATATGTATATGTAAATATATATATGTAAATATATATATGTGTGTGTGTGTGTATATATACATATATATATAAAATAAGGAATTTCAGGACAAAACTCATCTCTGTAAATAACCGCTATAGATACCTGTTTACGTGTTAAAATTACCAAGCCAGTCCCACTGGACCATAGCAAGTTCCAATGCAAGTTAAGTGCTACACTATAGTAGTCCTGTGTCGGACAACCTTAAAGTTCATGCATACCTGCTCTTTAATGATGGTTAGTCAGTTAACGTTGCAAGCTCTTTGCAAATGAGTTCGATCCCAGCTCAGTGCATGATTTATGGCTCCTTACAGTAGACCGAGTAGCATTAATATTTAGAAATGGATGTGAAAGTAAACATTAAACGAAAGAATTGGTAGTGAGCTGAGAGAAAATGAACGAAAGTCGATACGGGACTAATCGGGGCGGGTGTCATTGGGAGAGGGGCGGCGCACGGGTGCTACATTTGGCTCTGTGAGATTGACGGGCTTTGTTCGCTCAATTTGCGAGGACAATCGCGAGTGGAAATGAGCAGACAGTAGCAATTGCTGGCCCTAATTAACGGAGATTATCAGTACCACAATCTGCTCCCATGTTGATTGTGGGAAAGCGGCGGTAAGTGATACGGTAGTGTCGGGTGGGTGGGAGGTTGTGCGCAAAAAGGCAAAACGTCCCGTTCGCCTCTTACGAAAGGGAAGCGGTTCTATTTAAATATAGTGTGTAGTCTAATTCAGGAAAGCGGGAAGGATAATATATTTCCTTCTTTTTGTTGCTTTCTCCCCGGTTTCCATCCTCCGCCTTTTCCGCTTGTTGCTCTTGCAAGCGATTGCTCTGTGTGCCCAAGGAACGAAATTGGTGGACTACCGTCAAATTAGTTCTCTAGTATATTCCCCCAAATAGTGGGACTGGGGAGGGCAAGTCTCCTTTAAACGGTTCCCCTCCTCCAATGATCATCATTACCATTAACCTCTAATCGAGAAAATTCTATGTTTCTATTTCAGATAGCTGTGCCCCCCCGCCCCCATAACAAAATACGATTGGGGTGGCAGTATATGGACGTGGTTTCGCACAAATTACTTAATATCATTGCTGGGGGAAAAAAAATTATATTTTAATTGTATACAAAAAAAATGATAGTAGTATTCGCTAAAGGAAGAACAGAAAGTTCAGCTATTAACGATCGGACAGATGAGCTAGAGATAATCTATCTTTCCTTTTTTTTACCGGCAAAAATTCATTTGGATATAGCAGGATATAATTTATTCTTTACATCCGTTACTTGCTGCCTGTTCCCAACGTTGGCAAGATTAAATGAAAAGTGAAAATTTGAATACTGAAAACGTTCTCAAGTGACGGACAGTCGTCAAGAAATTAGAAAAATTTTTTTCAATGTAATTTTCTCCAACAAAACGATGATGACTGTATTAAATTTTTAAAAATACATTTTTGGTATAAGATATTAATCAACTTGACCGGATTAAATTACCGTATTTGATGGCATATGAGACCTTCAGAGAAATAATATTAGGAAAAAATTATTGGATGACACATTGAATGTAACAGGAACTTTATCCGTGTTCACGATTCGATTGATTTTGAAACAAGTTTGTCTTCGTTAGCCATTTTAAAAAATCCCATGAATTCTATTATTTGGGGAAAGTTAGTCTTACATACCATCAAATACAATAGTTCAACTGTGATGGGGTTTTCTTACGAAAGTGTCATTACTTAGATTTCCCCAGGGATTAAGATTGAAAGAACACGAAGTATTCACTTGACCATTTTTTAAACGACCTTCCCGATGACCTAAAATCAAACTGTTATATTCAAGAAAATATCTACTATCTAGATTATTGATAGACCTAGATAACATAAAGCAAAGCTGATCTTACTGATCATTGCTACCACGTAGTGAGTTTTATCCTCACTGGGTGCATTATGATATTTGTATTCTGTCCAGACTAGACTACGCTTAGTAAAAAAATAAAACCTTTAACCTAACGCAAGATTCGCGAAGCAAGCTCACTCATAGTTGCTCTCGAGTTAGGCATGCTAACCATCGCATAAGGACTGTTGCATATTAGGTAAAAAATAGTCAGATATGATGACCGACTGAAGTTTTTATAAATGTATATGTTCATACTATTACATAATTCATTAGTACAGGAATTTATTGAGTGCTGTAGATAAGGAGAATCGTAAAATGGTCGGCTTCTAAACGAGGAGAGCTTTGTGGTCTTACAAATTAGCTTCCTCAAATCTCGTTTGAATAGTGATAATTGGCAATTTACAAAAAGGATACTCTCGTAACTGTAAGAAATCTCTATAAGAATACGTTAATAATCTATTTCGAATGAAAGTATGATAGTTTGAAACTCTGTTACGGGGAGTTATTTCTGCTTCTTTTAATTTTGTTTGATATGAATCAGCCGACAAATTTTAGGTAACTGTTTACGTATTACTTCCTACTTAATTATGTGCTTACTAGTGTTCACACAACTAACAGGAATTCTAACAGGAATATTCCACATATTTTTTCTTCAATTCGAATAAAGCACTGTCAGTCATGATCAATTTTTCGACTACTTTTTCTTCCATTTCGAATTTAGTTGGAAGCAGTTGTGATGAAAACCAATCAGAATTGAATTGTGTTGAAAACACTAAATGTGAGAGAAGATTCGATTAGGTGGAAAGTATGACATTTTCTGCTCATGCTCACATGTGAGCATACACCTACTTATACATAGAGTGAATGTCAGCATATGCAAATTTTATATTCCATAAGACCAGAAATTTTAAAGATATAAAAAAATGTTGTTTGTCGAACTCCATATGTAATGCAAAAGGGGCAATTATAACTTTATCAGAAGTATATTAATCGGGTACTCTGGATAGGTACCATGATTGTGTTGTCTCCATCGAAAAGTCAAGAGATATATCGTAATGATGTATACTTAGTGATTCAAAATGCACCAAAAAAACAGAGAAATATGTGTTTATTTCTTGTTTTTTCAAATTGAAAAACATACTGACAAAAATAGGAAAGCCAAAGTATTTTTAACTCGAAATAATTTGCTTTGTTATTGTTGTTTTTTGTTCGTTTGTTGTTTTTCTTATTTCCCAAGTCTGAATTCGGGAAAGTTCAGTATACTCTTAGCAGTTACCCACCACAATTTGAACGAGATCGATGTTGAACAAAAAGTACAATTCTTTCTCTTGAAAGAGATTTGTTCTTCATATTGAAGGCTGTTTTTTTTTTTGTTTTTTTTTTGTTTCTAAAGAGTAAATTGATCTTTCACTCGGGGAATTTGAACAGCACGCGCTAACCAAGTATAGGATTGATCTGGCCGCCATTGTTAACAATTTTGACTCAGCCGAAATCCCCAAGTATAATTGCTGCTATCGTACAACAGAGTGGAGACCCCGTATATGCCAGAGTCTTGTAACATATTTACCAACACTTCATAAAGACTCTGAACCTTTTCAGCCCGGGAAGGGATTAGACAAATATGATTTCAGCTCATCCAAATACTTCACAGCCTCACTCGAGATGATCTTCCAAAATCTGGACTCGGTAAATATAGGAATCAAGATGGACGCCAAATACCTAATTAACATAAATTTGCTGATGACATCGTCGTTTTTTGCTGAGAACTTCGTGATCTCCATGTAGCGGTAGACAAACCGAATGATAAAAGCCATAAATTTGGTCCTCACATGAACTTGAGTAATCATGAAGGATGACTTTAAAGCAGGACTTCACTGAGCCTTTGTTTGTTTTCACGTAAGAAATAAATAGTATACATTTACGATAACTATACACCCAGGAATGTGAATCAAGATATAGAATGCCCTCAGTGAATCAATAGTAAAAAGCTAATCTTTTTCAATGTCGTTTTTAGGAAATGTTTATGAGAGTGCAGTAAAGCTTTCCGGAGAGCATTGAAATAAGGCAATACCACATTACTACCCTTCCCTACAATGGAGGTAAATGTTTTGCCTTGTTTGTCATAAATCAGTCTGTTATCAATAGGATTCTCCGTATTGTTGTTTCGTTGAGATGAAGATTTTCACGTTTCGGCGACCAATGTATGTACGTATTTTATGTCATTTGGCAGGAGATGCTATGATGGTAACCATTATAAGACAAGAAGGGATATATCTTATTCGACTAGTAAACTGGTACCTTTTTTTTAAAACAGTGAATTAGAATAAGAAGAACAGACGGGTGCATCAGCAAGTGCCACCATCTTATGTTGAAACTAGTGTTATTGAGCGTAGACATTAATAAAATCAACTTCTCCTCTAGTTTTGTAGGTTTGTAATGAAGAGCTAGCGCAGATGTTGATCATTATGTAAGATATGGTCGGACTATTTTCTGCGTCTACGTGTTCATTTCTACACAAAGTTTCGGCTGTGTACCCTTCAGCCTTCGTTAGATGTTGTCGGTTCAAGAATGTGGAATCACTTTTCAAATCACCTAGTTAGCTGGATAGGACACGTCATATCCGGTTTTTTTTTGTTTGTTTGTTTGGTTTTTACATCCGGGTTGTGTAAAAACAAAAACGGAAGTACCCCAATTACACAACCTAGATATAAAAATACGATGTGTCATCTCCAGGCCAACCGACCATGCGCTCTGAGTAATCATTCCACATTTTAGAACCATCAAAACCCGACAAAGACCGAAGGGTGCGTGGCCAAACCGTTGTAAAAAAATGAACGCATAGATGTGGGAAATAATCTGACCATATCACACGAGATGATTAATACACTCAGTCTTACAAAATTCAGACTTGAGCTATTCTTTTTTGTTCAAATACGAAACCCCTATGAAAAATCATGGAATACACATGTAAGAGTTATTGAGAATTCTCTGATGAATCAGACGTTTTAGGAATCGCATTCGGGTAATTTTACTCTAATGATAAAATGCAATACTATTCATCTGTATTCCCTCGCCCCCCCGGCAGAATCATTAGCATATTAATTATGTTATTCTAAACGAGAACGAGCAGCAATGATCATTTCATATTGAGTACGAATCGTGGTCAAAGCAATCTCGTTGTTATTGAATTTAAATTGAAATCTTCTTAATTAAATTCCAGTATTAATTTTATAATCGTTAACCAATCGACAAAATAAATAAGCACAAACGAATGATGTCCTTGGAATTTTAATTGAATTTCGTTTTCTCTCTGATATATTTGCTGAATGTTATTGATTAAAAAGATTCCTAAGGACGACGAACAAGCCGAAAATAATGTTAGCTCTTCTAAATGAATGACATCATAAGTTCTAGTTCTTGCATTCGGAGTTTTTGAAGCCCATCAAAATCAGTGTCCGTATCAGCAGAATTCACGACATAGAGAAAATAGTAAAGATGATTTTATCATCATTATTATGAAAAATATTGTCACCTGTGGTTTTATCATAATTACAACAATCAAAACCATTATCATTTGCAGTAAGAGACTTCTGTTGTAATTCTTCTTTTCTAGTCTTCCTAGCATTGTTTAAAGTCTTGATATCAGATCAATGAATGCTCCACAAATGATCTGACCAACCAGCCAAGTGAGCAACAGATTATTTCCTCTCAGCTCGTCTGTATCCGTGCGTGTGTGGGGGTATCAGTGGGCTCCTGGTCACATGTTTCAGGTGGTAACCTTTTAGATTTGCATGGATGAACCACTTGGCATCCTCTAAAAACGTCTTTTCTTTTTTTCAAATGTGCTTTTGGGGTCACTCTGTTAATTTTGGACGAATAACATCCAAACCCTGTGTAGGTAATTTTTCAGATAATTTCAGATAACCTCATTTCAAAGATATATAATCTTTTAGTTAATTTTTTAGGTAGCGAATATACACACGTTTAAAAGTCCTTCTCATGTAAAAGTTGCCCCTCTTTTCTGTCCTTAATATTGGGTTTCTGAGATGTCATGTACAAGTCAACCCAAGTTCTCCATAAATAACAAATTAACAGGTATCGATAATGTGTCAATTTCCGCAAAGTAGGTCAATAGAGTCCACCGAGATGCCTGTGTATCAGATGTCTACCTTACCTTTTGAATGCATTAATAAAATCTTCCGAATACATTTTTGTTTCTAGTGTTATTATTCATTTTGATATTTGTCGTATGTTTTATGACCTTAGGCTGCATTATCCAAAATGAAAATCCAGCAAAGAAAATGTTATGGCATTTCCAAATTCAGTCATAAAGACAGGGAATAAAACGTTAAGGGAGGAACGAGGAGAGGGGAGTGGTGTTGTATCTCTATCGTCTTCATCAATTTAAAAAAAGCCCTTAAGTGCAATGAATGAATAAGAAATAAGAAATGTTGCACTGATATACTGTACCATAACACACCTGTGACGAGAGAGACTTTAACCACAAATATGAAAATATTGTAGTTGAAGGGTTGTATGAGAAGAGTATGTAACGGTCATGTACACAGTATTGAGATAAGTAATGATAATTATATAGATAGTGAGCTTTACATTTTCATTCAGCTTATTTGCTGGGTGTAATGGAGAAAGAATATAAAATGTATAAGAGCTATGGGGCCTTATTTATGAGTTTTTGATGCGTAGAAGCATTAGTACTGTTACTGTAGTTCTTTTTTTTAAAATCAATTTAAATAACATTTGGTCTTTTGTTTATTGATACGGTAATTTGGATTGTAGTGTGAATTTCAGCCAATAGAAAGTAGTATCTATGTAATTGGTAGTTGACCCCAGAAATTTAACCAGAAAAATACTCATTTATATTAGTATACGCAGTAATCAATTCTGGTACACGCACAGGCTATGGTGATTCATTTCTGAGTGGTACAAATATGAATCATATTTTCCTGAATTATATGGATTAATATCCTCATTTGAGACGTTTTGATGGACACTTTTCCATCAGCGCAAATCCAGCATTCCTGGCATTGTTCAAAGTTCTGTGATGAATTATTGGCAGTAGTTCATGAATTATTTGAACATATTTTGTACGGAAAAAAATGGATCGGGGCACGCATCGTAGAATAGTGCTCAGCAAACTAATCTTGCTCACTGTTGTTAGGGATTCTGATCCTTATTTCATACCCAACTATTGCTGACCGTTGTTAGTGGGTTCGATCATTATCAGATCTCCAAATATAGATGGTCAGATATAAACCCTATTGTAAGTTACTTATATAATGAGCCAAGTTACTTTCTTGTTGTTGTTTTTTCTTTGTCCCTAACTCTGGACTCTTCCTCGCTGGAGTAAAATTTGACTGAAAGAATACCTCTAACTAACCGTTTAAAACTATGGCATCTTCAACTGAAACAAAAATGGTTTCATAGATATTCAAATATATCTGTGATTTTTTTTCTCTGGTATTAACTAGTATTTCATAATGTACAGAACATTCCCATGACTAATAATACAGTTATAGTTGGTCAGCATATAAACTATTGGTAGAAATGTATCAGTAAATGAAAACACAGGAGAATAAGCTTGGTTGTGCTAGGGTCAAACTCCCTTGTTTGATTAAAACCTAAAAGGTAAACAAGGAATAAAGTTTTTATTAATTATTTATTCATTAAATCTATCAATCTTCTCATAGATACGCGAAAACATCGTATCGAAGATATCTGACACTGCAATTTCTGTATTTTGACATCGAGTAACTAAGCAAATTAATCATTGGTTTTTGTGTATGTATCGATTTAAATGAATGACTCATCGGTTTTTGGTGAAGGAATTTTGTCGAGGAAGGAAAATAATGTTAACTATACACGGAGTTCGACAACATTTAAAAACCTTTATGATATATTGCATAAATAAAGTCTTTACACATGTTTATGTATCAAAATCATGAAATGAAAGACACATAATCTTGCTTATCTATATGTTTATAAAAAATATTTGTGAGCATAGATGAGTGTGCGTCTGAGTGTGTGTGTGTATGCTTGGTTGCTTGAGTGTATATGAGTGCATCTGAATATGCTTGTGAGTTTAGAGATGTTTAAATTGAGTGTGACCTTTGCCTGCATTCTTTTACCTTACCAGAACTGATTTTTTTTCTTTTTGTCTTTTCTTTGTCTCATTTTTTTTTTTTCAAATATTTTTTGAATATTTCTTGCCTTGTGGCACAGTTCTGAAAATGTCAACACACGGTGCTTCCAACAACCAAATGACATTGAAGATTAGACCTTTTTTTTTCTCTAGTGCAGCGTGTTTACATGATGCTAAGCAAAACGAAAGTGAAAGTAGAAATGCAAGAGTTTCGACACTAATCTGGTCCACTTTGCTAAGAAGAAGAAGAAGAGAATGAGGACAGGGAAAAATAGAAAAAAAAAGAAGACCCAAAAGAATGAGCTGTTTTGAGGAAACGGTAGAAGGAATACTATAAAAAAAAGATCAATGGTCGATGAATGTTGAGGAAGAAATTTTTTTTTTCAAAAAGAATGTAGAAAATTGTGATGAAGGGACAAGATGAAAAGGTGATAAATGATCAGATGAAGAATATGTAATAAAAAGAAAGAAAGGAAAAGGAGTAGAAATAGGGGGAGGAGTTGAAGATTACGGAAAATATGAAAGAAGAGTGATGTGTCGTTGGTGAAGAAAAAAGAGAGAAAGAAAGAAAGAAAGAAAGAAGGACGGAAAAAGAAACGGAAGAAAAAGTAGAATTGACCAACAGAAAAGGAGATTAGTTGTAAAAGATGCAGAAGAGAAATAAAAGACAGGAGCACAATTGGATGCAAATGAAAAAGAATGAGACAGAGATAGAAGTCAAAGGAATAAAATCCAGAAAAGGAGAGAAAGAAAGAAAAAAAAAGAAAGAACATAAGTAAAACAAGACAAAGAGGGAAAGAAAATAAGAAATGAAAGAGAAAAGATGGCTTTGCAAGGGCATAAAAATCCCATGCTTCATTAAAATCTAAAAGAAAAACAAAACAAAATTAATTCTTCCGTACAATATAATTCCAAAACTACGCGTCCCATTTCAACTATTCAATCAGTAGTTCCTGGGAAAAACAGTAGTCAACCCGAGTTGAAAGAGTGAATTCGTCATCGGTTTTTGCGTACAATATTCTTATTCGTACCGTCATGATCAGATCCTACCATTGTAACCAAAGTAGAGAGGATCTGTTCGATCCCTAAGGAACGAAAAAAATTGGGAAATATCGAGATTGTACTCATCATTGCTGGCACACTTGGAACGATCGTAATAGACTTGCGAAAAAGATGTAAAACAATTGAAGTCTCAGGAAGAAATTAAGCTCAACAAACGAAAGCATTCCTGATACTTGCTGACAATCATTCTTTAATGAGAGCTACCAGATGCTGGTAGTATGATATATATCATAAACATATCATATTCTTATATCATAAACAATAGGTAATGTAAGTTTGTCTTTCTTTTTTTCTCATATATGTTTATATATATATATATATATATATATATATATATATATATATATATATATATATATATATATATATATGTATATATATATATATATATACATATATATATATATATATGAATACCTTACATTTTTGAGAGTCTGTTTTTTCACATTCTGTTGTCACACAGATAATGAGTCACTCGGCCTAAACAATGTACATAGAATAAACAATTAAAAATGGGAGATCATCTAGAATCGAGTTTCAAATAATACAAGGTTTTCATGAATATTCTTCCGGATTATCTATCCACTTCTTGACAACACACACACGCACACACACACACACACACACACACACACACACACACACATATATATATATATATATATATATATATATATATATATATATATATATATATATATATATATATAAATATATATATATATATATATATATAAATATATATAATACAAATCAGTAAAATGTGTTATTAGTTTCATGGATTGGTTGATACATTTAACATCAAACATCGTTGAGTTAGAGTATAGCTTAAAATTTGACGAAGTGAATGATTTGCTACGCAAACACGTTTATGTTTCTATCCTGTTTATGCTTCTACAGGCGAATAATTTGGTTTATTTTAGATTCCTATTTTGGACGTTTTTAGTGAGTGTTTATTTTTCGAGGGTGTAGGAACTTCTCATTTTATTTGTATATTTTTTCATTTTCTTTTTCCATTTCTTTGTCTAGAGGTTGGTCATTGCTAGTTATGTTTTCCTGTTTTATATCGTGGAGGCACTGTGCTTGTTCGTAGTTATACATTATAAATTATTTGGAGATAAGCATTTTCTTTATCAGTATGTTGGAAAACCATCAGCTCTCTCTTTTATGTCTCTTCACCGACAGTATTTCATATATATATTTATTTATATATATATATATATATATATATATATATATATATATATATATATATATATAGTTATCAGTTAATTTTTCTGTGGTTGTGGTTCACTCTTTGCTTTATGCCAAGCTAGGCTAGGCTAGGCTAAGCCAGGTAAATATTCACATTAGTTGTACTTGAAATGTGATTTCTCCATGAATGAGAAAAAGGAAATATGGATAAACAACCTTAGTGCTTCGTCTTCTTCTTCTTCTTCTTCTTCTTCTTCTTATTATTATTATTATTATTTACAGTCTTAATTCTTACTGCTTTTTATTAACAGGCTTGGATTCTTTTCGTGAGGGAGCAAATGAATTGACGGCATGGATCAGAATAAAGTATAAGTACCTGGTGAGATTCGAACTGGTGACCCTCTATGCCGAAGGGTGGCTCACTCAACACTTACCTGCTTTCTCAAGTAAACTACTGAAACATAGTGTCAAACAGAAATCTAAATCAAACCCTAAACCTCACTCCTTATCCTGGTGTCTCCTCTGTACCATGTTTATTATTAACTGGTTATTCAGTATTGGTAATCAAATTTGATTTTACTTTAATTCCAATTAATAAAATCTAATGAATAAGCAAAATAAAAATATCATGCTATCGATTTTTCGGGACAGTTCTCTCATCTTAGCAGCTTTTAACACAACGTTTTAGTCGCTATGCATTCCAACTTTCCTCAGGCGTCTGTTGTGTTTTGTAACCCTATTATCTACTACATTAAATAAGTTATTCTCAGTCATTTATCTGTCACGTCCTGTGCCCCTCCCAATGCACTTCAGAAACTTCAGTAACAGTTGTCATCGATTTGAAACTCGTTTTTTTTTTCCAACAATCAAGTCATTTTAAATTTGACGAGTGTGAAGTAAACAAGATGGGCTGGAAATAAAAAGATATTGGTAGGTGAGATTCCTGAAGATACGTGATGCGTGCTCGAATCACATCGGGGGCCACTACTTTGTATTTGTTCCATGCTGTGTACAATGTGAAAGGACGGGGACGTTGCGATAAAAAACAACAAAAACAAGATGAACAAAAAATTAGTGGAACATTATCATAAAAAAATTCGTTCAACGTAATACCATTACGTCAACTAGTACTGTGTGCAAACAAGCAACAAGAATAAGATGGCTCGGAAACTATAAAAAAAAAGGTTTATTGAATATGCTTCATCCAAGAAATTCAGACTGTTTGTAAAGGTCAATCCTTTTTCATGATGCAGTTCTGACTCTCTATTAAGTTGGTGTATATTTCAGATAAGAATTTCTGGTATTATTTTCTTCTTGAGCCTATTTTGTAAACTTCAATCATCAGAAGAATTGCAGTGATTTTTTTTTTAAAAGTAATAGTGCAAATATCTCATATATGTAGAATTTTAACTTTAATCTGCACTCTAAAGGTTTTAACTTTAAATGACTGATCCTCTATTCTGAGTAAACTTTGATCATGAGTCATGAGTAAATTTGAAACTCCTGAATGAGCACAGAAACAATTTTCTTCACAGTTTTAAAGTGGTTAACAAAGACAATCCGTTTGGGAATTTTTTTTTTGTTTTCTACTTTCCCGTCTTTTATGGATTATTTATCAGACAATATTTATTAAGCTTTATTCTCAAAGTTCGCTTTCTTCCTTGTAAACATACAAGTATACTTCCGACCCGAATTCATCTGAAACAACCAGATTTTCCGTTCTTTTCTTTGATATGAATTATTTGTTTCTACTTTACTGAAATATCAAAAACCAAATATTGCAGATGTCTTTCTTTCTTCATATCTTTTCTCTTTATTTCTTGTTTGTTTTTATTTGGTCAATCGACTTCCCATAAACTATTTCACGTTCCATCTCTCCGTATTCATTTTCATTTTCTCTTCTTCCTTTCTTACTTTTTAAGAAATCTTTTCCCCTTTCTTCCTCATTATATTTTCTTCTCTCTATTTTCTTTTTTTCTTTCTATCCTTTTGTTTTCTCGTTTTTGTTCATTCATTTCCATTTTCTCATTCATCTTTTTCCTTCTCCCCCTCGCTGTTCTGAACTGAATTCTTTCTTTTTCCTTTACTTGCACCTAATCCTTTTTTTTCCCTTCTCACCCGCTTTTTCCTTCTGTCTTTATCCCATTCTCCCCCCTAATCTTTTTCTTCCTTCACTTCACAACATATATTCTGTTCTACCCCTTTGACGAACGTTATTTTTGCAGACAAAAACAAGCGGAAGACGGTTGAACATTCATTTTAGTATATGCAGATGTAAGTTGTGACTGCAATAAGTCCAATTCGCTTATCAATTTCTTTGATAATTGAATAAAATTGAACTGGTCCCTTTGAACCGAACGAAGATTTCGAATCCTTCATCTTTGAGATGTAAACAATCTTTCATTTTTTTTCTTTATGATCTGCCTGTATTTGTCTTCGGTCATTATCTTGTTTGTTACGTCTGATGTCATTATTCTAGGGAATAATAAAAAAGATCAGGAGTTTATTTATCTCTTATTTTTTATCTAACTGAAAATGCCTCACAGTATGCCGCATGAAATTATGCAAAAATATTATCGTCCCAACGCAAAGCAGTGTAGTCTCACTGTAATGAGTTCAATCCTATCCTGCTAAGCTTAGTGAATTGTAGAGACTTCAATCCAATCTTGCTCAGCTAAGTAAATATTTTAATGCGGGGGTTTGCAAAATAGTCTAGAGGACTACTTACCAAGTGAATTTAATGGTAGGAAATTCAGTAAAAGCACGAATTATTGCTTCTCTTGAGCTTTTACTGATATTCCTCCGTACAATTTACTGATATATACATAAAAATGCTTCGAAAGATGATAATCTGCTGCAGAAATGTTAGGTGAATATCGATGATGCTGCAAGACTTATTCCAATTCTTTAACCTCAGACAAAGCCTTCAGATGTGGAAATCTCTTGGAGCATTCCAGTCAATTCATCTGGGACACTTTTCCTTTTTTTTAAACACTCCTAGTGCCTTTAGATGACGGTATATGGTCACTGTTGAAGTCTTTGAGTCTCCATAATGTGCTTTGGCCGTTTTACTTGTGTTGTTGGCCACTGGCATCGATGATTATACTCATCATTAATGACAGGTTCATTGTTGGTATTCATATTTCCTGACCAAACTCATTGAACCAACGCTGAACATTCCGCCCCGTGGAAGTGTTCACTCAAAATGCTTCGTGACATTATTAGCAGTTTCAGCAGCAGCATCTGTATTTGAAATCATACTGAAATAACCGTTAAGGGCTCTCCAACCTCCAATAATTACAAGTTATATCTCTATTTACATGAATATGCCAAGACAAAACATGGAATTACATTGGTAAATCTTCCACTTTCAACATTTTCCTGTGATGTAAAAATGTAAGACTTTTCAACAACAATTTTGTATTTGCATATATGGAAGAGACCTAATGCAATCTCACAGGCCAACTTGTTTGGTAAGATAATTGCTTACTTACACACACTGACTCGTTATACAAAAATACGCCCACTCCCAGAGAAATATACTCAATCAGTAATAGGCTCTTGTCTTTAGTTGCACATTTATCCATTAAAAATTGTGGGTACCTCCGCAGTATTGGGAGGGGGACCTTCAAGCGACTGCATGAACTCAAAACCGCAGTTTTGTATTTGCATATACGGAAAACACGCGTGTGTATCCTGCGCGTGTGTTTTTCAACAGCGTCCTTCTGCTGACGAGAGAAGACAAAATTAATTGAAGAGTCACATGACCCCAACCTTCTCCACTCATACTAACCTTCGTCTCCCTCCCTCCCCCACCCTTACTGTTTCTTGTCCATGATCTTAGCCGTAGCCTAAGGTTGAACTCGAGGGATTTCTCTAATGATGTTGTTTAGCGAAAAAAAAAGGGAATGAAAGAAAGAATGAGAACTGAGGTGACTTAATGAATGGGGGCGAAAAATATAAATAAACACAAATAAGCGAAAAACCTTGCCAAGCATTGTTCTAATGAAAAGGAAAGATACTACAACAAATAATAGTAATAATAATAATAATAATAATAATAAGAAGAAGAAGAAGAAGAAGAAGAAGAAGAACAACAACAACAACAACAACAACAACAACAACAACGAGAACAACAACAACTCTAATAATGATTTTTTTTGGAATGATCACAACAACCACAACATCCCTCAAAAGTGCATTGTTTGTTGACTGTGACGTTGGAACGCTGATGTTTTAGGAGACGCATTTTTCAGGTAGCATTGGAGTAGTAATAGTTTTTTTTTTTTAACAAAGCTTGGAAGTGGGATTTATTTGAAAATGTAAGAAATATCCTCTTTTGAGCTTGACATAAACATTACTATCCGTTTGGACAATTTGTGGAATCATGGGTAGAGTCTTTTTAAAAACTTTCATCCACTTTGATCTAAACACACACACACACACAAATCTGTTAATCGGGAATTAAACAGAGAAACATTATCCACGGTTATAAATCAACAACGACAGCATTTGAACTTGTAACACGTAGGCAAGGTGGTGGTGACTTTTATCGCTGTCAACTGAATTCACCACAACTCTCCCCAACAACTCCTCCGCTGAGCCGTAGACATTTTCTGTACCAGAGAAAAAAATGATATTTATCTCAGTGAAAAAAAAATCTTTCATGAGAAAGCAACAAAATTTCTATTTTCAAAATTAAACTTTGTATTAGCAAGTTTCGGCACCTTGTCTGCATGTTACTCATTGAAAATCAAGAAAAAGATCATCAATGCAAGCAGTACTAATAGATAATGGTTACCATTTATATAATTATTCCAAGGAAAAGGGAAAAGTCTTCTATTCCCGATTTTTAAGAAGTGGCCGAAAAAGGTAACCCTGTGGGCAAAATACTCTGGAAACCCGCAGTAGGCTGTGAAAATACATTTGGTTCCCAAATGAACGACTAAAGTCACAGTTTACTACGGACTAGTCATTAAGTATCAAACTAAATTTTATAACTTCTTTTATTCTATGTTTTTATACTTTTATCCGATATATTTGATATCATGGCTGATATATTAACACTACAAAGGAAAAAGCTTTATGATCAACGTGTGGGTGAAAGATCAGGTAAGAGAAAGCACCACATAAAATTTGTAGTGACGATTTTGCACAGATTAAGTGAGTGCACTTTGATCAACTATACTTGATATCTATTGAAGATTTTTTCTGGAAATATTCTCGATGGTTGGACCGTCCAGCAACACGGGAGCATAATGTAGATGTGATACAATCAGTTGAATTTTTTTTATTTTTTATTTTTTTATTATTATTATTATTATTATTATTATTATTATTATTATTATTATTATTATTATTATTATTATTATTATTATTATTATATGAACCGTATACTAATTTCTTACTACTATTTCCTTCATCATAATTTCACTTGCTTTTTATCACAACTGTTCAGAGCCACGGCGTCGGTGAAAAATAATGAGCTAGCTCTTGGTGAGATTTGAACTTACATTTCTTTTCATTATATATATATATATATATATATATATATATATATATATATATATATATATATATATATATATATATATATATATATATATATTTATATATATATATATATATATATACACACACTCACACACATCAACATGGACTTCAACAAAAACAGAACAAAATCCCCTGCATCATGATGACCTATAAGGAATCCTCTTCCTTGATTCCCATTTTTGCTAAATTCATTTTCTATAGAAACCTTTTAAGCACTGAAAGGTACACACACACAAACACACACACAACACGCGCTACTGAAGATGGGAACCCCTCCCTAAACATGTATAACACAAATTAATTAATTTGTGGATTAATTAACTAATAAACAAAGCCTCCATATACTTTTATTCTTGAGTCTCTCTCATTCCCTATAGTTCATATATACATATATTTGTGTGTGTGTGTGCATGCATGTGAGTGTGTGCATGTATATATATATATATATATATATATATATATATATATATATATATACATATACATATTTAAATACTCAGTTCATTTGATTACTATCAGATTCATTCTGACACTCACATACATGAACAATCAGCAAAATTTCCTTTTGTATCCTTTCGCGCCGTTACATCTTCAACAATAATTCGGATCAAAGCACAAGGCACAACCCAACGTCAAATAAATTACCCCATCCTGGTGCAACGTATGAATCAGAATCTGCTTAGGAATAGGCTGTGAAGACACGATGCATCACGTGTCCTGGAATAAACTCCTCTTACCTATATACGTAGATTAATTCTGAAATTCTTTGTGGGGGAATTCACGTGACGCGCTTTTGTGTGAAGCATAATTTAATTCATACCAATCTATTACTTTCAATACTATGTTAGAACGGGCTCTTTTTTTTATCGAATGCATTAAGTTTATTAGTTTCGCGACAAAGACATTCATTACATTTATATTAAAAAAAAAAACGTATTTAAACCTACTTACGTAATAAAGCAAGAGAATCACCTGTCCTTTTTTTTCTGCTCTGACAGTGCACAATGGTATTGCCGCGAATGAATAAAACTGAACGTGTATACTATAAAAAAAAATAGTTTTGTATAACAGGTTTGCCAAAACCTGGCCTTTAATAGTCATTTACAGATCTCAACGGTATGCCGGTAATGTAATTACGAAACAAGAATATCTACCGGCGTGATTTGCTGTGGACATCAATCATAATTTCACGCTAGCTTTTATTATTAAACCAGGTGATATTGGGATTTTTAACAAACCTGACGTCACCTCAGTCACAAGCAGCAATTAAATAAGTAATGCACAATCTTTCGAAAGAGTAAAACTCAATATTCTTTTTTGAAAAGTTGGCCAAGCTAAGCAGATACAGTGTAATGGGTGCAGGGTATTTGCCGAAGAGCGATGGCTAGCAATTGTGATGATTTCGAACCTCATTTGGTGCCCTGATATTGTGATTATATACCAAACAAAACTAAGCTTAGTAGCTGCTTATGTCTAAATAAGGGCCTGTTTAGTGGGTGATATATTTGTGCAGTTTTTACCATCGCTAATGGTCCGTGTTTAGGTTTAAAAAAAAAAAAATAGGATTTTGACGGTTGATTTCTAAGGGAATCAGGACTCTTACACTCTTATAATATTCACAGTGGCATACGAGGCAACGTTTGATAAATATCAAGGTACACCTTGAAGCAAGTTACCTATACTCGTATATAAGCTGCGGCGATAGATAAGTCATCCCTCTCTAATTCCTATATTTTAACTTCGGCCTTTGGTCCGTATATAAGTCGCATGGGTACTACTGTAGTATACGGACAACCGAAATGCGTGCGCACAATCAACCTAAACCCACTTTCACCAAAGGAAATAGACTTTTTTTTTTTTGCTGACTATTGCTAATTAAGTACGATTGATTCTTACCTGGTGTCACATTAGTGCAGAATGATGATGGCGTGAGCTACTAATTATTCTCAGTAATTTTGCAAGGTTGAAACCTGGGAACAAAAAATGCATTCAAATCTCACAAAAACGTTATAGCGTTTGTTTTTTTTTCGTTTTTTTTTTTTTTAATGAACTTGCAAATATTCTGATATAAAGGTTATTTTCGTTATAGGGATATTTGTTCAAGATATGTTTCATTTCTTAAAAAATTAACAATGAAAAATGATAATATAGTTCAAAGGCCTTATACCCACACGTTTTGAATACGAAGAAAATCCAACCAATTATCGAAATGTAACAAAACTCCTTTAATTATTAGCTTTAAGAATTGTAATATATATATTTTTGATACGAGCCAATATTTTCACTTCAATTAAAATATGGTCACTAATGACATCGGTGTAAAATGCTGCCAGATTAAAAAAAAATTATATTCTTTGGAAGATTAATTCATGCAGAATTAAAATCAGTCAAATATATTTGGGAAAAAATCGTGTGGTGTATATTATGCTCTAATTGGAAAATTTCAAGCATCAAAACATAACTTTGTTTAGCAACATGTTAGTTTGATCTGTTAAACTATGTTGTAGACCTTTGGTAAGCGAACAGAAAATTATTATGTCCACTTTTATAATGATTTTCAAAAGTTTAATCTAACTTATAAAAATCCTTTTTTTAAATTCTATTTTCCTTAGATTATGCCTGAAACATTATCAATACACGAGGTGGACGTGTGAAAGGTCAATGGGTTTTTGAAACTAAGACCTCATCATTACTTTCGAATATATTTTTCAGTAATCAAAGGATATGATTTTGTTTAATTGATTTACTATCAATGAAATGTGTCTATATCACCTAAAAATTATATGCCAAGGCAAATAAAACTATGTATGTGCGTGCGGGCGTGCATTTTCATTAATAAGATTCATCAAAGTCCACTTTTGAATATTTCCTGGGTATTACTGTGCTGAATACTATTATTTACTGATTTAAATTTCCGAAGAAGTTTACATTTTTATTGCTGTAGTATATTATTTCAATATGATATTTATCTTAGAAGATAGAATCAAATGTCACATTGAGACGATTTCACATGAAAAAAAAAACTCTGAGAGTCTTCCAAACAACGAGATTCAGCAGGTTACACTCTCAAGCCATTGAAAGTCACTCCATTCGTCACTGGCTATAGAATGGATGTGGGCTTGTACTATCAGTCAAAGAAAGTATCTAGTATAATTATATGTATTATACATACATATTATGATAATGCCCTATATGTTTTTTAAAATTCCCCAAACATTTACATGGTAAACAACTGACGATCCCTCCCCCCCCAAAAAAAATGTTTACACATAGTACCATAATAACAAAGTTTGCATAAAATATTAAAAATATGTTTATGTGAGTATGTGTGAGTAGGTACGTACAGTATAGATGGAACACTGATACTTAGGTATAACCTTATTTTGTTTATTTCCTGCAGTCTTGCTATCTTCAGAAATTTTTTTTTTTGTGTAATGAAGATTCTTTTGTTTTCGAACGTTCTCAAGAACCTTTTTACAAGCCATATTGTAAAGGGCAGATAAAAAGCTACTGATGAATTTGAAAAAAGAAAGTATATAGTGCACATGTAACGATCAGTCTGTTTGAAATCATGAATTTGAAAACGCTTTGCAGTTTTATAATTCACCATAAAAAATACTGAAGTTACTTGATGTTATGTAAATATGGTCCTGAGATTTATGTCTGTTTCAATGATAATTTGTATGCTTTTTACGTACTAAAATAGATGCCCCGGTAGTTTAAAATGTTATGTCTCAATTCATAACGTTGAAGTTTTAATATTCTGCAGATGATTCAATTTAATGTTTAATCCATTCAATCAATTTACCCTCACGAAATTCTAAAGTAGATTTGATGTTGTTAGATAAGTTTGTTTTTTTTACGGCAAATACCCGAGTAACCTCAGATTTTCTGAGACATCGCCTTCTTTGCTAAAAACCCTCACGAACTCCAAATAATGTTAGACGAACTAAATGAAGCAAGTCTATGAGTTGGCCACCGTATAAACTTCAGCAAAACAAATGTTATGTACAACAGTCATGTTAGGGACAACCACACAACGATCGAAATCGGAAATGCAGAGTTGGAGGAAGTAGACCACTACATCTACCCAGGACAACGAATCACCATGAAATCCTCAGAAGAAAAAGAAATAAAACCAAGAATCACACTTGGTTGGTAAGTTTTCGGTAGAGCAAACTCGACTTTCAAGAACACAAAAATCCCTTTAGTCCGAAAGAAAGGATAAATAACCAAAGCATCCTCTCGACAGTCACCTATGGAGCTGAAACATGGAATATCAAAAGAGATACTCTCAAAATGAGAACCACGGAACGTGCACATGAGAGAATCGTATTCAATCTCACGTGGAGTTATCATGGGACATCAATGTATATTAAAGAAAGACAAGAGTCCGAGATATCATAGAATTCATTAAAAAACAAATGCTACTGGGCTGGACATGCTGTAAGAATGTCATACATCATAACTCACCCTATGGATCCCTGGAAATAGTATGCGAAACTGTGGCCGACAGAAAGTAAGATGGTGCTACATAAATTCAGAAAGTACTGGCCCTGTGATGCTTATGATAGAGAGGTATGGCGGATCTTGGGAAAGGTATGTGTCCAAAGATAGACGCTAAAAGAATGATGATTATGGAATTCTGCATTATGGTTTGGTAGTCTAAATTATTGTTCCACGTGTAATAGTTTGTGGTGATCTGATGATTTAATTACCCCCCTCTCTCTATCTCTCTCTGCATATATATATATATATATATATATATATATATATATATATATATATATATATATATATATATATATATATACATATGTATATATATATATATATATATATATATATATATATATATATATATATATATATATATATATATATATATATATATAAATTCGTTGATAACATTGAAACTGTATTTGAAATAATATCTTGTTATTACACGTTAAATGTATCATTTGGCGTGGACAGCGAAAATAGAATGAACAAATAAAGAAAATTGTGCTACTGTAGAAATCAAACAATAAGGTAGCCGCTTTAACGTAGCATTGATCTTCCCATTGAGCCAAACAGCCACCTAAAATGCAAAGCCCTAAATAACAGTTTCAATTCCAAATTTTCGTTTTTGTTCATTCTCATCTTCCTTTCTCAAGGCAAACAATCATAGCAATAAGAATTTGATATTTAATCGGACAGAAATAATTAAAGATGCATTATATTACATTGAAACACTATTCGAAATTATCATTCCAAATAGAGTTTCAATATATTGAAAGTAAGATTGATCCTTACTGGATGCCGCACGAATCTAGTTTTGAACCTAATTTTGCTTGATTCCAAAAATGATCCTCTTTACTTTCTTGCTAAGAGCATTTACCATGGTATGATGGTCAAGAGGCAATCCAATGCCCGAGAGTTCGAATCTCATGGTTGCTATGTGAATGCAGGCTTTTATCAAACTCGGCTTAATCTTCCCAGGTGAAAACCCAGGTGTGAGGAAATCACACGTCATAGAGGAAGGGTTAGGGCTAGCCTTGGGAGCAGTAGGGCCAAATTAGAAACATTTTTTGCAGGGCCCCTGGTAAAAGTCTGTAGAATCTCTGAGATATAGATAAATCTTATTATAGACTTTATATCTCTGTGATACTATGGAAAGCAATCAGAATGTGCATTTGATAGTTTCAGAGAAATTAATTTTTTTACGTTGTGCTGTAATTGATTAACATTATTCAATTCAAGTACAATAAAATAAAATTCAAAATATAGAAAAAAAATTTGAAAAGAATCTTCAAGAATTCAGAAGAAAATTAATATTGTTGCTGTTGTCTGTAAAACCAGCAATGCAGTGCTGGGTGTATGTTGCTATGTATAATTGTATGTATTTGACATGACAATAATATACCCTAGTGAGGTGCCTCCATCGGGCGCAGGCCCCAACTGGGAAAGGGTGTAGTAACCAGTTCAATGGGTAGTCGGAAGCAGCAACGTAAAATAAACAAAAATTTTAAAAAATAAAAATTAGTGAGAGTATATTCTGATCAGTCTACGTTTGCAGTTACTTGAAAATATATTTATCTCTTACGTATTTTCATGTTTTCATTTTCTTTCGTTTTAAAGTCTAGCATGAAGTACCGACACCTGCTCATGGGCATTATTCCCGACCAGCTAGTAAAAATCATGAAAGCCATGGCATCCTTTGTGAGAACGACACTTAACAAAAAGTTAATTATCTAAAATATTCTGTTTCCCGTAGTTGGTCGACTAAAATATTTCTTGGTTCTCTAACTTTTTGAAATTCAATTTTATTTATTCTCTTTCTTATAGAAATGTCTAAAAATGTAATTTAGAAGAAAATTTTTGAAAAAATAAAGAAGAGATAATTGGATAAGCCGTGACAAAAAAGTAACAAAAAAGTAATGAAAGAAGAACCCGAAAAGTTATTAAGTTTTCTAATTAGTCGAAATCGGATAATATTGTTTCCTTTCTGACTGAATGAACAGGAACTGTGCATTGATCCAAGCCACAAAGAAATGAGCTAAGTTGCTGACTGTCAAGAGATTATCGCTTTTAAAGTCTCTTCTTCTTCTTCTTCTTCTTCTTCTTCTTCTTCTTCTTCTTCTTCTTCTTCTTCTTCTTCTTCTTCTTCAACGAAAAGAACTAATGTTACTCACATGTTAAACTCTTTACGAAAACTTCGATCTTGTGTTCGTTAACACTCGTCCTTACTATTCCTTAAGCTTTTTGTTGCTGAACACGGTTAAACACCCACATGTTCCTAAACTCACTCACATCTATTCACTCTTTCTTCGTCCTTCTCATTTTCATTTTTCCTTCTTTCTTTCTTTCTTTCTTTCTTTCTTTCTTTCTTTCTTTCTTTCAGGTACACATACCGGCACATACATATTTGTGCATATACATCTATTGAAAATATTATTCATAAAAATCTGTAACAGATCATTATATATGTTTTCATGCGCAGAGAATGCGTGATCGCATTGAACAGTTCATTAGAAGAAATCAAGCAAAGAATCACCCTAGGATGGCAATCCTTCGACAGAGCAAGCCCAAATTTCAAGGAGAAGAAAATTCCGTTAGTCCTAAAAAAAAAAAAGGTTATACAACCAATGCAGCCTCTTGATAGTCACTTATGAAGCTGAAACATGGAACTTAACCAAGAGACTGACCCTCAAACCGAGAACCATGCAACGTGGAAAGAATCATGTTCAACATCACGTGAATAGATCACGAGACAGAACAATACATTAGGGACAGCAGTAGTCCAAGACTTCGTATAATCAATGAGAAAAATCAAATGGCAATAGGCTGGTCATGTTGCAAAAATGGCAGATAACCGATGGACATTAAAACTCACCACATAGATCCCCAAAGATCACATGCGAAACCGAGGTCGGCAGAATACAAGATGGAGATACGAACTAGACAAGTTCACAAGGTATTGGCTCCGCGATGCCCATGATAGAGAGTAGGGTGAATCCTAGTGAAGGCTTATATCCAACGACGGACAATAAAAGACTGATGATGATGATGATAATGATGAATAACACATCCACACACACACATACACACACACACACATACTCCCACGCATAAACCAGGAAATGAACAAATGCAGGTTCCTGATCAGAAATCATGTTTAGCGCATTTTTCGTGTGAGTCATTCCTAACTCTATCCTCAATGTATCAAAATTGGCTCAGCCCAGTAAATACCTAGCAATCCATGTTCATCTGTACTTGTGTATTAGTTCGCAAATACACAAACACGTGTATGCTTGTATAAGCATGCATGTTTCTCTCTCTCTTCTTCATATATCGAATCACCTATATATACTTCTATATACTCTCGTCTCTTGCTTTATCGACAACTTCATGGGGAGCAGGGGCGGACGAAACGTTGCCATAATGCCACAAAATATCCTAAGTAACCCTAAATACGATCTAAGAATCAAAGAAAAAAAGAGCATGCAACGCCGTCAGTTTTTTGTGTTTCATTCTGTTGCCAGACCTTATACCCACTGTGGTAAGATTTGTCTGAATCTCTTGGGCTTTGCCTGCCACATGCAGTCCTATGACAGGCGTGGAGTCCTCTCAAAATCCTCGTTCCCGAGACCAAGCCATAATGATGACACCTATTAAAATTGAGTGTATACACACTAATATAAATCATATCTGGCAAATTGTTGTTACCTCAAACTTGTTCTGAACTTGATGTGGTCTTCGCAAAAGGCCTTTTTCATCATTTACCTACATACATATAAGAATGGGTAGACTAAATGGAGTACTTGTATGATGATGATATGATAGACTTTAGAAGTACATGAATATACTGGGTCTCCATTCTTTTCTTTCTCTTTGTGTCTGTGGATCTCAGTCATTTCTTTAAACATGCACACACACCAACACACACACACACACACACATATATATATATATATATATATATATATATATATATATATATATATATATATATATATATATATACACAGAGTGAGAGAGAGAGAGAGAGAGAAATAATTCAGATGCACATACACAAAGAGGAAGAGAGGAATGGAAGGAGGAGAGTTAGTGTAAGAAAACGAGAAGCAGTAAAAAGGAGAGGATTATATTTTGAAGATACCGACATTACCTAGTTATTTATTTTCCTGTCAATCTAAATATATGCGTATTAAAAACTGAAAAGAGTTAAGCAATTACCAATGGAAGCGAGCAGAGACCATATCACCTCAATGAATACATTCATAAATATGTATTCATGCAGAAGAAGACGTATACATTCAAAATGACAAATATATATCCATTCTCGAACGCGCATAACTACGCATATAAATACACTCGTGAGCGCATGCGCAACGAATATGAGTGAATTGATAATGAAAAACACTGGAAATCCTTTCTTTCTCTTCTAAGATAAAGAGCGGAGGTATGTGCTCATCTCTTGACGGCGTTAGTTTAATTCTTTCAAAAACTTTACCGGTTAACATCCACCAAAAGTGGAGGAGATCTTTCCTTTTTTTTTTAATAACTGGCAGCCATTTTCTGTTGCTCGCTATATTCTTTGCCAATTCCGCCATCATTACCCAACTTTACCGCTCTTTTCAATCGCCTCTTTTCTGTAATCTCAACTAATGCACCAGCAGAGAGATTCAATCTTTTGTCTAATACAACATTTCCCCTTTAAATGTCGCTTTTTGAAATCCGTTGCCATCTTCCTCTTTCCTCTTGGAGCGCTTCTGGCTTTCTCTCGTTTCCCTACAATGATAGCTCTGTTCATTTTCCCCGTTAAGCAGTTCCTTCTTCTTCTTCTTCTTCTTCTTCTTCTTCTTCTTCTTCTTCTTCTTCTTCTTCTTCTCTTTCCTCTTTTGCTAATTTTCCTCCATGTTCCGTTCTTCTCAACAAACTTTTCTATCGCAGTAACTCCGACACAATTACTAATTCAATTCGAAATAGTTATGAAATATATTTCTATATCAGTATAAAAGTCTAACGACTAGATGCACACACACACACATACACACACACATGCACAATTTGTATCTCTCTTTATCTCACTCTCTTTCTCTAAGCATGCATCTGTACAGTATTTATAATATATACATTGATATCTATAGAAAAAGTAGCTAACCACTACTCTAAAGAGAGGGCACTTCGCTGTAGATTAGCAAACAAGTCTTGCTGGCAATTATTAGTCTGGTAAACTAATCTCACAAGGTCCCTGCACTTGTTGCCTTGTGCCAGACTGAGCCAAGCTCAGTAAATCCCAAAAAGGCCCGGCTAACGCATTGTCGTGATAAAAGCAGTAACGATGAAGACATAGCTCCGAATAATTTATGGAGTTGACTACTTTCTGATCACTTAATTTCTAAACTTCAAACAATATTAAGAGAGCTGGAAAACATACTTGCTGATAGATTCATAGAATACTGGAAATAATTTATCCCAAAATTCAAAATAATAATAACACAAAGGAGGATGCATCGGCCAAAATATTGTAGCAAAAATAACAAAGACAAGGATACTAGTTGGACTACTATTTACCTTCATCTTTTTATTTGGTTTTGTTTGGGTTTTTTAAAAACAAATCATTTCATCACTGTGTGAACTGCGCAGAGCGGAAAAAAAAAACTCTCAAAGAGATTCGAACTCACATCCACTTTGCTGTAGGAAGCCTGGTAAGACATATCGGATGCTCTATCGTCCTGACTCCGAGAACTTTTTCCTTTATTTCTGCACTTTTCACCCACTGCCGTAGATTGACGGCTCAAGTTGCAATATAAGATATGACAGCAATAAAAAAAAATTAAAACGATTGGAAGTAATTGTCAAAAATTGATTAAATGATTTACAATACGCATATCATAGGAAATAAATAATGAAATAATAGCAGTTTGAATAATCCGTAAGATAATGAAAACTCCAAGTCAGTTCTTCATAAAATACTAAGAAAGCAAGAACATATCGATCGATAGAGGTATAAACAACAAAAATTAGAAGTCCAGTCTGAATGATTCGTAGAACAATGAAAATACTACATGTCAGCACTTCAAGAAATACTAAGATGACTGGAGAATGTGCCGATCGAGATATAGTGGTAAAAACAACAAAAGCTAAAATACGAGTCTGAATAATTCGTAGAACAATGAAAATACTAAATGGCAGAAGTTCAAGCAAGTGTGGAATGATTAATCAAGCAACGAGGCCAAAACACACGCATAAAGACATCTATTCATGCTTTTAACTAATGCAATTGCCGTCAACAGAATTTTAAAACATCAGTATGCTTATGTTTTGAACACACATACACGCAAGATGCAACCCCTCCTCATCTTGTAAAGAAAATTGCAATTAATTGCTGATAATAAATTAAAGAAATTAATTCTCATTTTTCATATTATTCGGTACAAAAGAGAAAACATGCCTCCACCGACCTCGTTCATTTTGATAGAAATATGGATTTTTTCCATTTCTTCTATTTTCAACGGACTTTCTATTTTCACTTCCATCATAAAAAGTTGATTAAAATCTTGTTTTTGTCCTGATCCCATTATAGGATAAGAAGAAAATTGTGTATTTTTATGTGACAATGATGATAATTTCAACTTGTAGAAATGATGTCACCGTGAATTTTTGTGATTTTGGTATCGAGAACCTACTAGTCTATGCGTTTTAACAATGTTGAAGAAAAGATAGATTGTATTTACAGTTTTTGAGTTATAATCTATTCATTTACAAATTTCTAATCTTGCTGCCAAATATACTGTCTTAACAACTTCATGAAAATTGAAACCTTGAGAAAAACACATTTTCTTTCTTGTTGTCATCCGGAACACTAAGACAAGATATTGACTACGGAAAAGCAAAATAATGCTGCCTCTGATAATTATATTTCCAATCCTTTTGAAATTGTGTTTCTGTTCAGCGAGTGGAAAAAAAACTGAACACAAACTAATGAAGAAAAACCTGATACAACGCACACTTGAGAAAGGACGAAGAATATATCTACCGAAAAGTTGCAGTAAAAACAAAGTTGAGGATACAAGTCTGGATCTTTTATGAAATAAAATTACCTACTGAACTGCACGGCATTGTCCCGGGTCAAAGAAATCTTTGGTAGTTCCAAGTGTAGTAAAAAAAAAAAAATGGTAGAGTCGATTTGTTTTGGTTGCTTGTAGGAGTCATAGCACACGGTGTACGTAGGTATACAGAGACGTAAATTGGTTTGTACAAATAAGCATATAAACATATAATCATTAATAATATAATTCCCTTTTTACTTATGTCAGTAGATGTTTCCTCCGCTATCTGAAAGAAAAGCGTTCATCTAAAACATTGTGTAAGCCAAAATAATGTAAAGCGAAGCAACAATTACCATTAATTTATATGGGGGAGAAAATTGAGACCCGAAAAAATGGTAGCGATAATGTTAGGCTGAGGCGTCATATGTGCAAGCAATGCCCCTAAAACGGTTCTCTACAAAATTAACGGTAACCAAAATTTATCGCTTTGCACCATTTTTCATTAAAAGAGAAAAAGAGAAATTAAGCAAACTTTTGAAAAGTTAAAAAAATTGGCACCGACAATAATTTCATCGTCTCTATTTGTTTATTCCGTATATTTTTTTCACAAATCTTGCCTAAATGTTTCTAAATTCCTGAACAAAAGAGTTTAGTTGCTGAGGAAGGTATGCCTTTTGATTCCAGTAATCGGTATTGTGTCTCCTTGATACTTTATGCAATGAGGCCCTCCGATAACTTTTGATTTTCATTGGCCCCTTTCTGATAGTTCCAGAGATTTCTTTTGCTTTCTTTTATAGCCAAGATTATTTCGGCCTCACTGCGCTTTGCAAATACTAAGGGTTTTACTGAAAGATGGTGGTATTTACAAAATTGCTAGATCGATATTCAACGATTGAAAGGCAATTATGATTTTGCAAAATTTCTGATTTTCATATTACCCTGAGAATTCGTCAATCATTTACTAACTCAAATCTTCTCCAAGATCTGCCAGGCCTCTCGACTATGGGCGTTGTAACACCAATATCTCCGGTGTTTGTTTAGATCGACACGCCGTCTTATTTTCTGCTGGCTGCAATTTTGCACATAATCCATGTTGGGAATCGTGTTGTCCGGCGGCTGTTTTGACGTTTTTGCAGCATGGTCTGCCTATTGCCACTTGAATTCTCTAACGGGCTTTATAATATCTTTGACACCCGTTTTTTTCTCTAATATACTGCGCTGTCTTGTGATCTCTCCATCGGAGGTTAAGCATGATCCCCTCTTGCGCACGTTGCATGGTTCTCATGCGAGACAGTCTTTCGGTTAGGTTCCATGTTTCAGTCCAATAAGTGACTATTTGGGAGATGTATTAGCTAGGAACCATTCTTTTCAAAACTAATGGGATTTTTCTATTCTTTTAAAATTGAACTTGCTCTATTGATATTGAAATAAGTGAATACACTCTAAAAATTTGATTTTTATTGAGTTTATCAAACTAGCTTTGTTTTCTCCTTTATCATTTTATTTATGTATAAATTTTTTGGCTCGGTTTATTTCTCAGTCAATTTAGGGATAAATTTTTTGTTGTGTCGAATTTGTGAATGGTCTGTTAGCAATAGAAGGCTCGAAAACCAACGAAAATTCTGAGGAGAGCCAGAGAATGAGTTGGTCAAAACGTTGAATTAAAGAAACAAATTGAATGAGGATACTTAAAACATCATAAAATGCAAAATTGTGCTTTTACCTGGTCTGATGCACGAATGCGTATCTATAAAATTTGTTACCTTCTCACATATTTACAATATCTATTCATTTTCAATATGGACGTTTATAATATATATATATATATATATATATATATATATATATATATATATATATATATATATATACATATGACACGAACTGCAAGTCACGTACGCTATTATAATTACTGATTCCTCATCGGAAGATACGTTATTGCGTAACCTACGTAAGTAAGCACTGTCTCAGAAAAAATTATCCGTAGTATGGAATAATATCAATATGCAATACACATAATAACCTATATAAAATGACAAACTACGTGTTTGACGCAAGCTATATAGTAAAAGATAGCTGAAAGGGAGGAGATGTTTGATCAGCACAGATGGGTGTCATGGTGATAAAACTGTTATGTTTTTAAAATCACTAAAACGATTATAAGGCACACAACTTATGATCCCAGTATGAGAAAATTTATACATAATATCATAATAACAAAGTATATGTAAAACAGAGAAAAAACATATTCAATAAAAAAAATATTACATAAAATTGCCTTGGTAGATATTGGGAAATTAGTGAGTAAAGTGATACATTTTTCTTCGTAAAAAGTGTTTTAATGTATAGTGTCCATAGCAGTAAAACTTTCAAAACTATATATATATATATATATATATATATATATATATAAAACTTTTTAAAATGAATCTTCATCTTTCTGATGGATAGATAAACAGTTTAGCATATATATATATATATATATATATATATATATATATATATATATATATATATATATATTTATATATATATATGTGTGTGTGTGTGTGTGTGTGCGTGCGTGTATTTTATAAATGCACATGTATTTCTTATATGTACATATATATGTGTGTGTATGTATGTGTGTGTCTATTATTCATATGCACGAGTAGGATATATATATATATATATATACATATATATATATATATATATATATATATATACATATATATATATATATATATATATATATACATACATATATATATATATATAATGATAAGTAAACGTACATTATACAAAGCACGCGTGCATGCACAGGCAACACACACACATATGCATATATATATATATATATATATATTTGCTGATAAGGAAATGTACTAGCGATGCTGAACAAGTCCAAATATATTGTGCATTCGTACACTTCATCCTTTTTCTTCTTTCCATACAATAACGATAGCTAATACGTACAGTTGTTTATCACGGAATATAACTTACTTTATTCTTCCAGTGATCTTATCGCATAATAGATACATTCTTTAAACTTCCTCTAATGAGAGAATGAATTAATTGCATATTCATAGCGTTGCTTTTCTCCTCCTTTTTTTCGAGAACAGCCTTTATTCCAGCACTTCAGAATGGCGCCGAGGTAGTCTTGCTAACACAATCAGCCAGGTGCAAGCGACCAGGACATTCCTGGAACATGGCTGCTTTTCTCTTTCTTCAGCCGTTGTTATTGTTATATTCATGACTCCAATAAACACCAAAGACGTAAACATTGTACTGCTTGAAAAGCAAGGATGTTCCCCAAGTTAATACTGAGCTCTGTTTAGTGCGGCACAAGGCTGAACGAGAGGAAAATAAAAATTTTGTTATACCAATTTTAAAAGTGGAGAGGACCGACCTGCGTAGGATAATAAGCCAATTTTTTAACCTTTACTAAGACTCGAACATCGATCTTTGACAACACGGCAAACCCAAATGATATCTACATATCTAAACTCGTAAAACTCTCGGCCACGTTTATTTTCGCATTACATTGATCCCACTTCTCAATATGGTCATTCACTAAACTTTCTTAGCCTTTCTTTTGCAGTCGAGTTCGGATTCACTACACAATCAAATTAGTCCACTAGCCGAACGTACTAATCATCGGACTATAGTAGTCACTTTATTTTCAATAATACATACATTTCTTGATCTGATATATTAGTCTCATTTAACCTTCATTACTGATTTCATATTTGTTTGATTATATTAAAGAATATTGATATTTCTAAATTGTCCTTATTACGCCTCAAATCCACATACGTTGGTCATTCAGTGAGGATCGAACCCATTACTCTAATAATCTTGAAATAACTAGAGAATCTGTCTGCGAGACAAACTGGCTAATTATTGTGCTACTGCAGGCGTCCAATAGGTATTCACTAAGCTTAGCTTTCAGGCATGGGCAACATTCCTTCGAATAGCAGGCCTCATAAGATTAACGCTCACCATATGCTGAGCCTCACATGGAGAGACCAAAAGACGGCATAGTACGTTCGGGAAAAGACAAGAGTCAGAAAGATCATAGAATCCATCAAAAATCTTAAATGGCTGTGGGCTTACAATGTTGCAAGAATGGCAGACAACCAATAGACATCGCGACTCGTGACATGGATCCTCCGAGATCACATGTACAACCGAGGCTGGCAGAATATTAGATGGAGAGACGAGCTAGAAAAATTCAGAAAGTACTGGCTCTGTGATATCTATGATAGAGAAGTGTGGCAAATCCTGGAGAAGGTCTATGTCCAACGACAGACGTTGAAAGACTGATGATGATGATGATAAATCGGGCCAAACCAGTGGAAAAAAATTACGAACTTTGTTTTGAATACAAAGTTCATCAATATAGAACCGTTTTAGAGGAAATTCACTAATGTTTCATTTAACCAAATACTGAAAAACTTACGAAATTTTGTGGAAAACGATTGCATACAATATATATCAGAGTATACATATATATATTGTCACTGCGTTACTACAGTTCAGAAAATTCGAAGAGTAGCTCAGACTTCAAACTAGAAAGAGCACGAGTGAATGAGCAAGAGAGAAACAGGCGAGAAAAATTTCTATCATAAAGAAGACATTTCACTGGTAAAATCATAACATTAAGCGTGCCACACAGAAAATCGTGAAATGCTGCAGTCAGCACTCGGGCCACGGGTTGTCTGTGGCTGAGCTATAAGTATAACCGAGAGAGGATCAAATTTGCAACACTGGCCAGTTCGTCCACGAGATGAGCTCTCCAATTCTTTTGCTGCGATAGGTCTCTAACATGTATTTGCTCAGCTTAGTTTAGTCTGGCATGTGATAGAAAATATAGAGAACTGAATTTTTTGCACCATCAGATTGGTTTATGAGATGACTTGGCCAATAGTTGTAGTACAGGAATGCTCTCTCGCTTATATATATTCATCTTCAATTCTTTCCCGTCTTGTTTGTATCAACAAGATTGTATTAACCACTTTTGTCAAAGAAGTATAAAAAGTACTTCTCAAAAGTATTTGAATAAATACAAATCTGTTTTTGTTGCCTAACGATTTTTATCGGGGGGATACAAATTGAGTTACTAGTTTGGCAACTCTTCCAAATGCCATTGTGAGTTCTCCGTTTCAATCTCCTTGGTCGATTATGAATAAGATGCTAGGGGGCTAGAAATAATTTTTCATTTCATTTCACAATCTAATTCTACCGAAAACATTATTTTGGTTTAACTTGCAAAATGTTTTTGTTTTTAATTCTCAATATCAAGCGATTAGAAGCAGAATGTCTGTTTTTTCGAATATTTGCGACATGTGCCGTATATATATGTGTGTGTGTGTGTGTATTTCGGCGTTAAGGTACTTCAGTTCACCGAGGGTTGACTAGCAAGTCCCAATAGCCTTCGTTTATTTAATACCTTGATTATTTTCTGAGTGGCTCTCACTGATCTTGCTCAGGGCTAAATATTGAGAATATCTTAGAAACGCATGCCTTTTTGATCATTCATAAATACAATGTCTTTAGGTTTATTACAATTCAAACATGCTCCGATTAATTATTTCTGAATTTAAAAAGACGTGTGCACATTCCGAGCTCTACAACTGTTTCCCTTTACCAGACTTAGCTAAGCTTGGTAAATATCTGCTCTTTCATAAGTTAAAGTTTAGCAAGCCTGTGTAGCATATCATTGCTTATTCATTCGATTCTAACTAATCGTTTCGATGTATGACTCTGTGCCATACCATGCTGCCAAGTTTAGTAAATATATATTCCAAGTGTTTGTTCGAACTATTGAACTAATTTTTTTGCTTTTTCCCCAACACAACGTTTTGGCCGGTGTGTTTTACGGACTACTTCAAGTCTACAATCTGTATGGGAAGTGAAGGGTAGTGCAAATCGAAAAATGGTAGCCAATAGAAAGAAATTGAGGCAAAGATACAGATTGTATCAGCCCATTTAAAATCATGCATTAACACAAGTAATTCCATGTTGATCAGAGCAACCCCTTATCAGTAACTTGTATAATACAACCACTTCCATATGTTATACGCATGAATATTCTTCAATCAAAAATACTCATAGCTTTCAAATTCACTCTAGCCTGACTAATACATTTGTCCACGAGGTTGATGTACGTTATTCCCTTTATTTTTTTCTCATCTTTTTTTTATAAAATATCTACTTTTGTTACTGATTATGCTGTGACTGGTATTAATCTAATCTCACGAATCATTGTTAGTGAGTTTGATCTCAACTACCTAGCCTACTAACCTGTCCCTGCTCCAGACAAAGGTAAAATCGTTCTTGAAATATTTGTTAGCCCCTATGTGACATTATAGGAGTTATGAAATATTCTTATACCTGGGTACTTCTGAAAAAAAATGAGTATAATGAGTAAAAGATTATTCATAAAACAATAATCCATAAGAAAGAAAAAGATTTAACAATCAATCAAAGTTGTTTGGTACATAGTATAGCGCCTCTACAAGAGTCAATTTGTGATAAAGCTTCATTTAGCAAAAATCTGTGGTAACTCGCTGATAAGAGAGTTGGTCTCTCAAGCCTTTGAGAATGAGTTCACTTAAACCAAACTTGGTTTGATTAATCATATAGAAAACATTGTAACTGTATTGACTCTTAGCAGTACTTTTTCAGTTCAGACAGAAATATTTTTCCAAGTTAAGATAATGCATATCAAAGGCGTAAAGTTTGAAAGAACATAGTTGGATTCAACACGCTTAACACGGCTATTACGATACTTATTAAATTTAAATTCGTCTAGTTTTTACCTTCATTCTAATTCTTACTTGTTTTGATACAAATTTCAATTTTAATAAAATATGGTGTTACCATACTATTATAAAAGTTACAGTTATCACAATATTACCTCTATCACCACAGATAAGCACGAAATGATCATCAAACTGTATGTCTACCCTTTCCTGATAACTGGACTAAGTATAGCTTTTTGTCATTTTACTGTACCTTCATTGACATCAACAAATTCAAGACCTTAAGATTAGGAAAGATTCTCTGGTTTGAATTTTTAGAAAAGACAAAAATGTATGGTAGCCCTAACAAATATCATCTGCTTTTGGAAATATCCGAATAATGTCATGAATATTTCAGAATGATGGGGCTCATTTTTTTTAAAGTGAAAGCGTCTCCTATGAATTCCAAATATTATTTAAATGCGTAACTTCGGCCTGAGAAAGCCAAATAGCACCAAAGTTGAAAATCAAGTGTCATTCAGTTATAATGCAGACATCTTGAATATTTAATGAGTCTAAGTGATTCAATTTGAATAATTGATAATGCTTCATGGAAGGACAGAATATTAACTCCCAAAAGTTGGTTGGTATTCTAGCAATATTGATAATTCATTTAGAAAAAATGGATAATTTCAGTTTTCAGAAGTTCATTGGTCAAGAGTTTAGTGAAATAATGAATTAAGTACCAAGCCTCCATTAGTAATTAATGGTTAGGAGTTACTTCCCTTGTGTTGATCGGTGCTAGTCTTGAGGATTCGTTTTCTTGATTGTACGCGCTTCATCAAAGAGACAAAACGTCTTTTTTATTTATTCGTAGATGATAGATTGTGTAAAAAAATATTAAATATTAATATTTGAGCCATTTTTTCTGTTGGATTTTAGGACAAAAATTAGTAATAGAATTATACAAAATATAACAAAACTGATGTAAAAAAACCTATTTTAAAAATACAATCAATGTAAGATTATAAAACATAATATATATTACTATGATGCATAATATAGTATTATTCATGATGTTATTTGTTAATCAATATTTACATGATAGCAGAATTAACAACTGATTGTTTTGAAATTAAAAATTCAAAACATACTTTGAAAGTGATATTACAATATTTTGCTCGTTTTCTACGTTAATATCGTAAGATCAACCAAAGGTATCTGAACCTGCATTTGTAAGGACAAAATAAAACAAAAGATGACATATATTTCCAGTTGGTAATCGAGGAAAAGATAGAAATGAAACTTGCAGGATGAAAGAAAAAAAGAAAATCGCGACAGTATGCCGAAAGCAAAAACGGAAAAAAGTGAGAAAAACGAAGAGGGATGTTGAAGAAACTATACCTGCGATAAGCGAGAGAGAGAAAAAAAGGTAATAATGAAACTGATGTATGACAATAGTGAAAGAGAAAGTAGATACTTTTGGTGAAACAAAAGTGGACTAGAAGTGAAAATTAGAATAAAAGAAAAATAAAATGAAAATGGAAGTGAAAGTATATTGAGGATGAAATAAAGCTGAATGTATCAGCAGAGAAAAAGTTAAAGCAAAAGAAAACTAAAAGTGAAAATTAGAGGATGATGGAAATGAGACTAAAATGAAAGTGAAAGTAAATTGAAATGAAAAAAATAACATGTAAATAGTAATATTGAAGTGAACGTCGAAGGAAAAAAGTACGAAAATGATGAAATTAAAAGGAAAATGAATTAAATTGAAGATAACATGAAAGTATAATATTTTAAGTGGAATAGTTTTGAGAGTGTAAGAACAAGAGAAGCAAAGTCGGGAACAATGATATCGAGTAAACACAAAGGGCACAAAAGATGAAAAGCGGAAGAAAACTATGTAGGGGGGATGTTAAAAGGTGAGAAGACAGAGTGAATTATGAAAATGAATTATAAAAATTTTTGAAGATCAAAGTTAGAGAGGAAATATTATCGAAAAATACAGGATTGGATTGTATAATCCAAAGTAATGCAAAAAAGAAGTGCTTTCCATGCCATTAGAATAAACCATTCTAATCGGTATTAATGATGTATATGATTGCAAATTTTGAAAAATGATTAACTTTCATTACATATATATATATATATATATATATATATATATATATATATATATATGAAAAAAAAATCCACATCATGTAATTAGTCTAATTATAATGCATGTGATGCAAATCTGAAAGTGAAATCTATTATACAGAAAATCAAAATGCTTTACAGTTCACAAAAAAATGAAGATAATGATAATATTATTATTAATAGTTATTCACTGCTACTTGGAGAGTAAGTCACTTCTTAAAGATTACGAATGTTTGAAATGAAATAATAGTTGGTGCACTTAGAACAGAGCCCGAATACGAGGATTTAGATTAGAGGAGTATGACATTCGGAGAGGCACTGAGACAGTTTGAACCATGGCATTGTAAGGATTCTGAGAAAGGTGCTGGGGATTTACAGTCACTCTGGAATGTTTGTTACTCATCATTTTTAATAATAATAATAATAATAATAATAATAATAATAATAATAATAATAATAATAATAATAATAATAATAATAACGTAGGAAAATACCAGGACCTAGCGAGAGAACTGAGGAAGATGTGAAACGTAAAAGCCAGGGTAGTGCCGGTCATAGTGGGCGCACTGGGAATTATCCCAAAGACACTGAGAGCAAGATTGGAGGAGATCGGGATAAGGGGAAGGATTGAGACTGTACAGACCACAGCACTACTAGGAACTGCACGGTAACTGAGGAAAGTGCCAGAAATATAAAGACTGCAACGTTAATTGTCAACAGAGGAAGGGAAATGAAAGCGGAATTGCAAACTGCAGCACTGACATGATAGGCGAAAGAGAGAGGAGACGTTGGCTGAAGATCTGAGGAGACTTATTGTCACTCAGCCTTCAGTAGTGACCACTGGGCAACCGGTGTGAAACTGTAAACTGCAGTATTACTGCGACTTATGAGTACTAGGAGAGGAAGGCAGGAGACTTGAGGAGACTTGCTGTCACTCAAACTCCAGCGGTTACCACCTGGAAACTGGTGTGAGATTGCAACTACTACTACTACTACTACTACTACTACTACTACTACTACTACTACTAATAATAATAATAATAATAATAATAATAATAATAATAATAATAATAATCTAACCATATTAGGGATAGATATGCAAATTTTCTCTCAACTTGTTTGTTGTTTTTTTTGGAAAAAAGGGTTGGTCGATAAACCACATAATCAGCAAATGCTATAAACTGGCCCAGATGAAGTACAAAAAACGTGAACGACATGGTATCAACTATTATACACTGGGGAAGAACTGAAACGACTCAGATTCGACCATGTAGACAAATGGTGCGAGCACAAACCAGAGACTGTCCTAGAAAATAGAAGACTCATGTTACTCTGGGACTTGTACATCCAAACCGACCATCCCATCCAAGCAAATGACCGGACCTGATAGTTTGGGACAAGGGAAATAGAACCTGCTACACAACAGACTTAGCTGTGACTGAAGATCATAGAGTGACTATGGAAGATAAAGAGAAGCTAGGAAAAGACTAAGTCTTTGCAAGGAGACTGAAAAGTGTGTGGTAAATGAAGATTGGGTCAGCATCAATTATAGAAGGGGCAACGGAAACGGTGCCAAAGACACTGAAAGCAAGATTGGAAGAGGGTTGAGACTATACATACCACAGCACTATTTTAGTCTGCACGAATGCTGACTAAAATAATAGAAATATGAGACTCATGACCTCCGGTCGTTAGCAATGACCAAACAGCTAGAACGAAAAGGGTATGTTATGAATAAAGATGGTGGGGGTTGTAACGGTGCAATCAACAGAGATGTAATGATATGTAAGGAGGGAGCTGAAGACCTGGAGAGACTTACTACCAATCCATAACACTGACGAAAATTGAAAGGAAGAAAAAAAGCTGAAAATATATCTGGACCCTCCTAGAGGATTGTACAAACCTTGGAATATGCAGGTGCTTGTTATGCACATCGTGACATCCCAGGGACAGTCCCGAGGTGCGTCGTAAAATGGTGGCAGAACATGTAATCCATGGAACAGTTGAAACCATCTATACGTCAGTATCATTAAAATCAGCTTGAACACCGACGAGAGTGCTGGAAGATTGAGGAGACTCGTTGTTACTTAATCTCCCCTGAAATCATCCAGTTAGTACTGGTGTGAAACCCCAACAACTTTGGGACTTTAACATTAGAACAGATCACTCAATCCAACCTTTAAAAAAATAAGTAAAGAGATGTAATCATAATGAATAAAAGACAGAAACTGTGCCCAAATGATGGATATGACTGTCCCGGTGGAGACAGAGTTAAAAAAAAAAACAAAGATTAGGACCTTTCATGAACGCTGTAGAAACTGTAAAACATGTAAGCAAAAGTAGTTTTCATACTTACATTCCCACAAAACTGACAATGACGTTATCAAATTAAAACGAAATAGACATCATTTCTGAAATTTGCCATAACACCCAGAAAAAGGGCTTAATATTTGAATATACTTGCAGTCACATAATCCCCGGATTTAGTGAGGCAGCTTAACGCAGTAAATGGATATCACTACAACAAACCATGAACAAGAAATCAGTGAGAGTCAAGAGCACGGGTTTTGTAATTTACTTTCGAGTCTTGAATCCGATCTTTATTTATGAAATGCTGCCGTATACTCTCGAGGTACATTGAGGGTAACGGCACCCAATAGCCAGTCATAAAACAAAATTAACAGAAAGGGAAACCGGAATGTCAATATGCAGGATAACGAAACGCGGGGGCAAATTCATAGGAAATGGGTTTGAGGCGGGAAATGAGATTCCAGGTAACTGGCAATCTCTTCAGGTCCTTTTATTGATTCTCTGCAACTAGAAAGGACTTGATAGAGATTAGAGCGAAGATAATTTTTCTCATTCTTAGAAATATTCATTACCTTCAGGGACTCTCAATCCGTTGACGACCTGTGTCATTGATGCTCTGGATGTGCCCCATAAGAAGCATTGCTTTGCATCTATGTATAATAAACGGCAGAAAGAATGAGTTTTCCGGACTTTCTCGGCCATAAGTAAGGTTACTGAGTTCCTTTCATCGCTTATTGAGAACGCTGTCCAATTTTCACGTCATAAATGCACTACAAGGTCTCTCCAGAAAGTATTTAACCATTCAACATTAAGGAAAAAATTTTATAAAAGAATAGTCTGAGACAATGGCGTTATGGCAGCGTCTTTTCCATTTTCCGAAACAGTCTGTGAAGTCCCTTTCCGAATTCGCAATTGGCTGCTGTTGTTTTGATACGCACTTTTCTTGCGTGTATGGGTAACAGATGAAATTGATAACGAATACGTGCATCATACGACAGAGTCGAAAAGAGACCAGATCAGTTGTGAGATCCGTAGCTTTTATCTATCATCCATCGTAGCATAGAAACGCAGGATACATGCATTGATGTATCAACTCTGAGGGGAGAGAGAGAGAGAGAGAGAGAGAGAGAGAGAGAGAGAGAGAGAGAGAGAGAGAGAGAGAGATTTGGATAGGACATCAACTCTCCATGGCAGGTGCATCCTAACAAAGCCAATGCTCGTTTAGCGATGTGCAATTGTAAACGGTGTTTTTTGTGGCATCTTCAGAAACTGGCATCTTTCCACTATTGTTACTCAGTTTCTCCTTGCCTGTACGATCACCCCTTTGTGATTATCTCTTCAATCCGCCTCCACAGGCCAAGACTCGATCAAATAAGCCTGTTCTTATCCGAAATAATAATCAAAAAAAAAAAAAATAATTAGTCACTAAAAGAGGATGGAATACGATTCGATTATTTCCGTTTGAGGTCACCCATCTCTCTTCTTTTCCCCTCATCTCTGCTGACGGCCAACTTCCAATATCGCTAACTCAAAGGATAGACAAGGGATAAACATTTTGTGATATTAACCTACCCATAAGTTTCACTTAATCCGCCACTCTGTTTTCCCCCCTCTGCTAACATCGGAAAATATATAAATGCTGCTACCTTTTCTTCCACACCTGACATATCATGACACATTGTTGCGTTTTCCTTCGTATCGTACAACGTCTGATATTTACTGATTAAAATAACAATTTAGTATTTCCTTCCATATTTTCAATTACAATAATAATGATAATAATGATAATAAGTGAGTGAAAAACTAGAAAAAAAACAGGATCTGGCAAGAGGACTTAAGAAGGTGTGGAACATGAAAGAGAGGGTAGTACTAGTAATAATAGGTGCACCTAGAACCGTACCAAAGACACTGAAAGCGAGATTGGACGAATTCAGGATAAAAAGAAAGAATTAGACTGTACAGACCACAGCGCTGCTAGGAACTGCATGAATACTGAGGAAAGTGCTAGAAGTACAAGATCTTCGACCCCAGCTGTTAACAGTGACCTAACAGAGGAGGAGGGAGAAAAAAAACACCCAAATGGTTGTGGAGGTACGAACCACAGCTCTGCTGTGATAGGTGAAGGAGAGATGAGATGAAAGGATGGCTGAAGACCTTAGGGAATTTACTGTCACTCAACCTTCAGCGATAACCACAGGACAACTGGTATGAAACTGTCAACCATGGTACTGCTGTGGACTATGAGAGTGTGGAAAGGAGGGCTGGAGACTTGAGGAGACTTGCTGTCATCCAACCTCCAGCGGTAAGCACTAGGCTACAGGTGTGAAATTGCCAATGATAATAATAATAATAATAATAATAATAATAATAATAATAATAATAATAATAATAATAATAATAATTGTTCAAGATATTGTGCTTTACCTGTCAAAATCCGAATACTCGTCTTAACAAGGACATAACATAGCAGGTTAAAGTGCCCAAATCGGTTTAAACCGCTATTAGCAAAGGAAATACGTTAATTGCTTTGGATATCTTGCAAATTTGACGAATCAAACTGTGTCATGTTACGGCATCGTGTTACGCGTCTTTCCTCCTGTCTAGCTGAAGTTTAGCACAAAAGCTAGCATTTCGAAACGTGTCTCGTTACAAATCACGAACATTTTAGAGAAGCTTTCATTCAGTACGTGTCGAGGTATATGACATTTTAATTCACATGTAAAGCCGAACATTGCTTTATGTCGTAGACCAATCGAGAGATATTCTTCACTAACTTGCTTGTAACCTGCTCGTTTTACTTGGTTTTATACAATTACCATATCAGAGCTAAGTGGCGAAATGCTTCATGATAGTTTTATATATGTGTGTGTGTACGTGTGTAAACTGGCTGGTTGGTGAACATCTTACGCATTGAGATCAGAACTTATGTTGTAATAGTACTAGAAGAATTAAAAGAAAGAAAACACTTCAATGCAATTCGCTAATCTATAGTTGATCGCACCCCTCATTTTTTTTTTCGGGCGTAGAATGGATAGAGAAAGAGAGATCGAAGGAGAGAAAATGTCTTTTTTCCCAAGTTGGCTTACTCAACATCTCCACTGCGTTGCTGACGCCTTTGCAAACCAGTCCGCACTTCATTCATTCCGTATGGCATAGGTAGCTTCGTCAATAAAATAAAACAACATTGGAGCCAGTTTTCGAATACTTTCTAGCCCATTCCAGCTATTTCACCTTGTATCTGAGCTTTGAAAGTGGTTGAATATCCGGTTTGTAGCATTTTGCAACATCGAGATGATTTGGACACGTTACCTCGATCAACCTCCTCGAATCTGCTTTTGCTGCTCAAGGTGTCTTTTTTTCCTGACAATACTCTCAATTCCATTTCAGACACTGCTCGCTGTGGCATTATTCTGAATTTGCCCTTATTTTCAACGTGTTTCTTCTCTATTCGGCGGTCCCTGTTAAATATTCCTCAAGGATTGGATTGCTTTCTCCAAGGTGTGTGATGATAAAAAGCTCCCCAGTCTGCAAGAAATCACTTTTACAACTCGTATTTCAATAATTTTGCAGTGCCTACCTAATAATTTGGCACTCTGAAAATGCATGACTATAACAAGAATGGCTTCGGCTTGTTTACCCGGTGCCCATTTTGTCTTGATTTTTGCTTTGTTGGCTCAGATCGATGTTGGCAATTTTGGGGTAAAATTATTTTTGTTTGTTCTTTGTGAAATAGAATTCACAATCATATGACCATTTTCCACAAAAATTTGGAAATACAAAGTTAGTTATTTGCTAAACGTAACTAAATCATGCACAAGATCATAATAATAATGCACCATTGAGAGCTCTGCAAACAAAACTAATTTGCTAAACAATTGGCTACAGTAGGCAGCCATAGATAGCTATATACATGTCTATCTATTTATCTATCTATCTATCTATATATATATATATATGTGTGTGTGTGTGTGTGTGTATGTGTGCGTGTGTGTATTATGAAAAATATAGGTTAATTTACGTATAATAATAATTCATTACGTCCATGTAGAAAGGCATAAGCAATTAGGTACTTGGATGCAAACGTATATTTATATACATATATATATATATATATATATATATATATATATATATATATATATATATATATATAGTACATTATATCATAAAGACACTTATTTCAAACGATCCCCCATCATTACCCGGCCAATATATCACTTAGCCTAGACAACGTAAATAGGATAAACAATTAAAGAAAATGACACTGCCGTGGCATTACATTAACATTCTGTCGGATCATATATATCCATTTCTTGATACATAACTGTTGAATTGAAAGAAACAAATTGACCCTGATTAAACGAGATTAATATTTGGAGTTTGAACAGTTTTTAGGGGCCATTTCATTACCGGCGACTGTTTAGCTCAATGGTAAAAGCAACGCTACGTTGAGGCTGCTACCATATCGGTCACAGGTTCAATTCTTCATTCTGTTTAATCTGTTTAGGCTAAATGATACATTAAGTGTGTAATGGCGTGAGATCATTTCAAATAAGTTTCTATCTAATACAATGCAATTTATAATCATTCTTTCGGATCATATATCCATCTCTCTCTCTCTCTCTCTCTCTATATATATATATATATATATATATATATATATATCGAGATTTTCTTTGATCAATGAGAATAATTAATCTCCAGATGTTACAATATACTAATACAATAGAGTTACTGGACAAAAATGAAATTGCAAGTCTGATATCGTTATTGGAATACGCTGTAGATTTCTTTGTAGCACAAAATGGATTACTGCTGTATATTTAGTTGTATTTTCAATTTCAAAACACACTGGTTACTTCAAAATTGTAAAACAAGCAAATCGTAACGGGGAGAGCGGCTCCCTCTATTTACATATAGCTGTCCTATAAAGTACATAATATGATAATTTTGAAGAGAAAAAAATGGTAAGTGTGAAACACATCCATTGCATTTAAAAGGAGTTTGTTTTTCACAGTCCTTGTACGAGAAAAAGAAGCAGATGAATTCAGTTACCTACTGGGAATCTTTACATGTTGGATTTTCATGGGGGACAACTCCTCCATATGCAAAAAAAACCCCAAAAAACAAAGCAAAACAAAAACCCGAAAAGAAAAATATGTCTTCTCCACTTAAAATCCCAGGGCTCTTAGTCAACTGTGAGACTGTTTGTTACCACACTTGATTTCTTTGGTCTTTTTTTTTCCAACTGGACGAGTAAGTTCATCACGTATTTTCGTTCATCAATATTATTATTATTATTATTGATACAATTTTGGAATTTCGAAACCGATATGCGTACACAAAACCTGCATTGATCAAAACCTCGTTAGTTAAGGGATATATATATATATATATATATATATATATATATATATATATATATATATATATATATATATATATGTGTGTGTGTGTGTGTGCGTGTGTGTGTGTGTGTGGTACAAATCAGGCTAGCAGTATAAGGCCTGAAGAGGGCAGAAACATGAGGTAGCGAATCAACATTCTACTATATATATATATATATATATATATATATATATATACAAGGTAAGAACTGCCATATATATATCACCTAGCATTACCTTGCTGTTGCAACGCGTGATAAATATGTTGAGAGCCGGAAGTCCCGTTCCTTGTAAGCTGCTTGTCGGAGTAGGGGGCGGTTCGTGCATGCACAAAGATGCCTACGTCGACGTCAAACTAGCCGAACAGGCGTCGAAGGCTGCTGGTGTCCCATAGCTGCTGTCACTTCCATAACAATATTACCGGAAGTGCAACGGACACGCTATCCTCACAAATGGGATGCTTACCACTGCCTTGTCTGTCGGTTAAACAGCGAGCCTTACATCTGTGGTTACACCGAGCTTGTATATTCCATCTCAGCTTGATGCGTGAAACAGTACCAACGAGAGGACTGGTGGAATGTGGAGATGGTGGCTCCCTGGGTGATGGGGCTCTGGATGAAATGCTTTGTTCGCCCACATACATTCTGACTCAATCACTGTTGATACTGCTGCAACAAAAGCTCACGCTTCATCTGCCTTCATGGCAATACCAGTCGAATATATACATATATATATATATATATATATATATATATATATATATATATATATATATATATATATATATATATATATATATATATATTCGACAGGTATTGCCATGAATATATATATATATATATATATATATATATATATAGAGAGAGAGAGAGAGAGAGAGAGAGAGAGAGAGAGAGAGAAAGAAAGAAAGAAAGAGAGAGAGAGTTTGAAATGTATCTCAGATTTGAAATAATACAAAGAATGAAAGAAATAGAAAACATATTTTATCCATTGTTGATAATATTTAATCCAGTGCTCAATATTTCCAGTTGCTGGAGAATATGATAGACACAAAATGTTTGCACTCACCGGGTAAATATCCTAGTAAATGATATATATATATATATATATATATATATATATATATATATATATATATATCAACAGAAAATAAAAATCAATTCAATAATAGATAAACAATTCTTGCAGTAATGGTGTTTAATATTTGTACTTTGAAATCGATTTTGTTAACTGTCTTGAAACTAGATTTACAAAAGGTATATTTACTTTATAGATCAATGTTCCTTGATAAGATTCTTCTTACCTGATATTATATTCTACTTAGGGTCACCAGATATGGCGATAATGGCGCTTAAGCTCTACAGTGGACGCCTCATTGAACTTTTGATTCATGTTTTCACTTCGTTATAGTGAATTTAAAATGATCATACCATAATAATTATTTTGTATTTTATAACGAAATATTCTAGCACCAACTAAATTTCAGAACGTTTTTCTTCAGTTCAAAATGTTTGTGCGTGACGTTGTTGTTCGAGTCAAGGTGCGAACACGGAAGTCGGCAATAACTATGAGAACAATGTACAGGAGATATTGTAGCCTGGAGCGGGTCGTGAATTCGGCAGTCTCGAGGAGGTTGAGTCAGGCGTTATGAGAAAGTTGGACAATTCAAATGGGACTGAAGGAAGTTAAGCGCTTGGAACATCGGCTGATTTCAGCTGAATAAGAGCTAAATTGAAACCAGTAGAAACGTTCTTCAGAATAACCTGACGCCAGAACTGATGTCCTGAACTTTTGTCAAAATCCAATATTGTTATGATTACGTGTTACAGCTGCGTTCAATAGAAACTAGGCATTGACATTCTAGAGCGCCCACTGTGACGGATGGCGAGTGTCTTGCAGACTTATTCGTTCATGCACTGAATTTAAGTCTCAGCAGATACCCCATTTCTCTAGCCTTGTGCTGGATTAAGCTAAGCTTAGCAAGTAAATGTAGGATATTCATTGTCGCATGATGGTTTACAAACCCATATCAAGGACTGATTCATACGTTTAATAAGTTTGAATCTCAAGTTAACAGCACGAAAATTGAAATCGGTGAACCTAGTTCAAACGCAGGCTACGGCGGTTGGAGTTCACTTCCCGCTAATGCTGTTGGGAAAGGCATACATCCGTTTACTCTCTGTCTCTCCCCGACCCGTGGTTATATATCAGGGCAGACTGGGATATCCAATTTTGGTTGGCAACCAATCAAAGAGACGGGCAACTCTGAACTAAAACTTGAAAAGTACAACAACCCGTTCAGCATCGCGGGAAGCTGGCCATAGACCGAGTGAGGAACACGTTGTTTAAACGGTAAGCGGCACCCAGGTGAGGCCTCAACGGATCTATCTTGGTGGAAATGGATCACAAAAGAATGCTCAAGTAAAATAAAATAAAAAATATTTTTCAAATGGACCGAGGAAATAATTCCTCCTTCCCACGACACCTCGAGTACAAGTGGAAGTTTTTTTTAAAGAATGTTTAAAAGACAATATGTATCACCGTGGTGTGAGTTCGTGCCGGACTAAAGTAGCATATTACGCAATTATAGGGCAGCTATCACAGCAAACTCATTTCGCAGATCAATTCGCTTTTGCTGTAAAATTGATCATAAGTGGCAGAAACTCTCCGCCCCGAATGTGGAATGAGTTGTCTTCGAGGGTAGGATTACATGCTTATTTTTGCAGAGAAATTCTGAAGGATCCAGATATTTTAATACTTTTTCACATGAATTTAAAATATGTATCATATTATACACGAGTGAATTAACAAAATGGATACATTTAATAGTTGCCTTGTTTTTGTGGTCTAGAGTCGGACTTATACAAGCTGTGTATAGGTATGTGTGGGTGGGTTGGACACTATCTTTGCCAATTCCAAAAAATTAGTCAGATGATTTGAGAATCAGCGAATTGGTGTAGTTAGTTATTGGTCCAACTCTGTACCTTTATTCAAAACATTAGGATTGAATAAAATAAAAACAATCTTCTTAAACACGTTTCCCCGAGAGCAATCTTCCTAAACACGTTTCCCAACACCTAGCTTTGTTCCAATAATGATATTAAACTTGCATTCCTACTTTGTTTTATTAATTAGTAATGAAATAACTTCATCAAATAATCCAAACAACTTGGAACTATTACATCTACTAATACAACGTGAATGCAATCAATGTAGCGTGGAGAAATCAAATGAATAACAATGTAATTATATGAGAAATTCGATTTAGCCCGCTGAATGGGTCTCCGTGGCCAGACCAGAAAGGTGTCGTTCATGCCTGATGGACTCTCAAGGATACTGAATGCGACCTAAATTTTTCTGAAGATTACTCCTTTAATTCTGATCCATATTGCTTACCTAATAGAATATAGGACGACCTGGGCGTTGCAACAAAATATAAAAAAAAGGAAAATAGTCAAAAGTGAATAAGAATATGTTAGCCTCATGAACATGGCCTTACTTCGTCAAATGGTGTCAGAGACCACTTGTTCGTTTTTCTTTCTGGAAATTCGCTTGAGCTCCAGAGTCACAAATTTATAACTATGACACATGCACAAAAATCTTCCAATTCTGAGCTTATGCCGGCTTTTCTTAAATTTTTCTTATATGTGACTGACAATATTTTATTATCATTTTTAAATAGCGATCCTCTCGTTTTAATTTCAGTTGCATTAATTACGCCCACCATCATTCTGGGATCAAGACTAAGCATCGTTAAAAGAATAAGCTTTTTTGCGATACCTGCTGCTTATTTACCACTTGTAGAATAACGGAGTGTGAATTGCAGCAAAAAAAAAAAAGCATCTCTGAAGGGAATACTAGTCAAAATGAATAATGATTGACATTGGTTCATCTAAGTAATTTAAAACAATGTATCCATTTGCCTTTATAAAATTTCTTTTAGATCGCCGGTTTAATTGTTACCGACCTTTTTACTATAACAATGAAGTAGTTTTAGTTATTATATCTGGTTTGTTCAGAATAATGTTATCCTCTTTGATGTTTGTTTGCTTGCTTTTTCACAACTTCCTGAGAGTACACGGGCGAAACGTTGTAATGAGGAAAAGAAGAGGAAATTAGTCATTGCAAACAACATACAATGATGAAAACAACCTAACTCTAACAAAATCCAGACACGAGCGTGGGCGTCCGCTACCAATTTTCCAGGGATGGGGGATATATTTTCAAGGGGAGATGGGAGACCAAAGGATATATATATATATATATATATATATATATATATAGGAATATAATTTTGTGGCCACACTGTTACAAGTGAATACAGTCTTTTTATATGTTAACATTAGGTTGGGCTTATATAAAACTATTCTATTGCACCATTATCTCTCATTAACAATAAAGGTCCAACTTCAAAATTCCCTGGTCCCTCTGTCAGAAAGCCTGATCAAAAAGGTGGGAGAATGTCTCATTTGTCCCTCTTGCGGACGCCTATGGACTCGAACTATTTTTTAAAAGCTATTTTGATATGTCAAACATTTTTGTCAAATCAACGCTGTTCTTTCTATAATTATCATCAATGGTATATTCTTCTCATCAGGGAAATCTGATGGTGTGCATGAGGGAGAGAGAAAAAGGTAGAGGGAGAAATAGTATATGTGCATACATCTGTTAGTATATATATATATATATATATATATATATATATATATATATATACATATATATATATACATCTGTTCGTATATATATATATATATATATATATATATACATATATATATATATACATCTGTTAGTATATATATATATATATATATATATATATATATCGCTCCTTTGTTGATCTGTGTTCACATCTATTAGCCTGGGTCTTTTTATATCTGTCTTGCGAGTGCATGTATGTGTGTACGTATGAGTACGTACATATGTGGGCATGAGCAAACCTGTGTGTGCTCATGCGCACGTACGTGTGTGCTTTCGTGTGTTTGTGTGTGCCTGCATATTTTTGTATGAGTGTGTGTCTGCGTACCTGCGTGCACACATATCCTACAATTGCCAGTGATTAGTGTTCGATCCTGAGTATAGGTCAGAACTCTGTCGCCGTCAACAGTTTAAGTCGGATTTTTATTGTTTTTCTTCTTTTATTCGTTTTCATAGTTTCTTTTTCCTTTATCCTTTTTTTTCTTTCTCTTTTCTTCTCTTTCTTCTTGTATGTTCTTCTGCTCACCTCATTTGACCCTTTTTTTTCTTCTTTTGTCTTTTTTTTATTTTCCTCTTAGTTTCTCTTTTACGTTTGATTTTCCTTTTTCTCACGGTTTTAAAATCATAAATCTTTCTTATACTTCTTCATTTTCCATTTATTCTCATTTTTGCATTTTATCAGACTCGTTCGTATACTTTCTTCGTTCTAATTAATCCTTCTTCTTCTTTTTCTTCTTTTTCTTCTTCTTCCTCTTCTTCTTCTTCTTCTTCTTCTTCTTCCTCTTCTTCTTCTTCTTCCTCTTCTTCTTCTTCTTCCTCTTCTTCTTCTTCTTCTTCTTCTTCTTCTTCTTCTTCTTTATTACTAAAACTATATCTACTACTTAATTTTCATCTATTGCGCTTACTTATTAAGATTACTTTTGTTTGGGACGGTGGGGAATTCGATATTGTTGTAATTCCTGCTTGAGGATATGGTCTAATTTGATTTCTAAATAGATCGAATTCTCCCACCAACACGACCGTAGAATTAACAGAAAATCAACAACAAACAACGACTGAAAGCTAAAGTGATTAAAATCGATAAATAAAGATAAGAAAAACGATTACTGTCACGATGAAAACACTGACAGGAACAATGAAAGGAAGAAGGCGTAGGGAAGGTGGAAGAACAGTGTGTCAGATCGATGCCCTCAATTCACGGTTATTGAACTTCTTCACTGATTCTGTTGTTTAATCTCCGGTTAGGTATTTATTCTTCAGTGGATAAACTAAAAGCCGGAAAATTTATTTATGTGTAAAATCTCGTAAATTATATAGCTAACATTGCTGATTCCTTTTTCACTTACCAACTCTCAGCTACCATGTCCCACATTCAGGAATTCGCCCCCCCCCCAGTTTGTTTTTTTTCTCCTTCTCCCGTATATCCTTCTTTTTCTTACCCTTTCGTCTCTCTCCTCTCCTGCTCCATTCAAACTTCCTTCTTGGTGGCCCTTTATTTATTCTTCTCTCACCCACTTTCAAACTGACAGAAAAGAATAGCGGGACTCATCTCACCAAACAATGAAAACTCAATATGTTGGAGAAAATAAAAGAAAGAAGAGCTCACTCATTTTCCATTTGCAGTGGTCACTGTTATGAAACTTGAACAAAACCTGATGAATCCGGATATAAATAATACTTTGCAGGAAACTTGCTGTATTTTTTCCACAACATACATGACATAATGATCATAAAACTCTTGTAAAAATTATCTCATGCTAACCCAGTTTTTTAGGTGAACCATTTTCATTATTAATACAAGGCTAGTATAAGGAGCTCATTGAGACAGACTAGCAAGGATACGGGATCCGAATACGTAGTTGAAGACTTCTTCTCTATTTCCGATCTATTTTAATCACTCGATGGCCGTAGAACGTAAGAACGATAAAAAAAAACAACCATGATTAGATAAACGTATGAGAATATTTTAATAGTATTTGAAAGTGTCTTCTGCCCATTGCACAGAGAACGGAGATAACTGGTGCATAAAGAGAAGTCATTTTTGATAACTGGTACAGATAAGAAACAACGCTTCTTTTTCTTTACGAAGGATAAAATGCCAAAATTTACCCCTTTTGGGAATGTCAAAATTAACCTGACTTTATATTGACTGATAACATGTCTTTTTTTCATCCTTGGGTCAAGTTACCCTGATACACAAATTTGTAGCCTGTAGTGTGCAGCCGTCTTTGTTAGACGTGAAAATGCCAAAATTGACTTGACCTTAAACTGATCATTAGAAGTCAATGTAGACCAGTGCCACCTATTTTAAGTTCGTCATAGGTCCAAATCACAATTGCTCACAAATTTGCAGCTTGTAGGCTGGGTTGCCATTTCAAATATGATTTTTCCACTTTTTCTATTGTAGAAGTCACTTTCAAATTCGAAAAATTAAAAAGACCCTCCGGATCGGCACACTAGACTCCAAAACATGAAGAAAAAAAAACAAAAAAAAAAAAACATCTACATGCTATCATCTCTGGATTCTAAAATTCGGGGAAAAACAACAAAAAAAAATCTAAATTTCTTACCCTGCTTGCAGGGTGCAATTGTTCGGGAGTTTATAAAACAAAGTTAAATCGAAGGTCCAAAGTTCAAAAACGAACTTAGAAACAAAGAAACATTCATCGTCATTATAGTATTTATAATGAATGTACATACCGTTTATCAATGGATACTAATACTATCACGTAAAAGTTAAAAACTTTCATGATAAATATATAACGTTTAAGGAAATTCAAATGTCAACACTTTGATGCATGCGCTAAAATGACTCGATGTGGTCCTTTACCTGACCAAGCCAATCTTAGTAAATATCAAAAAGTAAACAATCCAAAATGCTACATTGAAATATGTAAAAAAAAAGTCGTATATCAATAACCAGGCTTGAACTCAGTTCTTCTCCATGATCAACATATCACACATTCAAACAGAACCTTTACTTGAAAAAAAAAAGTTAATCTCATAGTGTCGTGTCTGTCATGCACAGAAAGGCCTCACGGCAAATCTTGAAGATTTCCACGAAGTAGCTGTAGTACTTCCCGTTAAGTAATTCATTTTTTTTTAATAATTTAAAGTCGATGACAAATGAAACGAAGAGTTCTTTAAATCAAATGAAAAAAAAAAAACATAACTGGAGAGTGAAAGTCACTTCCAAACGAAGGTGAGCGTTAACTGAGAAATAAGAGAATTTTTCATCGATAAAAGAAAGTCGATAATATAAAAACTGATGCCGAAGGTGGTGTGAACAAAAAAAAAAGGGGGGAGATTTAAGACCGTGACCAATTTTTATTTGATCTTATTTACTTTTTTTTTCTTCTTTTAGTTTTATTGACGGTTGAAGATGAGGATGCTTACTATGAGCTGATGGAAACGAGATGAATAACGTAAAATTGCTGACACGTTGGGGTTCTGTTGTCTTTTGTTTGACAAAAAAATCGAGTGATGTAGAAACCGCACAGACAAAAAGCCAACTTCGCCTAAAACATACTCGACAACATTCCGTGAAGGACGTGATAGGCCCAACAGCAAAAAACCATTATTTGCAAAATAAGTTGAAAAATCGGGATAAAAGTAAGTGTAATAATATTAATACTACCGCAAAAAAGAAAAAAAAATAGCAGTTTTGATGATACTAACAGTGTTTAAAAGATGAATGGGTGAACGAATTGAAGGGAGAGAATTATCTGCAACAGGCTCCGATTCCGTTGAGATGGAATATGATTTGAAATCGAGGCTACTAGAATCAGGCTTAGAGACAAGCCTTCTTTTTTTTACCTTGAACTTTGTTTGTAGGCAGATGCTGTCTGATCACAATATATTGACGATGGCACCCTCAAAGAAACAACATACAAAAACACAGAAATGAAAAGTGTCTTTGAAATGGGATCATCACGATTGCCGAGTCAGACGCTGAGAGCCAGTAGCAACGATTGTAGCGGGAACAATATATTCGTTTGAATGAAAAGGATCGACATAGTATGTCTTTTTTCTTTTTTTTTTTTTTTTTATTCGCCCAACCGAAAGAAACCCTCTATGTATTTGTATAAATTCAATAACGCTGCAAAATATGGTTCACCTTTTTAAAATGCATCAAGACGCTGTAGGGTTCATATTAATTCAGAAATAAAGAAGTAAAAATATACGACCGTCTTATAAATTCTATCTGCATTTGAGAGTAAATATTTCAACGTTACTATTATTGCCCCTCAAGCATGGCTTTGTGGTTGAGGTATGTGATTGTTGGCTATATGAAAACTTGCAATTAACTTGAGCAAACTCCTCACTACTTTTTTTTTTTTTAAGTACCAGCAAGAACCATTATAGTAACTGGATATATATATAAATCGCAATTTTGTAGATAAAGTGAATGATTCAGAAATATTTAAATGTGTGCTTTCGAAACTTTGAGGCTAGTAAGAATTCGAACTTATCAATTTTAGAAAAGTGTTCAACGTAAATATCAAATTGCACGCCAATAAAAATGATAGAAGATTCAATTCACACAAGGAGTATGTTTGCTAATTAAGGGGTTTGAATTCATCATTCTTGAAGGTTGTGTCATGCAGTATTGTCATGAGGAGCATTGAAATTTCTCAAGAGAGCTGTTCTTCATATCAGCAGTTAATAACTCAAACGTGCATGTTTCTACGGAGCCAGACATTATGCATTCCGTACGAGCAAGTCATAATGCTTATGTAAAGTAATTTTCCGCCTATCGTTCGAGACTACAGCTCCGAAGTATTTCAGTTGTTTTTTCTCCAGTGTTGCAAATTTAGATATTTTATACCTGAATTTAGATTACCGTCAACATCGCAAGTCAAGGGAAGTAATTCATACAAACTATGGAGAAAGAACTATATTCTTCAATTTTTGAAACTTCACTGCCTTGTGTTTGGACTGATATATCTGACAAATGTTGACTTCGTAAAATGGATAATCGTAAACGTATCGCGGTGCACGCTCACAGACGGATAAAGGCAGAGATTTGTCGAATTGTAGTTGAAAGTTTTTTTGGAAATGTATTTTTCCCTTAGATTTCCTTTTTACGAGCACATTAAGTTAAGATTAATTTTGATTTCATATTCCCATACCATTGACAATCTTCTAGCAGACCCCAGTAACAATGCGATCTACATATTTTCAACCATTCCCCTAATATTGATTTCAATGACTTTGACAATGTTCCAAGTATGCCCATCATTATTTGCACTACACTGGCCTTCATGCTTCACACCTTTCTCAGTCCCCAGTCCAAGACCTGGTACCTTTCCAATTTTTCACTCTCTTCCGGATTCATTCAGTGCCCCGTTCTAAAATATATAAACAGATCAATTAGGACATGACTGCCGTGAAAATCAGCAAAATACTGGATGACAGGATAAATACAACTATTGCAGCTCATATGAGGATTATGAGAACAAAAATATATACACACATAGATACAGAAACTACTTAATAAGAACGTACAAGGACAAACAATATTCTGGAGGGACATATTATATAATACATATCGGCCAAAGATTCTGTGACAAAACATAAAAAAAACATATACTAAAAAAAAAAGTATTGTTCAGGAAACACAACTCATTTGAGAGAATTATTCCATGTTTCCAAAAACCTAGAATAATCAACCTATCATCGATTAATCAACTAATGATTAGATAAATACACTTAGCTTGGGTCTTGAATTTTGTCCAAACTCCAAAAGTGATTTAAAATAATGAAGAGGAGACATGAAATAATTTGAAAGTAATTTTAGATAGAGAGAATTTTTCTTTTCATTCAGATAACAGAGATAACTCCTTGATAAAGAACAAATCTGAATTACGTCTGAATAAAGGGAGAAACATGGAACTTAACCAAGAGACAGATCCACAAATTGAGAACCATGCAACGTGCACATGAAAGAATTATGCTGAGCCTCACATGGAGAGACCACAAGACAGCACAGTACATCTGGAAAAAGACAAGAGTCAGGGACATCATAGAATCCATTAAAAATCTCAAATGGCAGTGGGCTAGCTATGCTGCAAGAATGGCGAACAACCGATGGACATCGTGACTCACAACATAGATCCCCCGAGATCACATGTGCGATCGAGGCCAGCAGAATATTAGATGGAGAGACGAGTTAAACAAATTCAGAGAGTACTGGCTCTGCGACGCCCATGATAGAGAAGTGTGGCGAATCCTAGGGAAGTTCTATGTCTAACGGCAGACGTTGAAAGACTGGTGACGATGATGATGATGATGATGATGATGATGATGATGATGATGATGATGATGATGATGATGATGATGATGAAAGGGAGAAACAAAGACCTAGCTCCCTATTTCGAAAAAAAACTATGGAGTTACATGAAAATTAAAATGCTGGCTATAATCTTTCATCCAAACCGAAACAAGCCTTGAAAGATTTTCAAAATGATGAGAACATCATCATAGAAAAAGCCGATAAAGAAGATGCTGAAATCATCAAGAACCAAGAATAAAATCTCTTTAAAATCCAAGGAATTCTAAACGATCAATTTAACTATAGACTGATTGATGAAAACATATATAAAAAAAGATATTATCTCAAATACACATGTTAAATGAAAAGGGACGAAACTATTTAATCAATTTCGGCACAGAACCCCAGCAATTTTCTAGGTCTACAAAAATTCCCAAATTAAAAGAAATCAAAAATGCAATTGTGACCCCAAAAACGGAGTCCATCGAAATCAGAAACCCAAAAGACCTTAAATTCAAATCAATAATAGCAGGCCCAGCCTGTCCCACAAAAAGATTGAGTAAATTAACTGACATATTCTAAAACCATTCTTGAAAAAAAAGCAAAGTTACATCAAGGATGACATCCATTCCTTAAACTTCATACCCGATCAAACTGTTCCTGAAACACTCTCAAGAACATCTGTCTGTACTGTAACGTACCTTATAATGTAGGCAAACAGACTGTTTCATATTGGATTAAAAAACATCTTGACATACTACAGCCAAGATTTAATGAAGAATCCATTATTGACAGCATAGATTTAATTTTGAATACAATTTGTTTCAATTTGATGATAATAATTATATTCAAATTTTGGGAACTGCCATGAGAAGTGATATGACACCGAAATAGGCCACTCTCACTTTAGTATACTAGTTAAAAAACTTAGGAAACTTTAAAAATTTAGGATTGAAATACGGATACAAAATGGAAAATTATTTCACGAAATCATGAAATCATAGAAGAGATTACTGGATGATTGTTGTATCCTTATGAAATGTTGATAGGGCAACTTCAATGATGCAAAGCTTACATATACCTACGGATACTCAATAAACCTGCCATTTTGGAAGCCACCACTCTAAAACTGGATAAAATCTATTCCTTATTCCTTAGCACGTAGGATCTGTACCATTGGCTGAGACACAAATCTGCAAACATCCGTGTTGACAAATTACGTCAAACCTTCTGCCTGAGAGGTTACCCTATATCTTGGATCAACAAGGAAATAGTACTAGCTGAATAGATACCACAAACAGAACGACGGAATACCCCTCAAAATAAAAAGACCAACCTTTTGTATACGTATCTATTTATAACAAATGCGACCCAGAATTATTCCTTGAAGAGCATCGAAATTAAAATCAACCTAATAGAAATGATAAGATAAAAAATGACTTGATGAAACGAAACTAAAAGTATACACCAACCTAAGAAATTTAAACAAATTATTTATAAACCTGTTTTCAAGATTCTACCGTAAAAAGTGGTTTCAATGCAAAATATGCAGCAATATATTTATTGTAGGGAAATCTCATTTATTCAAGCAGACAACCAAAGCAATTAAAATCTAACATGCAACTCCAAAAATGCTATATATTCAATTGAATCAACACATTGTGATGAAAATTATATTGATAGTGCGCAAACATTAAATGATGGATCATCCCTCCACAGAAGCAATATAAATATGCCTGGAAATAGTAATCCATATGTTTCAAAACTGGTCTTCGAATTAAGATATATTTACGTATAACGTACATAAAATAGTTCGGATTCACCGCTATGGCCTCCCACAAATCCTCATTTTTATTTCCATTTTTGCTTCAAGGCAAAACAACAGATCTCAAATTTGTTTTCAAACGAAACCTAACCTTTTAACCACTAAAAGATACATAAATGCCACTGAAGATGGGAACCTTTTTACGAAGCATGTATATCATACTAATTGTTTAATTTGGAAATTAAATGATTGGCAATAAAGTTTCAATGTACTTTTACTGGTGAATTTGTCTCGTTCCCTATAATTTACTTACACGTATATATATATATATATATATATATATATATATATATATATATATATATATATATATATATATATATATATATATTTGTGTATATATATATATATATCTATATATATATATATATATTTGTATATATATATATATATATATATATGTGTGTGTGTGTGTGTATAAAGATCCTCATATATATATAAAGATATATCTACATCAACAGCCATCATAAGTCAGCTGTAAGACTGGGGTTTTCCCCAGCTCCTTCTATGACGACTATGACTACGCTAATCTCTGCCTTGTCCTACCTGCATACCTTCATAGGCATATATACATACGAACACATATACGAAATCAAATTGTAATAATCCCAATGTAAGACTCTATGTATGGTATTTTCTCTGTGTGTGTGTGTCTTCTCTCTCTCTCTCTCTCTCTCTCTCTCTCTCTCTATATATATATATATATATATATATATATATATATATATATATATAATCTTGAAGTGACCTTGGATCTAATTGCCGAGAGACATTTACAATCCTTGAAAGGATGGACATTTCTCTATAATTGACAAAATTATTAATTCTCTACATCCTCCCCCCTTTTATTTTTAATGCACCAACGTTTGTTTTTCCTTTGTTAACACTTTTCTTCTCTTCTTCTTCCCACCTCCTTCAGCATCCTCTTCTTGCTCTCTTGACCATGACTGGAACTGTTAAATAATGACGCCGATCGGGAGAACAATAATCATGGCATAGTCTCTCTAATTTTGTGTTCAAGACACCAATCAGAGAACATTAGGTGTTTAATGTCCGGTTTGAAACAGAATAATGTGTTAAAGAATAATACAGAAAGCAATAAAACATTAAAAAAAAAATAGGACCAGGGTCGGGTAGCGACCGTGAATTTCTGAAGGAGAGAGAAAAAGAGGAAGTAGGCCACAAAGATGGATGTCTCGACGTGCTCTTTCAAAATGTAACACTAATTATTTTCCTCTTTTCGCCCATTCAGTCCAACAATATTTTTCAAGGGTGTCCCGTCTTGTCTCTAAACTGAATAGACACGTGTGCCCTCAATTTTCCTTACATTCATACTTTTTCATTCTTTCTTTCTTTCTTTCTTTCTTTCTTTCTTTCTTTCTTTCTTCATTTGTCTTCTTTTCTTTCTTTATGCAGATTTACCTATTTGTTATTTTTGCATAAATTTCTTTTTTGTCAAATATGCAATTAATTAATTCTTTTACATTCATACCTCAGCGTTGATTTTTCTTGTTCTCAAAGATTTCGTCCTTTCTCTCAATATAACTTCCTTCTTTTATCTCTCTCTTATATTATCTCTTTTGCTACACACACACACACACACACACACACACACACACACATATATATATATATATATATATATATATATATATATATATATTTATATATATATATATATATATATATATATATATATATATATATATATATATATATATATGGTCCAGAGAACCTCTCAGCTTTAAGCACTAAACACATTAAAAAGCTTTTTCAAAATTCTTTTATGTGTCACTCCATTCACTTATTTCAAAATATCTGTTAATGCAATTTATGTAATTTTCTTCAGTGTTTGTTTACGTTCTACACATATATATAACCAGTCACATCACGGGTCGGATTTATTGAACAAACACGTCAACACTTTCATTCATTATATTTATTACATAGATGGTGACTGTAAACTGTTGCAGTAAGGAGAAAATTGTAGCAATAATCACGGCTGTATTTTATAATTTGAACCCAGTATATGTTCGATGCGGAAATCAGAATGAAAGATTAGTGGTCAAGAATTAAAGCAAGCATTATTGATGGAGCCAGGCTTCCAAGTGGCGAATGTAAATGCATTCATTGTAATTTTGTGATTGAGAAACATTGCAAATTATTTCACTACGGAAATATATATTGAAATTTTAAAGAAATGTGTTGTCCATTTTGTCCATTAGCCAAGAATAGTGGCAAGCGTTACTGGCGAAAGGGCTATCATATTTATTATATAATCTTCTTTCTTTTTTTAATTTTTAATCTCCGACTGTTTTTTGTGTAATTCTTTTTGGTCGATATAATTTTCTTCATTTTTTTGGAACTGTTTTTCATTCTATATATTTCTAACTATAAAAGCAAAAGATGTGAAGCGTCAAAAGAATCTTTCTCGCTTGGAACAGTGAAATTATAAATAAAACAAAAGAGAGACTGGCAGACAGACAGACAGATAGAGGCAGAGATAGAGAGAGACAGACATACAGGCGGACAGATATATCTCGATTTGATGTACAAGCTTTATCCAGAAACTACATAACATTTAAATTTAACGAAAAATAAACCACTCAAAGCAATGGCGCTTCAGCCATTTTCAAAGTACCCCCCAAGAACCACAAACATTTATCCAAACATTCGTTCGACTTTTCAAAACAGTCCGAAGGGTTTTTTTCGAATATCGCAATAAGTCGTGACATCCCGGATAATCTCGTCCCTGGTGTGAAATTTCTTGGTGAGAGGTTTGGAGTAGCAGGGAGTTAAATCTGGACTTTTGGGGAGGGTTTTAACACATCTGGGTGATGCGATGTTTTACCAACTGAGTAACTCGACTGAAAAGTGTCTGAGTACCAACGCTCAGAGAGTTCTTTTCTGAATTGGTCGCAAAGTTACATCGAAGTTGCAAAGCCAGTTCTTGAAATGATTCGAATGAGTGAATGCTTTCTAGGGACCTCATGTTAATTTTTTGAATGAAAGCATCAAATATCTTCGACAATGAAACAAGTGCAACAGGCTAAGTTAGTTGCTCAATAGAAGCCGGCACATGGCAAACATCTTTTGGCAGCAAACTGTGTTGGGAGTGATCAATTAGGAACAGAGAAAAGAGATAATCAACGAATAAGTTACCTCCCTCGCACATCGTAGGGAAAATAATCTCTAAAAAGGTCTGAATTTTCAAAGAAGATGCGCAAGTGATGCCGAACAAACAAATGATCAATTTAGCATGAATTTACATTACAAATGGAATACCTCATCCCCCAAACCCCCAAGGAATCAACTTTGAAAGAACTAAAAACGCTTTTTCTAGATATAAGGAGTAGATGTTGCATGTTGCATGATAAATACATACGCAGTCAGCCAGCCAAACTTCAAAACTGAAGAAACTTATGTAGATAGTTTTGGTTGATAGTTTCTTATAAATATCCCTATTTAAGAATGTATACATACGAACACATATCAAGAATCACCGATTTGGAATTTTATTTGGCATTGTTTACAATGCTTAAACAGTTATTTCCAAGGAAAGGCATTAAAACATCTTCACTTTATGTGCCTTCACAATTGATACAGACGCCAATGTTACCATATAAACCGATACTGTCCGACACATAATACTTTGAGAGAAGAAGGACACTGCTGAATAAGCACACTTTGTTCACTGAATCGCCGTAAAAATACTTCAATCCCTGGCTGCCCAGTCCCGCATGATACTCCGATGACCCCTTCTTGCCATCATCATTAACGTCATCCATTTTATGTCCATCGAGGGACATAGACTTTCCAAAAGATTCACCAGATCTCTCAGCCATGGGCGTTGCGGCGCCAACATCTCCTGAACCTATCCAAATCGTCATTGGAATATCAAACAACCATTATTTCTTGTTTGACAGCTCTTAGGATTTTTTTTTTACGAATATGGGCCAGTCTTGTCCATAAAGAGCAACTCCATAGACTATCATTCTCCTTTAGTTAGCGAAGTATCAAAAAAGGGCGATCTGCAAAATAAGTACTATCTCTGGCTCATTACATGCTGTTCTTTTTAGGGAAGATAGCTTTCTTGTTAAATATTTTAGATCCGGAACAGTTAACCCTACACTGAAAAGTGAAACTATTGTCATCTGGTGGACATTTGAAAAAAAATGTATCAGCAATGAGGCTATGCCCTAACAATGAGGCACGAAGTCATTGCAGAATCAGCAGTCTGCAAGACTAGTGGGTCAATAATGGCTTTTAAGCAGGCGCTCTAGATCTCCCATAATATTGTTTTCATAAAATATTTACTAGGTCGTAGGTTGGTTATTGTTACGTAAATAAATGGATGGATACTTCCTGGGCGGACCCTCAATGTTAATGAATAACACTGTATTCTCTTTATTTTCTTGCCTCTGCCAACAAAGTTTGAGAGGTATATGTATTCGGTCGTGTCTGTCCGTCTGTCCGTCTGTCTGTCTGTCTGTCCGCGTGGTATATCCAGTTATGGAATTTTCTGGATGAGAGCACCATATGCTAAGAAAGAGGTAATGAAATTCGGGGGTGGATCCACGATTTTATATTGATGGAGTGATATTTTTCATTTTTTTTTTCATTCATTCATTTGTATGCTCATGGCTTTTCAGATGATACTTCTAAATGTTCGAAATTAATATCAATTAAATTTCGTGGAAAAGAGGACGCTACACTCTGGAGAGATCAATTACATTTTGAAGCGGATCCATACACAATTACAACCACACCACATCATATCATCAAGCTCTCGGTGAACTTCAATTAAATTTTGTGGAAGATGGACGATGAAATAAAGAGTTGATTTAAATTTTGAGCAGATCCAGGAATTTTTTAAAAATATTTTCAGCTGTTTTTTTTTTTTCATGCAATTATGTGCATATGCTCTTGACTGAAGAGAGGTAGCTGTGCATGGATCCGCCCAAATATCCAATCACTCCTTTGCTGTCTTTTACCCATCCTTCCTCAACATTTCATAAAAATTCATTCAGACTTTTTGGAGATATCATGTGGACGGACATGAACTTTTAGCGATATCATTTCACGGGGACATAGGGGAAGTAATTGGGTATAGATCTTTTCAAAGATTTTACCATTTCTTCCATAGTCTATTGTCCATCCTTCCATGAAATTTCACTGAAATTCAGTTTAAACATTTTGAGATATCATGTGGACAACAATCTCAGAATTGTTCGTGTTTTCCTTACCGAAACACTATGAGATATTATGTAAACCGTAATGGATCATATTGAGACCAGTTTATTCGAAATAAATCAATCGAGACCATTAAGCTATATAGTATCGGAACACAGCTTTTTCCCCCGACACATGAAAGCCGTCAAGTTTTTGTCAAGGTATATTATTATAATGACCATTTATCAAAACATGCACGGACAGGCATTGGTGAAATTAGCGGTAATTATCTACCGATAAACGTATATAAAACCGAAGTATATTATGAAACGTGATTTCATCTACCCTTTGACTGAAATAGTTACATATGCTTTACCTTAGCCATAAATCAATCTTCGAGCCTATTTTAAAGGTCTGGATTACATATCTGGATTTTTCAAGGAAAACAGGTTTCCCCACTTAGAAGATCAGCATAACATATGTTCTCCCATTTAGACCTCGTGCTATACTAGTCAAAGATTAGCAAGGATCTATACTTTACAGGGTGAGTGGATGATTTTATAGCCAAGGATTCTTTTCATCAAACCCCTTAAACATTTTTTCTAAGATGGTGTATTCCCTTGAGAATGGGATGGCCGTTTTATTGTCAAACTCCTGATATTTAGTTTGGGTTTTATTTCTGTTGGTCATAACAATGTCAATGATTTCATCCAAAACCAATGACGGCACAAATGAAAAAAAAAAACAAAAAAAAAAACGATCATTCTCTCAGGTCAGGTCGACTTGTTTTATTACAGGAACTACTAATAGGGGATTTGAAATTGGACATGTAGTTTGGGAATAATATTGTATGGAGAAATGATTTCTATTTTGTTTATTTTTGAGATTCTAATGAAGCAAGAGATTTTGTCCTTAGCTAAGCCGGATTCGTTTTTTTATGTATATCAACCTGCTAATATATGAGATCGGATAACCTGATACGTTGTTTTATCTGAACTTATATCTGAAAATTCCAACGTATAATGTTGGATTTATGTGAGTACTCTTCATCAATGAATAAAGTGGATTGATAAAGAAGGAGATTATGTTGAAGAATAAACATTTTGTGAATATTCAATTTTTAAGAATAATTAGGGCAGCCAATCTATGTACGTGTCAATATATGCATGAGGTTTGATCGTAGTCTGACTGTTATTGACTGGATTTTGATCTGAAATTTCCACAATCTCTGATCAATGGAGAAGCATTAGGTTTCGTACATTGATAAGGAAGGAGATTATGTTGAAAAATGATATTAGCTGTGTGAAATAATTGCTTTTTTCGTCATTAGGCTACGGATTAGGCCATGGATGTACCTATGTACATGACCATGTGAGAGTGGTTTACCAAAGTGATCAATAACCAGTCCCTAAACTATTAGTTATCTTTCTATCTTTCTATATCTATCTATTTATCTATCTATCTATCTACTATCTATCTATCTATCTATCTCTCTCTCTCTCTATATATATATATATATATGTATCTCTCTCTCTCTCTCTCTCTCTCTCTCTCTCTCTCCATATATATATATATATATATATATATGGGGGGCACGTGCGCACACGGGTGCTCGTGTGTGCTTATGTGTCCCATACACCTGATGACATTTGTTAGCTTACTGTCAAAATGTTGGGATGTGATTTTTGAAAAATCGTGATCCAATTCGATAAAGGTAGTTCCGTCATCTCGGACAAATGATAACAGTATTATTTCAAAGAACAATATGCTGAAAGTCCGAGTGAAAATTAACAACATTCTTGCCAGCGAAGATGGTCTTGCATCACTTTAATTAACCAGTCAAATATTTGAGTCTTTGTCAATCTTTTTTGTCACACGCGGTCGTCTTTGAATGGAAATGGAACTGCGACAATTGAACGGAAGTCCACGCGTGAACACATGTCACCGAGCACGTTTATGTCTCTGTAAAAACATGTCTGCTTGCATGTCAATTGCCTGGACGTGGGTGTAAAACTAATCCTGCGCGATTGTTAACAATGAAGGCAAGTGACAGGCGTCGGAGGATTGTAACCAAAAACGGGAGTGGTCGAAAAACGTCAGACTGCCCACCAACACTTAGAGACAGAACTGTTACTATAGCCGCCATGATAATGTCGTCGGCATGGTTACCGTAATTGGTGTTCACATCAACAATGGAGTGAACGGAGTGAAGTGGGGATACAGATAAATGGGATGGAAAAAGAAAGTGTGGGTGAGGCGTTAAGGGGAGGAGAGAGAGAGAGAGTGAGAGAGAGAGAGGTAGTGAGATAAGGGAAGAGGGATTGTTTATAAGGAGGGTAGAAAAACGAGTTGAGAAAGAAAAATGTACAGCGAGGAAGAGGGGAGAATGGTGTACGTGAGAAAGGCTTAGAAAGGGAGATGAGGAAGAAAGCAAGTGAGTCAAAGGGGGGAAGAGCAACGTACGAGGACCTTAGAGAGGGAGATAAGAGGGGAAAGTAATGAAAAGAAGGGATGTGTGAGAAGCTTAGAGAGGTAGGAAGGAAAGAAAAAGGAGATAGTGAGAAAGGAGTTAAGGGTTCAGTGAGATGCTTATAAAAGAGAGATAAGAAGACAGACACTTGTAAGAGAGACGATACAAGTGAAGCAATATTTGAGTGACAAGAGTGGGAATACAGGAAAAAAAGAAAGAATTTTAAAAAATGAAGATCGATACAAGGTTTATGAGTGAAATGAAAAAATTAATCAATCCAACAAATTACACATCGATTCCTACATAATGGTCACGTATTACTTTTTCTATAGATACACATTGCTTTATTTATCAATGATTTCTAGAAGTAATCTGTTTTAGCGACTATTTACTTCCTACTCTTTAATCCGACACCTCAGAACCTTATCAGTATTCTAACTGCTTATATAAACCGTTATATAGATAGTCCATAGTCTTGAAAAGGACCATTAACATTCAGTTAATTTTTATGGCAATTAAACTTTATCTTCTGGTTTTGTTATTAATACGACCTTTCGACGGATTCATTCTACGGCCTTTTCCAGTTGTGATACCTTAATGTGATGGTGATGAACAGAATCTTCTAACGGTAGCTACATCACAACGTAAGATTCGAATCATGTCGATTTCTTCCTCTTCCCTTGTTAGGCATGGATTTCCGTATCAAATCCTTGTTGATACTTCTTCCCAGCGAGGGAAATGTTCGGTGGAAACCTCCCTCTCTGGGAAGAAGTTCGTATAATAGACAGAGAGCATTGTTGAAAACTGAGAAAAATCAAGGAGGCAGCCCCTTATTAACAATCAGACAAGTGCACAGTGTTCAACTCGACATGGCTTCCACTTCTGAACAAGGTATGAGGATCCACATAATATTATACGTAGGACTATTGTTGCGATGCGATCAATTTGTGGAAACCAGAATCTAAGGCGTGGAATTTGATCTGGAATAAGAACTCATGAAGACAGGTAAAAATTCCTGAAATATTATAGTTGAATTATTGTAATATTAACTTGTTTTTTCTACATGAAGCATCGATAAAGACGAATAATTTTCGACTAGTATTTCGTACATCTTAATTTTAGTTGCTTTATATCGCAACCACTTAGACCATCAGTCTACGGCCGTTAGTAAATAGTGTGAATCAGAAATAAAGAATTCGCTTTGGGTTAAACTCTAACTCTGTTAGTTTTGACTTGGGAAGACTTGATAGGCTGTTCCAGTTTGCCCTATTGCTTGATCTACCATTGAAATTTACCCTCAATTCTTCCATTTGATCGACGCCATGTTTTTTGTCAAACTCCTTCTAATGAGTTTTGACATTTTTTTTTTGTACGTAACTACAATGACGGATAACAAGGTCTAAGTCATTCAAAGCAGGTCATTCACATCAACTACTGATATAGAAGTTGAAATAGGATACGCAGTCTTATAATAATAGTGTATGGGAAAATGAATTCTGTTTTGTTTACCTTTTAGATTTAAATGAAGCAGGAGAGTTTGGTCCTAGCGCAGTAAATATAGTTTTATGTTATTTTTTCACAAACATTAATATTATTGATATTAATGCAATGTTTCTTTAGATGTGGCATTGGGGAAAAATATCATTTCTTGACTGACATGTCCTTCATCTTAGTTTTAGTTGCTTAAAAGCGGCGCACGTTCGAGTCTCGCCGGGAGACAAAACGCAAAAAATTTAATATATCTTTGACATTCCGTCCATCTTCACATCTGCCCTGATTCTCTTGTCGTACAATTTCCTTTTTCCCCTAATTTTGTTCTTATTTGTTTATTCATTTTTGGTCACCATTCCTTTCTTTCTTTTTCCCATTGTCTGTGAAAGCACAGTCAGAATATGGCCTTTATACCAAGGCTAATTAGTAATTAAACGCAGACAACTAACCCCTTCAATTTCCTGCATTTCGGTATTTTTTTCTCTCTCTGTCTCTACCACTCTCTTTCACTCTCTCCATTTCTACCAGATTTCTCGACTCTTCCGTCTTTCACAAGTATATTTCTATACCGTCCCTATCCCTGATTTCTGATCATTTTATCTCTCCCTTGCTCATTTCAACCTTTTCTCTTACTCACAACTTTCTGAGCTTTCTATTTCCATCCTCTTTATCTCAGTCTCTCTGATATCATTTTCTCTCATACATATACTCTCTCTCCCTCCCTCTTTCTCTAGTATTTTATATTTCCTCCCCTCTCTTTTCTTCCTTTTCCTTGTTTGATACTTCTAATTTCTGATCATACCCCTTCTCCCTCTTTCTTGCAATCTCTTTCATTCTGTCACCGACACTTATTCTTTCTCTCTGGTTTCTTGATGTTTTTTTTATTTTTGCTTTTTTTTTCCAAGTATATTTTCAAACTTTTGTCTCTTCCCAATATTTCTCCGTGTTTATATGAGTGAGTGGCTGTCCGTCCGTCTCTCTTTTTCTCTTATTCCAATTTCAATCAGATGCGTATAAAATTTCCTGACTGTAGAAATTATTCAAAACTCATACAAACTCACAAGTGTACACAGATTTGCCAATTTATTCATAAGAACGTTCTCATCTGTTTTCTTTCTTTCTTTCCTTTTTTCCACATCTTCCTATTTTTCCTTCTTTCCTTCATTTCCCTCAATCTCTCTTTCCTTTCTTCTTTCCTTCTTTCCTTCTTGGAATGTGTAATCGAAACTGATACTTTTCGCCGGTCCAGCATCAAATCAAGCTTTTCTTCTTGGATGTTGTGCTGTGACCTGACAAAAAAAAAAAAAACTGTTACACCATTGCTCTCCATACCGACGATCTACTTACTCTGAAACATATCAATCACTCATATTTCTATAAGTAAAAACTCCCAAAAGTTAGAAATGTAATAAAGACAAGAAGAGATCGGAGATGAAAACGAAAAAGAAGGGAGTGATTGAAGAAAAAAAAGGAGAACCAAGCTGGAGAAAAAAGAAAAGATAGAAACATTAAAAATTAATGGTAAAAGATGAAAAGGAAGAGAAAGAAAAGGAAAGAAAAGGAAGGGAATAAAAAAAGAGGCACAAAATGGGAAAGAAAGATACCGAATGAAAAAATATGACCATAAGTTCAATGATGCATCCAACATCCGTGGTAATAGTATCAAGAGAAAGGGGAAGAGAAAGAAGAAGAAGAACAGAAGTAAATTGAAGTTGAGAATGGTTCACCCGAAGGTCTGGACCAAGTAACAATTAATCCAACATGATGCAGCTGAGAAAATTGATATTTAACATTAGTAGTTCTGGTAGCAGTAGCAGGAGGAGTAAGACGGAGAGGGCTGAGAGGAAAATCATCCAACTTGATATGGCTGAGAAAATTTATATCTAACATTAAGGAGTGGCAATCAGACCGACCGACCAACCGACCGACCGACCGACCGAAAAGTGTCTTAGAGAGATTCGTGAACGCGTCTAAAAAAGGGAAATGAATAAATAGTTTCCAGTGGCATATTTTTATTTCAATAGTCGACAAAACGTATTCGAGATTTGGCCGAGACTGCTTACGCTTGCTTGGCAATAATACCCTTGGGAAAGGTGCAAGTCAATTTCTACTCTCCTCCTTCCCAGCTATAAGCAAACAGCAGAACAGTTGGGGTCATTTAATCCTGTAATGCTGTCCATCAAAGAGAAAGCTATCCAGAAAAAAGTTAATACAAATCAATATCTGTACGTTCATGAAGGCTGGTCAAACTGCTGAATCGATTTTGAATTAGTGAAATTATTCAGAACTAAAACATAATTATTACTAATAAGATCTGTTTATTTGTACAGATGAGTTTATGAAAGTAAACAAAACTGCACATGAGATGTCTTGAGATGGAAAATATTGTTTTCAAATTTTGCATTGAGTTCCATCCTTGCTGGGTAGTCTCAATTTTATTTTGTGTCGTGCTTAGTTGAACCAATGCTGTCAAACAATCCTACATATTTTATTACAAAGGAGAAGAGAGAAAAAATTAAAATACTTTCGTTACATACAAAGAGTGGGTATTCCCGCCAGGAGAACGTGTCCTTCACTAAATTGTTTTTTATTCAGTTTATTCAATTATTGTTGACGCTTTTTCGTCAATATGAGAAAAAAAAAACCACCTAAAACCTTTATCACACTTTTTGTTGTAAAAAAACCTTCGTGTTATGCTTAAAAAGTATGATTGGGGAAAATTTTGCTGTAAAAAGTATTTGAGTCCAATGTTAAGAACCATAGATTGATTTGAAATGACCTCTGGTGACCTTTAATGACCTCAGAGGTCAACATAACATACGCTATTTCACCGGTTCATGTTTTGTGAGTCAACATAATGGATATGAGTCAATGTGCCGTGTAGTTTTAGCGTGAAAGAGGCACGTACAAGTTAACAGTAAGCTCAAATATTTGTATATATACGTAAAACCTTAGAGTGCCATGTTGGTTCCTTCATAGCATTTCTCAAGTTGTGGTGATAGGGTTGTGCTTTTCTCCTCTCTCAATAACAAATGATCTCTTATACTGGATTATATGGTATCAACAGAGGAGTTGAAGCCTGAGAGGTGGATTCATGCCTTTCTAAGAACATCCAACGAAATAAACCCAAATCAACTCAGCCAGAACTTGAACTTAGTTTGCCGATTTCATTTCCCGTAATATCAATATTCTATCCAACTCTGCGTCCCCATATGCTATCTACTCATGGATCTTTTAATCATCAACGATAGGAGTTATTAAGCAAATATGTCAATCGTTTGATTCATTGCAATATATAGTGACATTGCATATTCTAGCAGTAGGGAAAATGGAAAACAATAATGTCAGTTGTCATCAAGCACCAACCTCATTTGGACCGAGAAGATCCCATTAATTCTAAAAAGAAAAGTATGCAACCAATGTATCCTTCCGATAGTCACCTATGGAACTGAAACACGGAACCTAATCTGCAGACTGAGAACCATGCGACGTGCGCATGAAAGAATAATGCTCAACCTTACATGGACAGAGATCACAAGACAGCACAGTGTATCAGGGGGGAAACTGTCTGAGACATCATAGAATCCACTGTAAAACTACAATGGCAATAGGATAGTCATGTTTCAAGAATGGCAGACAACCGATGGACATTACGGCTCACAACACGGATCCCAAGATATTACACGCGCAAAGCGAGCAGAATAAAGATAGAGGGAAGAATTAGACTAATCATTATAGGAATAATTGGCTCCACGATGTCTACGATAGAGAGGTATCCTGAACAGGTCTAAGTCCGACGACGTACGATAAAAGGCTGATGATGGTGATTATGATGATGATGCGTTTGCAAGGTTTTCATTATCAATGCCCTCTAAATTCCTTCTTACTTCACCATTGTCCCATTTAGAGTCATTCATTTCCTACAAGAACTGAATATTGTTACAAGCGGGGGGGGGCGATTAAGCACAAAATTACAAAGTTTTCAAGCTACAATTCGCATTAGTAATTTTCTTAACTCATCGTACATGCTGTGCAATAAAAATCAGGAAAATCGTTGTCATGGTTCAGGAATTAATGCAAGTATCACTAACTGAGTACTGCTATCATATGTATCATGTGTAAAGCCTGCTTGATGGCTGAGTTAGTTGTGTATTTTCTGCGGGTGCCAGAGGTCCGTGTTTGAACACAGGTAAAAAGCCAGGATTTGTGATACTTATTTTCAATTAAGCCAGGCCCTCTCCATTTCAAAGGCAGGTACACCAAAATATTACCATCTAACCTACGGTTTTCTACAATGAGCTTAGCTAAATATAAACGAATACTGAGAGAGACAGAGAGAGAGAGAGAGAGAGAGAGAGAGAGAGAGAGAGAGAGAGAGATACTGAAAGAGAGACGGATAAAGTACAAAACAAATCATTGTATACATAGTATATATTTTAGATACTATTCAAACCAAGCGAATGTAACAGTCCAATCACAATGTTAAAATGTAAACATTTATGTATGAAATTCGTCTCTGACTGAACCAAAAATGTATTCTGGTGATGTGCTAAACTTGATAATTCCATCAATTCCTATTCCTCTATCATCCATAATACACCACCTTCATTTGCATAATCTCTAAAAGCTGATATAAACAATCTTCTATCTTTAATGCTCTTATCTATCAGACAACTGATGCTGGGACATTCCCTTCTATCATCAGATACTACCGGTAATCATTTCTCCAACTGGCTCAAATTCTCAGGGAGACATTCATACACACCGACTGATATGCTGCACTTAGAGGTATTGTTTATCGTAATAAAGCCTCGTCCTAGATCAACCTTAAATTTCAAAGATCAAGCAAATGGAAAGATATATATATATATATATATATATATATATATATATATATATATATATATATATATATATATATATTATTTTTTCTGCTTTTAAGAATTTCATTTTTATCAAATAAAAAGATAATCAAAATGTTTGAATGAATGAGCAAATAAAATAACTTAATTTTCAAATGAACATTTCCATTTTGTTTCAACATGCTTTTTTCTTCTTCTCCTCTGTGAATGGAAAACATTTTTTTAAATGTCCTGACACCACTTAAACTCGTTTGTGCAATTTTTACAAACAGCTACGCTTTTTTCTGCATTGCGCATGCTCCGTTTCAAAAGGTTCTATTCATGTTTATAAGAAAATGTTCGATCGATTATTTAAACCATAAATCCCCAACCTCAGCTACTAGTTTTTGTTTTTTTTTTCTATTTATTGCCGAGAAAGAAATTTGATCCCACTTGAATTCTACAAAAGGTTCCTCTTTTCTTTTCTTTCCAAGGCTAATTTTTTTCTTCTTTTTTTTTTTTTTTTTACTCAAGCGTCATCACTAAATGATGGAACTACGATGCTGTTAATGCACTGTAAAGGGAGATAACTGCTCGTGCATACATACTCTGAAGAGTTCCTCTCTCTCATAACCAACGTTTTATCCCCTTTCTCTCTCTCTCTCTCTCTCCCTCTCTCTCTCTCTCACTCTTCTGTGTTGTTTCAGTGTTTTTGTATCTGTTTAGAAATGAAAAATTACGTTTGGAAAATTAAATAAAGAAAAAGGGCCAGGTCGATATGTCAATCAATAATTCGTGACATTAAGACAATCGAGCGCTCCAATCTCTTTTTTTATTGATTTATACTTGTTTGTTTCATTCGTATTTCTAGCTATGTAGAACATTGCCTTCAGAGTATTGAAACATCTTGGGTTCACTCTTGTAAACGCTTTTACCTAAGTGCACAAACATGTATGTGATATTACTTCAAGAGGAAGGGCCTGATCCAGAAACTTTCAACAATATTCCCAAACATCTAACACAAATATATATTTTTACGGGAAATATTTGAAGCGTGTTTACGAGTAGATTCCCTGAGACACGGCATCCCTCGCGGATGTGATCATAATGTATTTTACCCCCGACGCATGGAGGTCGTTCTTCGAGCCCAGGTAAAAGCTTATATTTTGCCTGTACATGAAGGACTTACTCACTTGGATGATTAAAGCAGCAGCATAATTTCAGCTGGGGTCTAGTTGTTCCTGCTGGAGCCTCGATGTCGGTGCCGGAAGGCGAGTATAAAGTCTGAACCTCAAGGTCAATTTCTTAAAACTGGCTGATCTTTTTGTAGAGTGGTGAAAGACAATCTTCAGCGCTCAAAATCCTGCCTTCCTTTGAGTTAGTGCCATAAGTATAATATATTAAAAAATGTGATGCAGCAGCAGATGATTGTGGTTAGTATGATGTCATATCAGTTGCATAATGGGATCAAATTAAGACATGATGTCGCTAATGAAATTCATGACAACGCGTCATCAAATGCTGAAGTATATTCGACTAGTGAAAGCGTATGCAAAATAACCGCTAAAAACAAGTAAAATAGGGTATTCATACACAGAGTTCTCCATATTTACCCTTCGAATGCTCAAGGATAATGTTAGGCAGATAATATTTTCAAACACAAAAATAATTATTTCTTTGTGATTGTGTGGCTTATTGGTGATTGAATTTGTTCTAATTTTCTTGCTACGTGTCCATCCCATCTCCATTTTTATTTCGTAATTATATAAACGATATTTTTTACTTTGTTCTGTTCTCTAATCCACGTTGATCCAATGCTATCTCTTGGTTTTATTCCTGACATTGCCCTTTCCATTGATCTTTATGCTAGACTGAGTTTGTTTTCGAGTGATTTATTTAGTTTCAGCGTTTCAGATCGATAGGTCATAGCTGGTATTAAACATTCATCGAATATTTTCTGTTTTAAGCTTATTTGCAAGATGTTTTTCAATATGTCTCTATGTTTATTAGATACTTTCTCATCGATCATCATACACCACTTTTTTATTTCGCTTTCATGGCCTTTTTCATCTGTCCCTAAGTAAATCTATTCCTTAAACTCTTCCTTATCTTTGACCTCAATTCTTATGGTCTTGTTCGAAACGCTATTTTTTTAACTCTTGTCTCAATCACATTCTTATATAATCTTTTCCGAAAGCTTTCATTACTTAGAACCCTCAGCATATTTTGTAACTCATCTGGTATTTCTAATATTTTTTCATCATCATCATCATCAGCAGCAGCAGCAGCAGCTTTTTAAGATCCTTTGTTGGACATAGGCCTTCCCAAAGATTCACCGAACCTCTCTATCGCAGGCGTCACAGAACATACCTTGTTCGTCACATCATCTTATATTTTGTCGGTCTTACTATTGAGTGTGATCTCTGGGGATCTATGTTGTGAGTCGTGATGTCAAGTGGTTGTGTGCCATTCTCGCAACATATACAGCCCATTGCCATTTAAGTTTTCTGATAGATTCTATGATTACTCTGAATCTTGCCATTCCTCTAATATACTGTGCTGTCTTGTGATCTCTCCATGTGAGATTGAGCATGATTCTCTCATGTGCAAGTTGTATGGTTCTCAGTTTGAAGGTCAATCTTTTGGTAAGATCACGTGTCACCGATAGGGTGCATTGGTTGTATACCCTTCTTTTTAGCACTAGCGGAATTTTCTTGTCCGGTTGGAAACTTGCTTAGCTAGTTTGATTCTTCGTTTGGTCAGCAAATTGTGAACAGTTCGATTACTTTTTTCTCTATTTACGCATATTTTTCTCCTGACATTTTTTCTTGAAAGTACTTTCAAGAATTGCAGTAAATACAAAAGTTTACATCCCCTTGTCTGACACCGTTTTCAACCTCCATTTTATTTGTATCTTTATGAAGTTGAATCATCGAGGTTCGATTCTCTAAAAACATCTTAGTGCTTTTTATCAAAACGTTGTCTGCATGTGTGTGTGTGTGTGTGTGTGTGTGTGTGTGTGTGTGTGTGTGCATTAATGGATACCATCGATAATATAAAAGTGTATGCCTAGATATTCACACACTTATACATTCAGACATGTATACACATGAATATACATCGAGCTTTAAACTTTCAACACAATCTCTTTCTCTGTCAACGTACTTAATTCTGTCATGAATATCCATCGCTTAGCTCTAACATTATACAATGAAAATTACAGATTATATATATATGTGTGTGTGTGTGTGTGTGTGTGTATGTGTGTGTGTGCTCATCCCATCAAACGAGCAGCTAACACTCTCACGTCTCTCTTTCTCCCTACTTATATATATATATATATATATATATATATATATATATATATATATAGAGAGAGAGAGAGAGAGAGAGAGAGAGAGAGAGAAAAGAGATAGACAGACAGACAGACAGAAAAAGAGAGAGACAGACAGACACAGAGAGATGGACACAGAGAGACAGAGACACGGACAGAAAAGGGTAGTGGGAGAGTTTTAGCTGTTCATTTTGATAGGATGTTAAAAAGAAATTGAAGAGAGAATATCAGACCAGAACTTTGGAGCATTAGCATCGTCCTCTGCAACGTCATCCCTTTTTCTACTGCTGTTACTTCAAAGGAACATCAGGCGCCGGCACTAAAATGTTTTCATTATTCCACGCAGGATATTTGATGATGTAATCGCTTTGATTGATTTCTGTTTTTAAAAAAAAGTTCAACGCTAAAATTCATTCCACCCCCACAAACATTCGCCCACCCAGTCAGCCCCCCTCTCTCTCTCTCTCTCTCTCTCACTTCTTTTTTTTCAATCCCTAACTTTCTGCCCTTCTTCTCTCCACTTTTCGATTGCTTTCCCAACGCGACTGTTTGTTGCTGTCTACCATTTATTCTGCATCCACTGTTTTTCTCACGCATCATTCTTTCTTTCCCCTCACTCATACTCTCTCCTTCTCTCAATCTCTATCTTCCTCTTTATCTCTCTCTCTCTCTCTCTCTTTCTTTCTCCAAGTTTTGTTCAATTTCTCTTCTCCCTCACGTGCTTCTATTTTGACTTCGAATTACCCATCTATGTTCTTTTCTTCAATTCTATCTTCCTTTCATTCATTCATCTATTCTTGCTTTTTTTTTAAATTTTCTCTTTCATTTTTTTCCTTTCTGTACCATTTTGTCTTCATTTTACTTTCTTGCTTTTATTTTTTCTTCTCGTCTCTTTCTTCTCCCCTTTTTTCCTTCTTCTCTCCTCATCATTACAGCTTCACTGCTTAGTCCATCATCTTTGTTGTTGGATATCCTTTTCCCTCAGAAAGTAGTGGCTCCGTGACGCCCATGATAGAGAAGTGTGGCGAATCCTTGGGAAGGTTTACGTCCAACGACGGACGTTAAAAAAATGATGATGATGATGATGATGATGATGATGATGATGATTCCATTCCCCCCTTTCACTTTTTTGCAGGACCCCTCTCCTTCTTCATCTTTTTTCTGCATTTTTCTCTTCCTCTGTTTTCCCTTCTCCTCTCTCTTCTATTTCATCTCTCTCGATTTTCGTTTTTTTTCGACGTTCATCTTTCTCTTCTCCATGCATGGATTTTTCCTATCTTACTCTAATTAATAGATTATTCACAATTACTCAAATTTATTTAATTAAAATCAAACATTTTTTTTATCCTCTTTTTGACGTTATCTTTAATTTTCTTCTTCTGAATTTGTTGCCACTATTTTCGCCTGCCGCCTGTTTTCTTTGAAGCCTTCTAAAGTAACATGCAATGTGCTGATTGTATTGGTCTGTGCAAATGCAAACCAACATCATTTTGCTAACCATCTGACGCAGGATAAACACTGTCTCCCATATTCATTACGTCCTTTTTCTCAATTCATTTATCTCTTTATGGCCAAATCATAAACAGATTGCACGTCTACGTTTTGATGAGTAAACAAATAAGATAAAAAAAAAAAAAACACAAAATGTTTGTCAATTGTGAAAGGAAAACCAGGCCGTTTACTCTAGTTACCATAGAATACGTGATCTCAGATTTGAGCAACTCTTTTTGTCTTCACAGACAACGGAATGTCTCCTCCAGGATGCAGGGGTGAGGCATATGGAGATCTTGTGATGACCAGTTGTCAGAACATCCCTGTCGGTCTCACTGATGTGGTCCAGAGAAAATCAGAGAGCGACACGGTTCGGTATCAGAACTGTTAAAGGATGTCAAATTGGGTGGCAAGCCGCTTTGTGAGAGCTCCATTCCCCGGTTCGAAATCAGAGTTGTCTTTCCCTTAGAATGGCTACCTTCGCAAGGCTGGGGATCCCAATCAGTTCTTCCATATAATCCATAGCTGGGGAGAGAAGAGTGCAAAGTGAACGTTAAACAGGCCTGCCTAGAGTTTGAACTTGGGTTGCCGATTCCATTATCGGCACACTTACCGCTACATCCAGCAATAACGCAACTAAGCTGTATTACCCACTTATCATACATCAACTATATTTTCAAGTTCTATAGCCAGATAGAGACACAGCCAAACAGTTAATGTCAATAAAACTTTGCATCAAGTTTTGGTCGGATACGATTATGACAAAACAAATAGAAATATTTTAAGACATAATAAGGAGTATTTTTCTTCATTTTTTGGCTCTCTATTTGGTCTGTACGCGCAGCTCGGACGATTTGAAGTCGGGCTAACTTTCACCAGTTTGATTGGTTGATAGAAACACGGATTGCAAATGCAAACAAAACCTTTTCATCGAATTGAATTCAGATTAGAAAAAGTTTGGAATCCTGGAGGCCGTTTACAGAACTCTTGCTCTCCTATTCGAGAAACAGTATCCTGTAAGGTCGATTTATTTCTATAGTATTTACGTAAATTGTTTTTATGTGTTTTTACATGTAACCTAATCAAGAGACTGACCCGCAAACTGATTAGCACGAAACGTGCACAAGAAAAAATCATGCTCAACATCATATGGAGAGACTACAAGACTGCACGATATATCAGGGAGAAAATAGGAGTCATATAATCTATAAGAAAAAACTAAAATGGCAATGGGTTGGTTATGTTGAGAGAATGACAGACATCCAATGGACATTTCAACATTCTATCACACGCAGAGAAATTACATGCGTAACCGAGGCTGGCAGAATACAAGATGGGGGGACGACGTAGACGAATTCAGAAAGTATTGGCTCCATGACGCCCATGGGGGAGAGGTTTGACAAATTCTCCGGAAGGTTTATGTCCAGGGAAGGACCATAAAAGACTGATGATAATGATGATGATACAATAGCATCTGAGATTACAAAAATAACACATTCATAATTATTTTGTTGGATTACTTATCATTTCTTTACAACATATATATATATATATATATATATATATATATATATATATATATATATATATATATATATATATATATATATCGGTATCTTTATCACATGTATTCAAAATATCTGCAACTATCTGAATGTATGTGTTGATATGTATGTCTCCAATGAAATTTTTTTCATTAAGCACCCTGTATTTTTTCAATGGCCCATGCGCTATCTAAAAAAAAACATGCACCACCATCGATTTTAAATCTGTTTCCACGAAAGTTCTCTTCATATAAACAGAAATAAAAATAACTCATCCGTTTTTGCTGCAGTCTCCCAAAATAGGAGACCTCAGAGTGGAGTTAGTCATTGCAAAGTAAGTCTTCATTAAAAACCCAAAACTATAGAGTAATTCCATCTGCAGCCTAAACACCCGCCTGTATTTTTTTTTTTCAAACGGAAGTTTTTTTTTAATGAATAATATCTGAAAGTAAGCAAGCCATGAATAACAGAAGAGCGTTGTTCATTTAAATTCCTCTAAAAATAGGAAGCCATTTGATCTGCGTTTATTTAAAAATCGACCTGACGTATATTTATTCGTTAATTATTGATTCGCAGAATGTCCTATTTATAAATTTGATATTACCTGGTCTGTGTTTACTACAGTAATGTCAATTCAAATGTGTTCGGCTGAAACAAGTTACGCCTGATTGCTTCCTGGCTGGGTTTTTTGTTTGGTTTATTTGGGTCATTTTGTTGTTTTATTTTCGACAAACTATTACAGTTGTTGCTGAAAGGAGACCAAGAGAAATTTTATAAACTAACTGTTCACAGGAAAAAAAATGATTGCTAACATTATGAGAACTAATAACAATTATATAAATGGCAAATATTTTGATGTATAATTAAAACTAGTCGCAATGAGAACGGTGTCTCTTTTTTATTATCCTTAGCCAAGTTCCAATCTGGGTGTGGAAGGCTTAACGGTTATCAAAACGGAAACGGCGAATCGAGTTCAAACACTGGCTGAGATATTTTGCTTTCAAACTGTTGAACAAAAGAATTCAGTTTGACCTTAAAAAGTCTCTACTAACAAGTGATAGTCATCATCATAATCAAATTTTTAACGTCCACCGTTAGACATAGGCCTTCCCCAGGATTCTCCACATCTCACTATCATGAGCATCACGGAGCCAATACTTTCTGAATTGGTTTAGTTCGTCTCTCCATCTTGTATTCTGCCGGACTAGGTTTCTCATATAATCTCTAGGGGATCCATGGTGTGACTAGTGATGTCAATCGGTTGTCTGCAATTCTTGCAACATGATCAGCCCGTTGCCATTTAAGTTTTTCTAATCGACTCTTTAACGTTTCAGACACTTGTTTTCTCTTTGATATTTTGTGTTGTCTTGTGATCTGTCCATGCGAGATTGGGAACGATTATTTCATGTGTACGATGAATGGTAGAGGATGTACAACACCTGTTATCATTGATGGACACAGAGTTGTTTCAAGTGATTAAAAGCTAACGTGTGTCCATGTCGTACAAGACTGATTGCGTGCTGCAGATTTTGCAAATATGGAGCAAAATCGTCTTGCAAAAACTATTTGAATCAGGGATGAACTGCTGATTATCAGGTTTTTCATATCAGCACCATTTGTTGTCGATGATTTCAAAAATGTGTCTGCACTGCAGATACCTACACTCTGTGAGAGCTTTGATTATTTTAGATATGATACATAGCTGATTCGTTTTGACTAGTTTAATTAATCCTGAGTTCTAAATAAGCGCTCTGTACAGTTACATTTCACTTTGACGGATTAATCTTGTGTCATAACCTTCAAGCAGACAAATGTTCTGCCTTTACTATGGGGTCAATAATACTATCAATGTTCACCTTACTTTTTTGTCTTCAATCTAAAACTTCACTTTTTAATAATAATTCAAGTCATGGATTGGTGACTAAATTTGCCAAGCAAGGCAAAGGGGCAAGAGTTGTTAATGTGAAGATGCCTACCTTCTTTTTTGTGTTAGGGTATCGTGGGCATTTCGTACAATTTTCATACTTAATTATGTGCTTATAGTATTATGTCATATTCCTGGCTAACTATCATAATGACTTCACAAATATTATCTTTGTTTTTGTCTCCAATTTTAGAATAAATTCAAATCCCATCCTATCGTCTTGTTCTATATCCCAGGAGAAGACTGATCGAAGTCTTGAAAATATTTATCATAAAAATGAGAATATGTAACCGATAAAACGTTTAACAAAGCAACATTTACATGTTTGTATTTTTTATCAATCGCAGTAAGTATTCTTGGCTATTCATTATTATTTGTTTTATTTATTCATTTATATTTTTTGAGGCGGGGGGTTATATCAATTTTTTTTTCTAGGATCATCTAACATGTGCAAGCCTCTTAGAGACACTAGGACCATGAAGAGCACTCCTTTTACTATACCTAGTTTATTAACACGGTCGGTGTGTTTACTCTGAGTGCATATACGGTTGTTATTTCCTCAATTTTCCCTTGATGGATGTCTGTGGTCTTGTGTTCCCTTTTATGTGAGCTATATCTCGCTACAGGTATATTCTAAGCCCACCTTTCTCATGCAAATATCTAATCAGTATAGAATTTGCTATTTAACGATACACAACATGACCATGTTTTGGGAAAGCTACTTCATTATGATCATAGCCTGGAATGCAAAATGGCTGTCATCTTCCAAGCAAGATGGTGGACAAATGACCATGAACCACCAAGTTCCACTTTTTATGATTTTCAGACAATGTTTTAAGGAAACGTGAAGTCAAACCTTGATAAATGGGATACGAACAGGATCTAACCCAGCTTCCAGAGTATACCAATCACGGAAATTTGTCCAAGTTCCCTAATTGTTGATATCGAACTTTGTTAGACAACCCTCTAATCACAATAACAGCGCATCGGTTGCACAACATGTGGTTAGGTTTTAGAAACTATTGACAAAACTATCACCAAGACTGTTAACATAGGTTTCTCCAGTTTTTAAGTTGGTCTAGCTTGCTGACTGGCAGTCTATCTATGCGCTATGCGTACAGACCAAATAGAGAGCCGAAAATTTAAAAAATACTCCTTATTATGTCTAAAAATACTTCTATTTGTTTTGTCATAATCGTATCCTACAGGTTTTTGGTTGGGGGTTCAATTTACAATGTAAGTTTATGCTTTAATGAATTGGTCTCCTAGTAAATGCCATTTTTTTTTTGTCCTTTTTTTTAATTTGGACATTTCAGTGATTTAACAAGAGGTGAGAAGAGTAGCTGATCCATCAATAAATCCCATTTCCAATATCTTAATCTATCATACCCTACACGACACGCCACCAAAAGATGTGGGTAATATGACAGTTTCTATTTAGTGACTAACAAGACCATTTTTTTTTCTTTTGATTAAATATATATTTTATATACCGGTATGTACGGTATACTAATCATCAACAATTGTAGACCATTCTGATTCTTTCATGATACACTTTCACTTAGACAAGTTCTTGTTAAATCTATTATTGGCCATTCAATGAAGATAAACCTCACGTGTCTGAGGAACTGATCACCTGTCTTTTCGAGGACAAATTCTGAAACAAACTCTCAGGGATCCGTCAAGAAGATTGCTTTCTATTTGAACATCGTGAAAATATTCCCCTACGTTGAATTGTTTATCTTATTTCTATTTATCTACGTATTGATTCATTTGTTTCTTTTTTAGAGTTTCCGCTCTGGACATTTTTGTTCCTGCTCCTCAAAAATACTCCAGCTGTTTCCGTCTTGCAGACCCATTTAATGGAAACCGGATCGGGATAATTCGTCGTGTGAGAGTAATGAAAGGAGATCGAACCGGTCAATCGGAAGAAAATACGGAACGGTTGGCCCGAGTAAATACCGGCCGAAATGGAGATCAAAGAGATTGTGATTCCGGTAAGAAAGGCGATGAAAAAGGAACAATGGAATTTGAGTAAATAAAAAAAGCGGAAATCACGCAGTTGGAATTTTGGGTAAGGAAATACGAATTGGCCAATTACGTATTGATCGGTGAAGAGTTTTTTAAAGGAATTTTCGGAACTGTAGAAGAAAATCCGGAAAACAGACAAACAAACCAATAAATAAATGAAAACAATCAACAGGTACTTTCAGTGTTATTCAGTTGTTCCCTCTAAGAATGTTGGTGATTTTATGAAATGCATTAAAAGTTTTCGTACATTCAAATCTCAATTAATTGAGTTGGTCTTACATTTGTTAGGATTAATGAAAAAGAAATAACCAAATTTAATAGCCACCACCCCTTGGTTACAATTTGGGAAATGGGTCATATTCACCTTGTTCCGAAAAGTCGTGCCACGCGTACAAACTATTTTTTCACATGCTCTATGAACAAACAAGGAACGAATTAAATGGAAACGAGTTTCATTTTTTAATCTTCCGTTAACTTTTGTTGGT
>OY735198.1:65090055-65145055 GCA_963457665.1 Thysanoteuthis rhombus | reverse complement strand
CAACGTAGTCTTGCTCTTACCATTGAGCTGAACAGCTGCCGGTAATGCAAAACCCCAAATAACTGTTTCTGCACCAAATTCGAATTTTACTAATTCTCAGTCTATATCTGCTTTATTTGTTTCTTACGATGCGACAATAATGTAATTTGGAATTAGATATATGATCTGAAAGAATGATTGTAAATCGCATCATAGCACATTTATTTATCAATCTTATTTGAAATGACATCCTGTTATTGTTTATTTTATTTATCTTGTCTAGACCTAATGATACATCTACCGTGTAATAACTGGAGATCATTTCAAAAAATAGTTTCAATGTGGTATAAAGTGGTTTATTATCTTTCTGTCGGGTCATATATCCATTTCCTAAAAAGATATATACGTATATATCTATGTTGAAAGATAATTGTATCACTTGTAGTAAGTATAATTGTGTGATAAATTTATCTATGTGAGTGAAAACATGTATACGTCCTTGTGTATGTATGTTCATGTCTAAACATGCTCATATTTATACGAATATGCATTTTTAATAAGATCATACATATGTTTTTATTTGTGTGGACATATTTTGTCTATACGTGCATATATCATTATGAATTATAGATTTTGTTATGTTACACAGAAACTTATTAGATGTGTTCTCCCATCATTATACAGTTAATGTATCACTCCACCCATACAACGTAAATAGAATAACAATTAAAGAAAATAAGGCTGGTATAGGAATTGAACTTGCCATCGATAGAGTAGCCGCCTCAAGGTAAAGATGCTCTTACCATTGAGCTAAACAGCCGTCGGTATATGCAAAGACCCAAATACCTGTTTTCACACCGGGTTTCGATCTCGTATCTTTTCGGTCTATTCTCTTCTTTCAACGCGATATTTATATATCAAGAAATGGAAATATGTGATCCGCCAGAATGAATTATATTGCAGTAGTTTGCTACGGGGGGGAATCAGTCTTGTTATTGTCTGTGTCTGGTCGGTCCGAGTTTTCACACACTCGCTCTCTCTTACGTTAAACATCATGATATGCCAGTGACGAGTGAACATTTTTATATTTGCCTTTAAGCACCATTGCTGGACTTAGACTTTCCAAATGTTGATGTCAAACGTGCGGGGTAAAGTGAACATGAGCTGTCTGAACTGAAATTCGGACTCGTTTCGCCGTTTCTGATCACCACGCTTATAGCCGTTACGCCACCTCCATGTATAAACATATACATGTATGCAATTTGTGTATTCTGTGTGTACCTGTGATTGAAATGCACACGTACTTCGGAATACAGCCCGAGTCAAGTGCGAGCTGTCCGCAACCACCTACGGTCAACATCCTGTTGTACCGAGGCGCAAGTTCAGACATTATACAGGGCGAGATTGTTACTTGTAATAAGCGACCCATCATGAAACGCCCGTATCGCGACGGGTCAGTAGATAAGGCAACGGGTGTTCACGTGGTGACCCTAATGAATTGAGTGGTTGACTTGTGGCGCCAAGAACGACCGTAATGGGTTTGATCCTCATTGCTTCGCTATAAGCTCCTAAATTAAGTCTCAAATACAGGGTTCTTTGAAGACATCGTGGTCGTATATTCAGCATCAAGAAAACGAGCGTAAATTATGCACGCAGCGCTGTTCGTCTCATACGAATGCATTAAGATGACTACGGAGGATTTACTTGAAGATTGTGTGTGTGTGTGTGTATGTGTGTCGTGGTGCAGGGCGAGGGGTATCTCAGAAGTTACAACGAGGACTGCGGGTTGAAGTCGTCAGCCTGATCGGGTGACGGGTGATGATGAAAAGCGTATAGGTGGAGGCGACAATTGAATGCATTCCTTCGGCCGGTTCCAGGTTTAGTATCAATGTTCCCCAATGAAAATAGTGATGGCTTGATTTTGAAACTGTTGAAATAGAACAAAAATGCGCAGGTCGTGCGTTTCATTTTGCACATAATACTGGGAATTTGATGAACCATCAGGTACATATTAAATACATGATACATATATATATATATATATATATATATTAATTTTCACACACATATATATACGCATATATATACTCACATACTTATATATATATATATATATATATATATATATATATATATATATATATATATGTGTGTGTGTGTGTGTATGTGTGTGTACACATATCCATGTGCATCAAACCTTTAACCGATAGAGTAGCTGCTTCAACGTAGTAGTGCTCTCATCATTGTGCTTAACTACTTTCTACCTAAATTCAAATCCTATTTGTTCCCAGTCTATTTACTTCTTTTAAAGCAATAGTTGAGAATTAGGAAATGGATATGTATGATTAGACAGAATGGTTATAAATTGCGTTATATTATGTAGAACCTAATTTGAAAATGATCTCCCGTCATTAAAGGGTTAATGTATCTCTAATCCTTGACAACAGAGCATATAATAAACAATCAAAGTAAATGGGGCCGCTGCAGGAATCGAATCTCCCACCCACAGGGGTGCATCAATGTGTCTGTAACCTGACAAGTAGTTACATGAATTCTAATAGTAACTTTTCTTTGTATAATTTTCCATATACGTTATGAATATACATCACTGAATTAATTGCATAAAACGAATGCTTTTTATATATGTGTGTGTGTGTGTGTGTGTTATTGTGTGTGTTTGCATGTGTGTGTGTGCATGTGTATACATATATATATATATATATAGATAGATAGATAGATAGATAAATAAATACATACATTAGGCGTTAAATGAATCGGTGCATTTTCATTGATAGTAAGATAGATAGAAGAGTTATATGTCTGTGATTCATTAAACATTGTCTAGACCACACTAACGGGGCACTGAGAGAGTTTTAAACTCCAATCGCGATTGGGTCTACGAGACAACCAATCTAACCACGCGCTACTGTAATTGTACAAGGAGAAAGATATGAGTCTATTTGACTATATGCTTGGTTTTGTGGACGAGATGCATTTCAAAGATTAACGTCTGGCGCCAACGCCGTAAAACCAACGCGCATCATTAAGCGACGTCATTCGAGATGGTAACAAGTGCATGAAGCCAATATTTAAAGGGAAGCCATGACTAGTTCAACTCCTCTGACTCCGGGGAGCAGACGGATTTTGGTGCAGGATTTTTCTGTCGCTAAGGTGGGCGGGGGATGGATTTGTCCATGAAAGATTTGAGGGACTGAATTGACCGCGCCTGAGGAAAAGTAACATCGGTTTATCAAGACAATTATTTCGTCAAACAGATTTACTGAATTCGAGGAATAGTATTATCAAGAAATGATAATTATTTTTGTCAGATTATATATCAATTTCTTAATAATATAATTGTCCGCGTTGAAAAACAAATAGAGCAGATATAGACAGAGAATATATATATATATATATATATATATATATATATATATATATATATATATATATATATATATATATATATATATATATATATATATATATATATATATATATATATATATATATATATATATATGTAAATAGATGAATGCTTTTTTTTAGGTCAACCGGTGTAAGTGAAACCTGCCTTAAAAAATGTATGAGAAGTGTAGAATAACATCAGTATACAATACACTCGGATATTTGCCTATATAAAATGAGAAAATACATATAGTATGACTTATAAGCTATTACTAAAATCATAGATGAAGATGAGGTGGGGTTTGATCAACAATGCTGGCGAGTGTTGTTGATATAACTGTTCTGTTTTTAAGCCCGTGAAATGGTTACATGATGAACAACTGATGATCCCGACGAAAAAAAAAGGTTTGATATCGAGAGAAAATAATTCAGATTCAAACATAAAGACACCGAAGAAAATTACAGAATTTAAATTAACGGATATTGGGTGATAACTAACTGAAATGATGGACATTTCGGAAAGAGGTTTTGTCCTAAATTAAGTGTTCAAAGCCATGAAGATTTCAAGAATATATATATATATATATATATATATATATATATATATATATATATATATATATATATATATATATATATATATATATATATATATTTATATATATATATATAACCCTAAATACTTATGTCGATTCAGTCATTTATTTCCTTATATATGTTAATGTAATTTCTGCAATTTCTTTATCCCCCCTCTCTCTCTCTCTCTCTCTCTATATATATATATATATATATATATATATATATATATATATATATATATATATATATATTCCGATAGGAAAGATAGACACTAAAAGAGAAATCGTAGAGATTTGGAACATACGACATTATTCAAGTAAATAAACTGATTAAACATATTTAGGTTGAAAAATTCAAGCTTTCAATAATTTTCAAAATTTTTCGTCAGGTTTTGATCTATCTTCATTTTTGTCTATATTCCCACTTCAAGTTGAATGTTCGACAGAATTCGATCTGAAAAGTTGTGACGAAAAGTAACAATAGTTTGGAGAGAGGCCTAACCAAAAATCGATACAGGAAGTATTTCATATCAAAATTCACATAACTTTAGATGATTTCTCTTTGAAAATAGCATAATCATATCAAATTTTACTCGGAGAACATCGAGAAACAACAGTTTAGTCGCTGAACTACGCCACTGAGACATTTCCATGTTTCAATATTTACTTTTATATAGAGATAAACATCTTCAAAAGTTTGCTTGATTGTTGGTATTTCCTCTTGCGATTCCCTTGTGTGTTAATATACATTTTTTTCTCTTTCTGCTAGGTGTGTGAATGTGTATGGAAGCGTAAAGGATAGGCAAAGTCTTAGATATTATTTAGCTTTAATTGAATATCAACTGATCCGGGCAAGTTCCGCAGAGATGGAAACGGTGTGCTGATGACACATGTATTGGATATTAATGAAGGAAACCGCCGTGGAAGCTTCGCCGGGTTCTTGATTTCCTGTCTTTGGCGAATGGTAATTTCAGAAAATTTGATTTGATTCCTTCTAAATTGCCACCAATTGCCTTCACCTCTCCTCACTCTTTTCCTCTTTTTTTCTCTCTCTCCTTTTGATACTTCTTCTCCTCCTCCTTCTTCTTATCAACGTAATAGTTTTTATTATTATTATCATTATTATTATCATTATTATTATTATCATTATTATTATCATTATTATTATTATTATTATTATTATTATTATTTGCTTTTCAATATTTCGATTTTTTTCATATTTCAGTCATTTTACCATTACTTATAATTTCCTCTCTTCCTTTTTTATTTCTCTCGTTTTTCCCGCTCTTATTCCTCTAATTCCTTCTTGATATTTTGACATTTTACCTCTTTCCTTTCAAAGAATTTCCTCGTTTTTTTCATCCATGTTGATGTAAAATATTATCTCCTCCTCCTCCTCATCATCATCCTCATCATCATCATCATCATCATCATCATCATATTAGCGACTATCGTTGGACATAGACCTTTCCCAATATTTGCCTGACATCTCTCTCATGGCTATCGCAGAGCCAATGCTTTCTGAACTTGTCTAGTTCATCACGCCATCTCATATTTTGCCGGCCACATTTTCGTATATGATCTCTTAGGATCCACGTCGTGAGTTGCGATGTCCGGTGGTTTTCTGACGTTCTTGAGAGATCGCCTGCCCATTATCATTTGAGTTTTCTAATGGTTTCTGACATATCTCTGACTTCTGATTATATTTAACGTACTGCAATGTCTTGTAATCTCTTCATGTGATGCTGAACATGATTCTCTCCTTTGCACGTTGCATGGCTCCCTATCATTTGGTTAGGTTCTATGTTTCAGCTCTATAGGTGACTATCAAAAAGATACATTGGTTGCATACCCTTGAAGGATTTATGGAATTTTCTTGTTTTGAAGTTTAAGTGAAGTGATTCTTCGCTTGGTTTCTTCTTTTGAGGATTTCATGGATATTCGTTGTCCAGAGTGGATGTAGTGGTCTACTTTCTCCAGCAGAGCATTTTCTAATCTGATTATTGTGTCTTTGACTTCAACGAGTACGAATCGTCTCTAGTGTTCCTTAATTTTAATCGTACTTTTCTTTTTCATTTGTTATTGGTATTTGCTTAACTTAGCTTCATACTAAACACAACAAAAATAATGGTGCTCCGAGCGAGAATCGAACTCGCTGCACTGGTAATAATCTGCTGGGCTGGTTTGCCAACAAAACATCAAGGCAGGGCACACCATAACCTTATTTCATCTGTTATCCATTTATTTACTATTTTGCTTTTTATTCGAATTCATTTTACATTTTGAATATTCTTACCTTCATTCTCTTTCGACTATCTCTTTTTTATTCTTGTCTCAAATAGAAACCGTCAACTAAAGCTGTCACAAAAAAATTCAATATGGGTCTTTTGAGTTTTCAAGTTGGTATGGCTGGCTATGTATAGGAATATCGAATATACAGGCCGCACCAATACAGCCAGAAAAATTCTAATTAATTTGCTTCGTATCGAGTCGACAAAATTTTTTTTCAACCTCATATAAATTTTAGCCTATAGTGAGGAGTCAATCTTCAATGTAAGTTTATACTAGATAGAACCCTTGGTTTTCATCCAGCAGCATTCACGCTTGCTTTGTTGTCGTTGTTTTTGCTTTTTTAATTCAGACAATTTTAGTGAACATTGCCCAACGAAAGGCGATTATTCATTGATTACCCCTTTTCCAACTTTTTACTTCATCACTGATCATCGTCATTGTCATCCAGCATTGTTGTTACATACGAAAATAAAAACAAAACTCAATCATAGGATTTCGACTATAAAACATGCACGTAGGAATAAAGACAATTACAAAAGCAATCATTTGTTCGATTATGTATTACGTCACTGTAAAATACCAATAAAAAACAATCACTGTAGCCGTAAAAATATTTTTCCTTTCTTAATCTTTCACATCGATAAATTGAGGGATGATTTTGTTGCAAAAATCATTATAGCGCTTCATCATTTATAGTTTTCATTTTTTTCTTCTCTTTTTCCACGTCTTTATTTGAGAGAAAAAATAGCAAACAACAACGTGACTCATCGATTAGAACAAGATCGATAGAAGGAATGACAAAGTGAAGCATATTTGCATCCATTGGTTTCCTCCACATACCTCCCTGTCTTTATGTGTGTCGTTGTTCTTTCCCCTCTCCTCCTCCTCTTCCCACCAGGTTCGAGTCCCGGCCAACCCACTATGGACGAAACAAAACAGCATCTGATAATTGCAAACAATTTGAGGACATTGGGTTAGCAAGTACTGCATTGTTTCACCACTGCCAAATCTCTCATACCCATACTTCTAAAACCCACATATATATATGTGTGGGTATGTGTGTGTGTGTGTGTGTGTGTGTGTGTGTGTGTGTGTGTACTTCTAAAACCTATATATATATATATATATATATATATATATATATATATATATATGTATATATGTATATATTGATTGATTGATTGATTGATTGATTCAGCTAGTTTTATCTCGTTGCAATATATATATATATATATATATATATGTGTGTGTGTGTGTGTGTGTGCGTGTGTGTGTGTGTGTGACAAAATCTTAGCAGAGTCAGTAAGGATATTTGTTCTTTGTAACTCTCAGGTAATTTTTACATTCTACGAGCGTTAAGTAAGAGAATAACGAAAAAGCGCCCGACGACACTTGAAATCACATCCTTTATTCTAATAGGATGATTAAAACAAGTTTTGAAAAATCCCTGAGCATCGTCGGTATTTTGCCGATGTCATATTCAATATAGCAAAGGAGTAAATTTAGTCATATTCCTTAAAACTCCAACTGAGCAAATAGTTTTCTGCGTTTAATTCCGGGATCAAACGTAAGGGGACATCAATTTCCTCTTCGTTTCTCTCATTTCCTCTTTTTGTGGAATGAGTGGTGGGGGTTTAAAATGTCGCTCAAAATATGACGACCAGTCGAAGGAGCAGCTTACAGATGCTGCTATAAGCACCCTAATTATCTTGAGGAAACATCAGTATTAATTTTTTTTGTCTGTCTGTCTTTGACGAATATTAAATGCTGTGATTTAAAATTGCTCACCAATTCCATCCTTCAGCTACTCATCAAGTGAATCTCGATTTTCAGGTTGAGCCTGTTTTTCGCGTTCAGACCCATTTTTGAATCACGGTAATTTTTCAAATGAGTCAGTATGAAATGGTAACGCGAGGATTGGGGCAAATTAAAGCGAAATGAGTTAATGGATAATACAATCATTTAAATTTACTGTTCAAAAGAAGAAATATTAGTATTTCTACGTTAGTAGCCTTCTCGAGTAATGAAACTAACAACGTAGCTATTACTATCAAAGGAATAAAGTAAATTTGTAGAGTTTTTGCCAGTGGTTCTTTTTTTTTGGTACAGGTGAAAGCTACGATTCCAAAAGCCGGTTTTCAAATCAAGTAAGGCAATCCCACCTGGAAAGTTATCCTTAAAAATTTCTTTACCTTTTTTTCTCCCTGATGTAAAACGAAGTTTGATAAGTATAGATATATTCGTAAGGTATGAATAACAGTCAGGTTTAAATTGTAAACAATTAAATCTTCTTTCAAGTGAATATCGTATCCGAGGATTTTACAACTTACAAATTCCATTTACGAAAGTGAAACAATAAGTCCACAGCCTGAAAAAAAACTATTAGCTGAACTTATGTTTAGAGTTTTCAATGTATTATGTTTGATCTATTTGATTAATATTTATCACTAAATTAAGCACACTGATAAGGGAAACTGTTACGAATTATAGATATTCGTTGTGCAAAATAAATGCTTTTCCAGCTTTACGTTACAGAATTATTGACACATTAATGTATATACCTATTAATTTTGTCTTGGTGATTTTATTCCAAAATGTGTCTCTCCAAATTGTGTTCTTGGTAATTTCAACTTCTGGCTATGAACAATTTTAAAAAATATCTGACACAAATGTTAACTTGACTTTGATGTTAGATGAATAAAGCACAAAGCGTGGGAGCAGGTAAATGGTGTTATGCCAATATTCGAATAAAAAGAATAACCGAAGTTATATACTATATGCCTTTCATAGAAATGTTTGAAATATATTTGTTTATATATATATATATATATATATATATATATATATATATATATATATATATATATATATATATATATTAGGGGGAGTACCCGTTCTTGTCCAGGTTTCTAATTATGTAAAATCGATACATTCCCATTAGTTCACTATGCTCTGTATCAATTGCTTTAAAAAGATACCGATGACAATGTACACTTGGTCCGGGAATGTGGATTCTATCTATGTTGCTTGCAAGCAATTACTGAAATAATTCTAATTTACTTTTACAGAAATTTGCGAAACATAGACATAAAGAATGCAAGAACTAATCTCACTTCATTCGTGGAAATCTTTTCGTGCGTACGTGTGCTATGATTACTCAAAAACTGGCTATTGTTCAATCTAAAAATTCGATAGATATATTAACCAGCATGCAATATCATTGCAGTGTCTGTTTTGAATATTTTTTTTTCAGTTGTTCTCTAGAAATCTTTAAAAAATAAACATATTTCTATGAAGTTAAATTGATGTCGACCATTGAACATTAACGCAAGGATACCTTGCCTCTTGAGGTCTCTGCCGTAACAAGGCTACCTCACCTAGCGCTAAACAATCTCAACATATTTTGGGAAGCACAATTTGACTCCCTGTCCCATAGACAGTGATCAAAGAAAATGGTGAACTTCAAGACTCACCACTGGTGACACTATCACTATCACATTCTTCGTAATTTCTATAAATTGTCTCCTTTGGCTTTCGCTCTTTAGATTACATTTTGCATCGATCGTTACTTACTGCTAATGACTAAATAATGGTAATGGTTACAAACAAGTTTTTTTCATTCAAAACTATTTTATACGAAAATTGTGGTAGCTCCACCATCTTTAAAGTAACATCCCTCAAAAATGCACTACAGGAACAGGTGTAGTACTAATTCATATCCATGCCTTTCCAAAGGGCACCATTGAAGAATGAACGCAGATTATCTAAACCAGTTCTCCAATTCCATCATCCGCTTTGCTAACCACTTGTCAACCGGCATCACCACTGATATTTTTGAAATACGTGAATTTTTACGTAAAATACATAAACCTCCACAATTAGGGCGATTTCAGTTCTTTCTGTGTCGCATGAAAATATATTTTTCTTGCAGTTTGTTCAGAAATAATAGTTTTTATCTTGCATTGGCAGGTGATAACTTTCAGGTCGATGGAACCTATCTCATGTTCATCCTTGAGTCAAGTTACCTCCGTAGACTTTTTCGGTTTGTCTTTCTGCACAATATCTCCAAAAGATCTCAATGAATTTCAATGTAGAAGGATAAGACATGTATTAAAGAAGATATGATTAAACTTTGGAGGTTATTTTTTTAATAGAATTTTTTTTCCATTTTTTTCTTTTATAAATTTTTGTAGTCGTTCATATCTGCCTCAGCCATACCTCCAAAAGTTCTCAATGAATTTCAATGATTAAATGAACGGAAATTGTGGTTATAGACCCTAGAATCATCACAATAAATTAGTGATTGAGATATTTCCAGTGTAAGGTTTCATGGGAGCCATCTTGGTCAACAAAGTTAAAAGCTGCCATACTCATGATATACTTTTGAGCTCCATAATATAACTTCTAAAATACCATAAATAAAATTTCCCCCCAAATTGGTACCGAATGATATTCGGTTCATTCACTATTCATTCTGCTTCTTTATATCGTAGCATGTTGACCAGTCGATTCGGAAACATTCTCACAAGCTTTTCATCAATACACAACTATGCAGTTTTTCGAAGGTTCAATCTTATCTTCAATCGATGATATGCAGTGTTTTGCTTCACAGCTCAAGGCTGCCTTATTTATTGGAACCATAGATGGGGTTTATAGAGAGCGATTGATATCAATAAATTCAGGAAAACATGCAGGGATCGCTTGTCTGTGTTACCAAGAGCGCGTTGAGAGGTGAACCGATTTAGTGTAACCAAAACAATATGTATCTAGTTGTTGTGATATCCTGCGAAATTTGGAATTAACATGGCCTGGGATATTCGAAAGTAGCACTGAATTAGTGAAAGGACCAGATTAAACGTAGGTAGAGTAGCGGAAGTTTACTGTGAGTACCGTGGAAATGTGCTTAAAGCGTAATGTACACTATCAATGCATAATACCTGGTATAACTTACGGATACAAAGTATGAAAATTACCAAAACGACCTGAGAAACCACCTTAGAATCACACAAAGAACCATGGGAAGGAGAATATTTGGAATAACTCAAGGAGATTGGGTGAAGGGAATCATACAAATAATCAATGAATTAATTTCGTTATATTACAGAGAAACTTATTTGAAATGATCTCCCGTCATTACATGATTAATGTATCACTCGCCCTGGGTAACGTAAATAGAATAAACAATTATGTAACATGAAAATGAGGCTGCTGCATTATTTTAAAAAATCAAGCAGCAAAAATGAAGATTGGTTGGAAACTTAGCAAAAAATCCAACTGATTGGTACCAATGGGACAGTAAACGCAGTGGGGAAAGACCCTTTCCATGGCAGAGGGTTAGAACAATTCGCTACTGAATGCCGTTGGTGCCGAGCAAAATATAATTCCCACATAAATGACTTAATAATTATCACATTTTTTCTAATGTTAATTGTCCATCTTATGATAATTTATATATAGATTTATATATAAGAAAGAATTATAAGGATATATACCAGGTGAATATGCCTACTGCACTCATCAGCAATCTGCAATATGTTTCCGTCCATTTCCTGATGAGTGTGGTAGGGACAAAAAATTAACATTCGACGGGAATGTATCCTTTTAATCCTTATTTTTATACATTGATGGCTTTATTTACTCTGTTTATCGAGCATATACAACGGATAAAATTTGTTTTTTAATTTTTATGAAATGAAAATATATTATGAACTATACACACATACATATATGTTTATTTGTGTATGTGTGTGTCTGTACCTCGTCTCCATAGCTTAACCCTCTGTTTCATGTTATTAATAACATGACGAAATGAGAATGATTCCGACGAAGACCTTACAATGCGGTTACAAAAAAAAACACAAGGTGAAAACAACGCATACTGTAACAGATATCAAGTGCTATGAGTCTCAATTATCTCCCTTTTGCTATTTATAGTTGTGGAAGGAAAGACATGGAAGAGATCATTTCTCGATGCGTTTCGCTGTCTTCCTCTTTTCTCGCGCTTTTACCCGAAACCGGAAGCGGTCAGATAGATTGAGGCAGGAGGTTTCGGCCAGCGGAGTTGAATTCGGGGATGTAACAGAGATTTCAACAACAGCAAGAAAAAGAAAAGAAGAACAGATATAAGAAAAACAGAAAGAGAGAAAGGAAGCAGGACGGGGGAGAGTAATATTTGGCACAAAGTTGACACGCAAAAAAATAGATGTGCTCTTTTTTATCAAGAAAATGACAGTTAATTTTCCCCAAATGACTGCATTCTGTTGAAGAAAAAAAGGAAACGTTCAACACCAACAAGGACAAAAATACTTGTTTTATAAAAAAAATGGTTTTCTAAATAAAATAAAATAAAAATTTTCTAATTTAAAAAACAAAATATATCAGGTTGTTACACATTGAAAATTATGCTTACTGTTGTGCTAATTCGTTATTATTGGTGGCTGAACAGTAATGATTTCAACCCGAGAAATTAAACCAATTTTCAAACGGTTAACCTGAGCTATGTTGAGTCCACTGTCGAAAACTATAGAGCCTGCGGTTTTGAAACCACGAGCTGAGGAATGATTTAATGTTTTTATCGCCGTATACGCCATATATCTGGCGAAATAAATGTGGATTTTTCTTTCTCAAAGAGTAGCAATTAAGATTGTTTGAGTCTGTTTATTATTTAATGGCAGACATCCTGAAATAGAAAATAAGCAATTTCATGTGTTTTATGAATGTAAATAGAAATTAAACTGAATACAAAGCATTTCGGTCAAAAGTCGGTTTACTTTAGTTTAACCTGCAGTTTTCGAAGAGAAAAAACTTTTTTATTTACCTTTTATGTAAATTGATACTTAAAACAAAAATAAACCTGTGATAAAGTCGGTGAATGTAAAAAGAATCTTTAAATTGAGTAATGATTTCGACTGGCTTAGTTTTAGTTATACGATCAAAATTACTATAGCAATAAATACGTTTTAGTTTTCTGGACTTTATATTTCTAAATGTTACTTTTTGCTTCGTCTTAAAAATGCGTTTATTTGCTTCATAAATTACGAAACTCTTCAGAAATTATAGTCTAATGTGAAATGTCAAAAGCCTACTTCTGTTTCAGGGAGTAAGAAGAAGTTTCCAGGGAGGAACGTCGTATCAAATGGGTTAGGCAAAACCTCATTCATATAATATCAGATTCGTTTATTTTTCACAACAGCTATTAAAAATGAAAACCGTCGCTTGGAATAATAACTGAACTCAATTATATCAAGGGGACAGACGCTTGATATTACTTTTCGGATTTCATGTATCAGGGTTCATAAAACAATTTTGCGTATTAATTTTGTTAAATTGATTTGCACAGTATATCGAAGAAAACAGGAGCCAGAGATGTTACAAAAGATAAGATGACGTGACGATTTGGACAAGTTCTGGAGATACTCGCATCGTGACGCCCACAATCGAAAGGTCAGGAGTATCCTTGAGATGGTCCATGTCCAACGATGGACGTTGAAAAGCTGCAGTTGCTGCTGCTGCTGCTACTGTTGCTGCTGCTGCTAATGATGATCGTGATGATTCTGCGCCTTGGAAACATTGTTTTCAGGCTACTAACAAAGATCTTATCATAAAATGGGGATGACCGTGCTGACTTGAGAAATTCTGGCATTTAAAATTAAATTTGAAGGTGTTTCGAAATGGATGCGATGGCTTTGTTTTCTAGTAATAAAAATGTGTCAAACCAACGTGCTATGAACGTTCGCGCGTGGCATTCATACTGGATTGGTATCACAAATTTTTAAAAAAGTTAAAGAAGATAAATACGATGACTAACACAGCAATAAAGAAAATGCATGGCTAAAATTTCGATGGTTCGGATTTACTAAATCGGTCGAATAATTTTCCGAAAGCTGGCTTTGAACCAGGTGATACTTCATTGTCGTAACTTTAGTAGGCACACAACCATCATTAACGAAGCAAGAAATATCTTTAACGGTTGCAGTAATAATATCAGAATTCCATCTATGCAGCTTTGAGATGGTTGATAATAGTCAAGATAGTTATCATCGTTTTAGCCTTGATATATAATCATTCAATAAATTTTGAATTTTCCAAAGTTTTTAGGTAGACATAAGCGGACAGCAGATAACAATAGTACCATGGAAGAATATTGAGAAGTTGGTTGTGCAGGAAAGGGTGGTGACTTTGGACTGTGAGTATGCGAGCAAGGATAGAATTGCTGGGTGGGTGGGTGTATAGTGGTGCATGCAGGTCGAGTGGGCGCCGATACACGTCAAAAAATTGCTTGCTTCGGCGTAATCGCTCCTATCTTCCCAACTTTGAAGCAGCCAAATAAACTTGACCTGTGATCAAAAGACGGGCAAGTTCCGATGGAAATTAAGAGACTTCTTTTTTTTCGTTTATTCCGTCTTTTCGGGGATTCTAGACTTTTCTTTAAAAAAATGACAACGAAAAGAAAACGTGAAAATAAACCTTGGCCGGTGTCTGCGGTAAGGGTTGGAATGGTTGGAATCAGGGTGAGAGCGGAGTAAGAGAATCCACCTCTTTCGTCAGCTTCCTCCGGTCCAAAAAAAAAAAAAAGTAGAATAATAGAATAATAGAAATGTAAATAAAAGATATAAGGATAAAATAAAGGGAAGAAAAAAATAATAGTCTCCAACGAAGAAGAAAGGAAACTGGTGGACATAAGAAGATTTAGCAGAGAGGAAGCGAGAAATATGGACCGATAAGCAGCGAAGAGGTATTCAGGGGTGCCTACAATTGAGACGGAAGAATACGATAGCCAGAAAAGCTAAATAATAATAATAAAAAAAAAATGTACATAAAAAATAATCATAAGGAAGAAGGAGAAAAAAAGAGTACGTGGGCCACAAAAAAAATGGACAAAAAATGGAATAAAAAAACACGAAGAAAAAAAAAACTAAGGAGAAAAAAATAAGTAAAATAAATGTAAGGAACAGTGAAAATGCAATGAAAAACGAATCAGACCATTTCTTGATGACAGAGGAAATTAGGGATCCTAGAATAGCTGGGCTAGATATGGAACTGAAGACGTCTTAGTACATTAGCGATACAAAGAGAAAGTCTGAAAGAGGCGAGCCATCGAGTCCAAGACAGCAGAACAATGACGATAGAGCGGCTAAGGACATTAAGTTTTCCCTGTCTGGTGTTCGTACGGTGAGCATAGCGTGGTGTTCTCTTGTATGTGTATGTGCAGCAGGAGGCAGCCATATTAAGACGCACGGGGATTTCATTGTGAGTCTTGGGACAGACGGCGGGAAGCTGGGGGGAGGATGAAATCAGCAAAACGCTATCTTTGACGTTATTAGACGGTATTTCATGATGAGTATACGTCTGTTAATTTCAAAGCTTATACACAGAAAGACACACACTCACGCGCACGCGTGTGTGCATGCGTGTTGGCATCCGTATATGTATATATATAGATACACGAACATACATATACAATGTGACTTGAATCTCTTGAAAATAATAGGTTTGACTGGTAATATCTTTTGTGCTAACAGTATTCACACACACACATACACACACACACACACACACACACACACATATATATATATATATATATATATATATATATATATATATATATATATATATATACATATATTGTGAGGGGAATCAAGTATTTAGACCCTTACAAAATATTCATTTAAGATACTTCCGATGCTCACGTTTACATTAAATTTATACAGGTGATGTTTTAGGATATGAAATTAACATTTAAAAAGAAGAAATACGTATTCCTGAACATATGATACGAATAAAATATAAGCCTAAATTTGGGAAGAAGCATTTGGACACATTGTTTTCATGTTTTGATACTTTTTTGCTTAGCCCTGGTTTGCAATTACCGCTTAAATACGTTTTCAAGTCAGTAGATTGACTAAGCCACTAATATACCTCAACGATGTTCTGAACAATCCATTTGTAAGTTATTTTGGCGGCATGCTTCAACTCGTTGATTAATTGAAAGTTGGGGATGGTGTTTTTGCGATCACATGCACCTCCATCTTTTCTCTATGTATGACAAGCTGGGTTTTTGCCAAAACGTTCAATTTCGATTCATCTAACCAGAGAATGTAATTTTGATCACAACTTAACTTCATTTGAGAATCCCGAAGTCTTTTTCTGCGGCGTACGATATTTTAAGACATTCCTGTGTAGTTTATTATTAATAGGTCTTCTAGTAACCGATGTACCAGCTGCTCTCAAATCATCTTGGATCTTTTTCCAAGTTTCCATTTGATCTGCTTTGACTGTTATTAACATTTATCGAGTTGCTCATGGACAAATTCTTCATACAGCGTCAGTTTGAGGGAGATTTTTGGTGGTGTCAAACTTCTCTGACTTTAAAAAAATCGATCCAGTGGTACTTTCAGGGATATTTGACATCTTGGCAATAGTCCTGTAGCTATAAACCCCATTTTTTTTGCTCAGTCAAGACACTTCTATTGGGTTGTGAACTCCTGTACTTTGACCCTGACTGTCTCGTTTCAAGAAAGTGAAAGTAGTGAATGATATTGAAAGATGAAAATCATACCTTAGTTAAGTAAAATAAAGTTAATTGTTCTGTTCAGGTACAGAAAGGTGAAGATCTGCCTTCCTTAAAAAAAAAAAAAGACTTCTTATGGTAAATGTGTCATTCTTTCTTAGTAGTTAATATTTTTATATCAAAATGCCTTGATTATCAGTTGGGAAAGTGTATATTCAACACGAAGGTGAACTTTTCTTCCAAAGACTATGAGGAAAACACAGCTCGGGTCAATAAGTATTTATTCACAGACATTTCGTTTGGAATGACCCCCCACATCTTCAACAAGATGAGGAAAATGAAGAGAAAACCTCTCGATGCTGGAGTTATGCTTGTTGATAGTTGGTAGGGAGGGGCTGAGTTTGCAGACGTCAGTTGATGCAAAGGTCCTGTTTTTGATGAGATGGGGTGCATGCTCGTGTATACACGTGCACGTGCACGTTTTAGCGTGTATATGAAATCTGGTTTGAAAGTACGCTGATTGAGGAGAAAGGAAGTCTTGGATGCTTTTTATGCGCAGGCTGCATGCGTTAATTTCTGTTATAACCAATAAAGAACATGAACTCATGTTTGTATAGCGGACAATGATAATTTTCTTTCCGTCGAATCGAGTCTGTGAATGATTCACTCACTGATGTGTTACGTATCAGATCGAGACATTTCCAAATCGTCTCAAAAGAACACATTCTACTTTTCATTTATGCATAAACTTTAACACTTCTGAAGAACTGCAATTAAGATTCGGCTCATCATTGTCCTCCTTTAGGATTGCGATTTACCTAACCCCAAACGATAGTAAGCTTTATTTGTTTCACTCTACATGATTTTAGATGATAATTTTGAAAAGATCCGTCATTTCAGTCGTAGAAAAACGCATTTTCAACGCATTTTTCAAAAGAACTTTCAGTCACCTTTAGAACTTTGAAATACGAAAGATGCTTTAATGCATGTTTTCTCATTGCATCGTAACTTTTTTTGTTTACAAAACTAAAATTATGCAACTCGAAGTTATCATTCATTTTTCTTATATTCATTGCATTTACTCCGATAGAGGTTCCATTTTACTTTCCGTATTTAAATAATACTATATAAACATTGTTTTTCATCTACAAAAACTGCAATGTACTCAAACCATACCAAAGCTAAGCCAAGACTCATTGTATGAGTTTCAACAACTCTTCACTTTCCTGAAGAGCATACAATTACTCATTTGCTATCAAGATATTAGGACGCCTGTCATTGAAGAAATAAAACTAAAATTATTTTTAAACCGAATCTTAATTTTTTTGTTTTTTTCTGAAAAACAAACAAACAAACAAACAAACAAAGGTTGCATTTAATTCCCGTGGCAATTGTAAATGATACTGTTCAAAAAACTTTAAAAAGTTACTCTCATGACTGGTACGATTTTTATTCAAATTTCGTCACCCTTTTCAATTTATCTGCAGTAAAAAAGACGAGAAGTTAAACTAGCTGAAAATGAGCGTTTGTATGGCAGGAATTCCATCTAAATAAATCCAAGATCCATGTAACTTTAAATCCTTACTTAGCTCCATATTTTACGACTGTAAGCTCCATATGACTGATGATAATCTCCCAGGTTTTTAGTTAATATCTGTAAAGTTACTATCATAGTCCCTAGTGCTATTTTTGCTCAATGTTAGGGGAATCCTAGACAAACAAACATCGATCAGCGTTATCCTATGCATTAGAAGTATTGACGCCGTGCATACCTCAGAATTTCTGTCAAGGAATATTGATCTTACTCCACAAGAAGGTAGAGAATGGCGACCTCAGAAACAATCGTCCTTTTACAATATAACTCAAGATATAAGAATTATACGCAAAATACTCGCAAATATTCACGAGATGAAAATCAACCACACGAGCAAGCAGGCTTTGGAAGTGGATATTCATCAATGTACCAGATACATACAATAAATCAACTGACCGAGAAGTTATTAGAATACAAAACCCACAAGTCATACAGAGTATATGGGATAATGGCACCAAAGCAATCAGGCTACATATTAATACAAACAAGGTTAGACTAGGGGATACAATATCACCAAAATAATTTACAGTGAGCTTTGAAAACGTCTATCAGAAAACTAACTTGGAGAGAATGGGTATAAAAATAGACGGACACATCAGAACTCCTTGATATTTGTCAATGACGTTTCCATGACATCATAAACATCAGATAAACTTCAAAACAAGAAGACTGATCTATATCATCTGATATGTATAAAGTAAAAAAATTAGGCTTGAAGATGAACACTAAAGACAAAAGTAACGTTCAAGGATAAGGTCACCCAAAAGACCACAAAAATAGAGGGCGAGGTTCTATGATAAGTTGACGAATACGTTTACCTAGGATAGATAATAAAGTTAAGGAAATATCGTGAAAGGGAAATAAAATGAGGCGCTGGATATAAATAGAACACATTGAAGATTACCTTGCCGATGTGATTAACTCAAAGAGATAGAAAAGGATCAGTATGGATCAGCGAGAGGACTGAAGTGAAGGAAATTATTCAAATGGATAAGCAACAATTCGATATGGGCTTGACACTTAGCAAAAAGATGATAATAAATGGAGCAAGAGTCTAACTGATTGGTGCCCATGCGAGAGTAAACGCAGCTAAAAAAAGACCAGACCCAAGTAAGATATGACAGAGGTCAACGCAATCGTGGTCGATATGAAAGGAGATGGGAAAAGCTTTATAATGGCTGATGATGATGATGATTTGTTTTTTCTTGTGTATAGACTTGATATGTGTATTAATATGGAATGGCACGATCTCTCTGTATGAGTGAGAGAGTGACGGTGAGAGAGTGACAGTGCATCTGAGTGCGTGTGTAGAGAATTCCCTTACTTATTGGTTATGTTGTGAGGGCTTCGATTAGTCAAAAATGTTTTGCGTCACCCCGTGTGGAACGATTGTTCTATTCATGTCATCACATGGCATTCGGTTTAGGATGGAGATGATGAAAATAAACAAACTGATTCTTTGAATTCTCAACTTGAAGACATTTGTGTTCGAGGAATTGGTGCCAAACGTTCAAGTGAATATATATTTTTATTTCTTTTTTTTCAAAATTTGTTTTGAAAATTGAAATTAATTGAAAAATGAGATGCCTTTTAAACAAGTCGTTCCCCAAACTTAGAAAACAAACCTAAAAAGCCAAACACGGCTTAATTAACATCTAATCCTGTATTTAAACTGTTATTAACGGAAATGTATTTACCAGTATGGAGATGTGCGAGTATTGACGTGAGTTTATGGATTGTCTGTCATCTCTAGTTACAGGCAAATTATATCTACGCATCAAAGAAGTATTAGATCTGTTTTGTTGCGAAAACCCCGAGTAGAAGAAAAGGAAAGAGAAAAAAAAATATTTGCAATGAGACGTTAGACTAAGTTCACATCTTCCGGTTAAAAATATTTGGCATGAAGTAGTGTCAACTCATGGCGCCCATATTTCATGATAATGCGTCACTTCCTGTACACTGCTAACAGGAAATGTATTTGAGAAGTTTTTGAAATCAATGTTACAGCAAGGTGGGCTTGCAAAGTTGGCAAGGACTGGGAGCAAACGAAGGAATTGTTAGAGATGGAATGAGGAATAAAGATAGAGAAAAAAAGAGAAGGAGAAGAAGAAGAAGAAGAAGAAGAAGAAGAAGAAGAAGAAGAAGAAGAAGAAGAAGAAGAAGAAAAGGAGGGGGAGGAGGAGCATATGATAGATATAAGAAAATGGAGAATGGTAGACAGGAAGGAGATATTCGGATTTTTAAAAAAATTGAAACAGAGAGTTATTACGGGAGGAGAAATCGAAATGAAAGTTAGGAAGGAAAGAAGGAAAATCATTGAATACAAAGAAAACAGGGGCTCATGTTGAAAATGAAATGATCAATTTCTGGATAGAATACAAACATAAAACATCTGTTTGGGGGAAATAAAAACGATAAGAGAGAAAGATAAAAAGAAAGAAAGAAAGAAAATAAGAGATAGAATAAGAACAGATACGGAAAGAAAAAACAACGGGATAGATAAAGCGGAATTAGAACAAGCGAATGATATATCAGGAATGAAAGCAAATATTTCTTTCATTCTTTTTTATTCCAACTTATTTTTTGTGTCGCCTTTATTCCATTTTTACCACGGAAAACAAGAAGAAGAAGAAGAAGAAGAAGAAGAAGAAGAAGAAGAAAAAGAAGAAGAAGAAGAAGAAGAAGAAGAAGAAGAAAGGGGAGGAGGAGGAGGAGGAGGAGAAGATTATAAAAACAAAAATGGAGAAGAAAAATACAAAGGAAAAAAAGGATAGGGAAAGAAGAAGAAGAAGAAGAAGAAGAAGAAGAAGAAGAAGAAGAAGAAGAAGAAGAAGAAGAAGAAGAAGAAGAAAGAGGAGGAGGAGGAAGAGAATATAAAAACAAAAATGAAGAAGAAAAATACAAAGGAAACAAAGGATAGGGAAAGAAGAAGAAGAAGAAGAAGAAGAAGAAGAAGAAGAAGAAGAAGAAGAAGAAGAAGAAGAAGAAGAAGAAGAAGAAGAAGAAGAAAGTGAGAAAGAGAATCAGGAACAAAAAGAAAGTAAAGGATGTGTAGAGATTATCCAAATGAAAATGCCTTGCAGCTGGCAGAATCGGTATTTGTGCAACGTATCTTCGTGGTCGAAACGCAGCACACATGAAAAGCGCCGTGTAAAACAATGGGTTCCATTAGTGAGCGGCGGAAGGTAGTTCTCTTTGCAACTAAAAACAGTTCCAATCTTTGGGGGAGTTACAAGAGATGGAATGTGTTAGACACGTGCCATATACTCTCTGACAAAAATATATGCAATCATTTACACTCTACCTTATACGTAAATATCTAGACATTCATCGAGCCATACATACATGTAGGCATCTTGGTAAGTGAGCATGCACATATATATATATATATATATATATATATATATATATATATATATATATATATATATATATATATATATATATATATATATATATCTTTTTTTTTTAAAAACATGCATATATATGTAACTGAGTGTGTATATGTACGTGAAAATACACCTTTGGCAATTCATATATGATATATATATATATAAGCCAAAGCGTTATGACCAACAAGACGTTGCAAGCAAATATCAGCATTAGGGGTACATAAGCAGGTAAACCGTTTTCGAGTATTTCATTTTGATGAGTTAATGTTGCAATTAAGACAGATAGATATTTAGATGGGGAGATAAACTCATAAGAGTAAAAAGAGAAAAATAACAAGCTCGACATTATTGGATATTTGTTTCAGTGAATCTTGTTTTTGTCTGATTTTCGTAAATGAAACATTGTCACAAGTAAGTGTTTTGACTAGTTTCTATTCACACTTTTCCTTTTATTGTTACATAATTCACGTAAATTCTCCAACCGGTAAGCAAGCGAGTTCAAATGTCATCTGAATTTTCATTCTTTATATCATCAAGCTGTAGGTTCAAAGGTTGCAAAGCGTCATAATGGATTTAAGTGTTGTAGTAAAAAAAAGTAGCAAAAACAAGATGAAAAGAAAAAGTCATCGAAAAACGTAACACACTAATACATACGCACGCATAGTTACACACATACATATCTATCTATTTATCTATCCATCTATCTCTCTCTATATATACATGCATGTGTGTATGTGTGTGTATGCACGCACGTGTGAGTAAACATACTTAAATGTAGAGATGCATTGGTACATCACTCTGAAATATTAAAGTATGTACTAATACATATGAAGAAAAACAACAGTGAACACATGAAAGAATCTTGATGGATAAATACCTGATTATAAATTGCGTTATATTTATTTAGAAACTCATTTAAAATTATCTCCCGTCATTTCACAGTTGATGCATCACCTGATCTAAATAACATGAACAGAATAAACAATTAAAGACTGCTGCAGACCCATTTTCTTTAATTGTTTATTCTGTTTACGTTGTCTAGGGAAAATGATACATTCACCGGGTAATAACGGGAGATCATTTAAAATAAGCAAATGGGACTGCTTCAGGGATCGGACTTGCGACTGATAGAGTAGCTGCTTCTGCGTAGCGTTGCTCATACGATTGAGCTAAACAACCACCGGAAATGCCCAAGTCCAAATAACTGCTTTCACTCCAAATTCTCATCTCATTTATTCTCGGTCTTTCTCATTTCTCTCAACCTCTAAATCGACCCAAGTGTAGGAATACATCTATATATCACTTTGAGATAAATAGATGTTTATAAACTTGATAAACATAAGTGTGAACGTAGACAACATGATTGCATTTGCATATAGATATCTTCTGTTATTGTAGCAAGCAGATCACAACAAAAAAAAAGATACGAAATGAAATGTGCTAAAAAATATGTACTGAAAAGTACCGTTACGGCATTATTTCATTCGTATAATTCATCTCTCTTGCCCGGATAACTTATTGAGGTTTCCTTATTTGGCCCGAAGTCATTCCCGTATCCTTAAACTTCCTATCAAGAAGCATCGTATACTTTTTCATTCATATTTACAAGATGGCTATTTCTCATAAGATATGCATTAGTATAAACAATACGGAAGTGACTCCTCTTATCAGTAGCGAGCCCTTCAGCTCAATTTCATTGACTCCAAATCTCGATGGATTTTCAAAGAACTACTCGAATTCCAAGGAAAATAACCTTATACAGTTTTTGTAGTTCATCAAAGCACATAAAATTTTAGCTCCGTTAGTTTAATTTAGGAATCTGTCGAATTCAATTTTTCCAATGTTGTTTCCCGATTAAATATAATCAAATCTTTCTGAGACTATATCCAAGATATTCCAAACTTCACTTAATATATACGTATTCATTAACCTGTTCACTGACACAGACTCGTCTCGGCAAGATTTCAACTCGGTGCCAGGCGCGTGATAACTCAGTAAAGCAATTCGTCAGTCCATTGCCACCAAAGAGATAACTCATCTTATGATGATGTGCTATTCTTTTGTTCTTCGTACATTTATGAGTATATTACATTTATCAAATATTATGTTAGATATATAACAGTTGGTTTGTATGTGAATAAACCGTTTAATGAAAAATGAAAAAAATCGTTTCGAACGTGCAAATGTGTTATCAGTTTACAACACCTGGACGCGAAAATAGATCTATATCTTTATCAGTCCAACAAAAAAAATCTCACTCGTATCTGCATACCAAAAATTGAAAAATAGTTATAGAGGGAAAAGAGGTAAGTCTTTTAAAAAAATTGAGACATTTCGCCAACTTATATAACTTTTAATAAATCCAGGTGTACTGTAATCAGTTACCTACCTTGATAGCCAAACTTTTCCACTGATTTCGATTACACTACAGGATTTGCCTACCGTCCAAAAGTTGGGCTCTCCTGTAGAAACATTTCGTTAACCGAGATAATGAAAAGATTAATCTACTATTAATTCATATGGAAACATTTTGGACTGTTCCCAAAATATGGTGATGATGATATGTTGGGCTCGGTAGTTGTTGGTTGGGACAGTGGGAGATGCAAGAGTGCACTGAGTCGGAAAGAGTGAAAGAGGGTGTGCCATGCCTCTATAACAGATTGCAGCAAATCAAACTCAAAAAACGGCGGTAAAAATGCTGTTTTAGCTTTTCACTTCTATTTGCAGAAGCAAAAAGTTGCATTAAACGAACTCTCAAAAGACTTGGGATATTTGTAATTCAAGGAAATAATGAAAAAAGTTTTGCACATCAATTTGAAAGAAAATATTACGAATCAGCAACATTTTCCCATCTTTGTGAGTTGCAAAACAAAAGCTACAATAAAAAGATAGTTTTTAAACAAGTATCATTTGCTCCAAAGGAAATTTGAGGGAAAAACATCAATTCTCTAAAAGGGTTGATAGTGTTTTGTTTTTTGTTTTTTTCAATTAAGCCAGTTCTTCATCCAGATTTTTGCAATCACGTTATAAAGGTTTTAACGTTTTTTTATCAACTGTGAATTTAGTTCATTCATCCCATTTCATTTTCAGTTGAGTGAGTACAACCCTCATTGGGCACCCCTACGCCAGGGCCTCTGTACTTCTTGGCACTTTCAGCGTAGATTGATGGCAACACGTACTTAATAATGACAACGGGAACAGATAGAATTACCTGTCTAAAAAATCACACATTTTGCAAATATTCTTTCAAAGAGGAAGTCGCAGAAGGAAAGAATGACGTCATTTTATATTCAACGAGAAGATAACGTTGATAATACAATTGCTTCTTGAACGTATGATAATAAAAGTATAAGAATAAAACATTTAACAAGAATGCAAGTAAAATATCTAATATGCCAATCATACTGAGCCCTGTTCATGAATATGAATCAATGAATACAGTAGTCAAGAGATCTTTGTAAATCGGGCCAAGACGTGTTTTTAAGGGCAGATGAACTGCTATACTCATATATTGATTGAAATGAATTGGTTGCAAGATTATCCGTTTTTTGATCTCCTGGGTTAGTGAAGTTCATATCTCAAAGAATTTCATGAAGTTCGTTGATCAGTAATTTCGGTCATCAGGACTTCATGGGCTGTGTACGAAAAGTGATTCGCTAGGAGAGAATTCAACAGGAAGGACATAAAATGAAAAGATGCATGAGGGCTCACAAAATTATCTTCCAAACTGCGTGGGAGATCCGTATGTCACAGTTTCTGCAATTTCTAGATGGACACCACAAAGAACGAACAACGATTACATATCAAACCCCCACCCCCCAAAAAACAAACAAACTAGAAAATACAGAGTGCGAATACCTTTGCCAATGCCAATTTCAATAAAACTGAATGTAGATCAGACAATTACAATGCAAGCGGAGATAAATGAAAACAATTTCTAGTTCTAGCCCTAAATACAACTAATTGTCCCTAAACCTATCCATCGATAAAATGTCATCGGAATTTAGTGAGAAGATATTGTATTGAAAAATATAGAAGAATCCCTTAATGGATGAAAATTATTCTAAAATTAGTTTTTTTCTTCTTTTAACCATTATTGCATTTGCATAATGGCTCTGATGACTATGATGGTACAACAGCGGTAAATAATTGAAAAAATAGAACGTTTTCATATGATAAATTACTAATTTTTAGCCGAAGCCGGTTTTATGACTAAGGGAGTACTAAAAAAATCGATCTTAAGGAATGCAGGGTTGAGATGCATCATGGAGCGACAGCATTACAAAATCTTTTCTCAATCAGAAGATATCGTGGGTCCACCACACGGTTTAACCAGTTCTTTCTTAGCCCCCTGGCCTAGCCTCCCAGAAAATTTGATAGAAATCCATTGAGTACTTTTGGCAATTAATTATGGAAAAATAGCTACGATGCAAAGGGGTAACTGTAGAAAAAAATCTTTGGACCAACCGCTTCTTTAACCCATTGCCCACTTTTCAACAAAGTTTCATTGAAATCACTCACGCACATATATCAACGTATACTCACATACAAACACATGCGTGCGTGCGTATATCTACCATATATAATGATACTCCGTATTTACTCTGCTTCACGGACGCTTAATCTCCTAACACTCGATAGTAACAAAGGCGATTTTATTTCCAATAAGCATACAATACATAAGATAAAGCAAATCAACTCAAAAAAAAAGAGAGAGATTTAAAAAAAAATGTAACGGTTACAGTGAAAAAAACAAAAAAACTATGTGAACAAAATGACTTTTTTGACATCAGCTTCAACGACAGACCAATTTAACCAAACGGCTGAGCCGTAATGGCGCAAAGCATAAAAAACACCTTTTTGTATTTAATGGCTGTCTAGTCAGGTGAAATCCGGTGCGATACCGAATACTGAGAGCCCATCAACAAGACAAAAAAAAGTAAATTATCATTGGGATATCAGAATTTGGTCGGTGTAATGGTCTCGTGTTTTCACTGTCTGCTGTATGGAAATGACAGAAAGAATCGCAATTACATTGGCGACGAAGAGAGGTAATGCGCAGGAAGAAAACATGCTAATAACTTCACAACTGTCAGATATTTATCAAGTTCACTTTAATCTGGCATAAGACAAGATGTTGGGAGGGCTTAAATGATTTTCTATTACCCATCAATGAGAGATATCAGTTTTCGAACCAACTGAGGATCGAACGCATTATACAAAGGACTTGATTTGTGAGCCGATCACGATAATCATTAAGCCTTGGTGGGCCCCTTTTGATATTCATATAACATGGTTCAGTCAGGTACAAAGCTAAAAGATATCGTATTTAGTGTGGGTCTAAGATACCACGCAAGCCGTGTCAGCTGGACTAGCCAAAAATTGCCCATGTATATATACTCATTTAGACACAACAAAATCACCGGTGTGATGCAGTTAAGTACATTTCCACCGGTGTTCGAACCTAAGGGAGCGTAATATTTCGAAAGGTTAATTTCTGAGTGAGAGGGACACCTCATCAATTTTGAAGATTAGCAATATATATATATATATATATATATATATATATATATATGTTTGTGTGTGCTTGTACTGGGGATTTAAAGTGATCCTACAGAATGTTGATGAAAATGACGATTGGAAAGTGAAGAGATTGGTGTTAGATCTCAATTTTTTTTATTATTCCGTTGGTGTATTTTGATGCATTTTGACAGAGCCCTGCCATCTTTCTAAGAACCACAGTTTTTTCTATGGAAATGCATCGAAATACGCCGACAGAATAATTAAAAAGATTGAAATATAACACCTACCTCATGAGTTTTTCTCCTCAACTTCCAATTGTTATTTTAATCAATATATATATATATATATATATATATATATATATATATATATATATATATATATATATATATAACAACTGCAAGAATGATACAAAGGAAGATAAATGGATTTCTGCGATGACTGGGTTTGCCAGGGAGCCTGAGTAGTAGAGGATTTTATAGGTCCACAAATGCATTACAGCTTCTTTCTAGCGGCTTTTCACGGAGTCTGTGGCAACAAAGATAAGGGGAGTCTTGCAATACAATGATTATAGGGACTCAAAAGTGGGAAAACAGGAGTCGAGATTCGCACAGGAAAGGAATGGAGCATCGCCGGGGAACCATGGGTGACGAAGGAGAGACTGAAGCAGAAGGCGCTTGTGAGGAACAGTATCGAAGGGACAAACAGGCATCGCCTACTCTCCGAGTCACCGAATAAATCGGGCAACAGGCAGAGAGAAAGAGAGAGAGGAGCGTCAACTAATCCTGGGTGAAGTGTGAGCTGGTCCTGAAGAGGCACAATTACGCAAAACGGTTGAGCATGGCTAAGTGGGGTCCTGGGCAATACGTAAGTACATATTGCCATGGGAAGTCACCTTCTCCGACTGCAAATGAATCGATTTCAGTCAAATCATATTCCTTGTCTAGGTATCCTGCCGAATCCAACAAATCTACACGCATGGGGAAAGACCGGTCTCTTCATGCCCTTTTTGAACAGAGAAGGGCTCCCTATAGCATCTCTATATTAGTTGCTCCGAGGCCTTTGGGTCAAGGCCGACTACTCAGGATAATAGCAGATGCAGATAAAACAGCAATCCAGACCAACAAACACCAAGTGAGGAAGATTACGACATTCATCAAACTCATCAGAGCTGGAGGAGAGAAACAAGGACAACGAAGAGAAACGTTGCTAGTTTCTTCTACACCTAATTCGCAAATAAGGGCGGATTTAATAAACCAAATACAGTTCCTAAACATATTATAGAAACCTCACTCTGCGTAGACTTGACCATATTCTCCCACGATTCAAACCAGTTGATAATTTGTCAATTAACTGTGCAATATATATATATATATATATATATATATATATATATACATATATATATATATATATATATATATATATATATATATATATCGAAGGAGAGAAGTGGGATATGTATTGAAGGATAGAACGGATCTGAAGCGAAGGTTTCAATCCTGCCTCGTTGAACTGGATGGGGTAATGGAAAGTCTATAGCCACACTGAAGAGTTGTAATACAACGAAACAGCTGTCTGTGGATAACACAATAAATGTGTCATATAAATATATATATATAAATTATATATATATATATATATATATATATATATATGTATAAATTATTCATATATATATGTAAGGCGCAATTAGTAAGATTTTTAGACAATTCGATGAAGTAATGAGAGACTTCCTGATCCCTTGAAAACTTATCAGCTTGACCATAATGAAAGAATGTATTAATGAAAAATATAAAAATGAAATAAATGTAAAATGTATATTGAAATGAATAGATTTGTATTAATGTTAGGGGGATTAAGTAGCCAAATGTTTTGCATTCATTCCATGTCAGTGTGAAAGATCATTGTATTGACTCGAACCGGGGAAAAGAGAAAACATTTTGCTCAGGTCCATTTGTCTGACTCATTGTTAGTTGGGTAGATGGAAGATCAAACATAGAATGCTAAGTAACTTATCGTCTCAATATAAAAATGAAATAGTTCATTGAGGTGTTGCTACTCGCTAGAAAGTGTATCTGTTTTGTTTTAACCATGTATATAAAGACATTTTAATTGATAATTTAAAGGAAAAAAAACAAATTGATAGAAGCAAAATAGTTTACGACGTGGAAAAATCAACTTAAAGATTAGTTGAAAAAATTGCCAAATTCTTCGGTTGAATCTGTTTGTAGACAGTCAGCTCGAAGAAGTTTTTCCGTGTAGCTAGTATTCTGAAAGATGATATCATAAGTTGGTTTGCATACAGTCTGACAATAAAACTGTCACAACAGATAAAATATCGACATAGGTGAACGCTCAGCAGAATTGACAGCGAGTCTCGTCTGTAATTATACTAACTGATTCCTCATCGTTAAAAAACTAAATGGCATAGTATAAAATAACATCCATATACACTACAGTATGATAATAACCTATATAGAATAACAGATTATATGTATGACATAAGATATATGTATTAAAATCATAGTAAAGAGGGAGGAGGTGTTTGATCAACATTGCTGGGGTACCATGTTAATATTACTATTTTGTTTTAAAATCTCCGAAACGGTTACATGGGAAACAACTGATGATCCCAACAGAAGAAAATTCATACACTGTAAAATGATAACAAAATATATGCAAAAAAAAAAAATGGGGGAGAAAACACTGAAGAAAAGTACATAAATTGCATTGACAAATGTTGGGAAAAAAGTGACTTAAGTGAAGCGAAAAACTTTTTGAAAAGTTTCGTAATGTGTAGCGTTTAAAGCCGTGAGGTCTTCTGAAGAAAAAAAAAAAATATATATATATATATATAGAGAGAGAGAGTTTACATATATACATATTCTAAGTAGCATCTTTTGAATATTTCATATATAAACACACTTGCGCACACACATGCACATTTAAGTGTTATTAACTTATTTTGTGTCATAAATTCAAATGGACATCATCCAGACATTAAAGCATGGCTTTGCATGACCTTATACCAGCTTTTAATCAAATCATGCATTTCATCATGAAACTACGGTTCCTGTTTTGATTCAAATATCTCTTTTGATATCTTAAACTTTATAGAACTCTTGACCTGACAACGAGTGCTATTAAGAGCAAAACAAGGGATGATCTGAAGGTGATCCGTCTGAATAATACGCAGTGTGTGGACAAACTTAGCCACACAATGTCAAGACTCACTTAGGAAAATGTTGTCTTTTTGCAATGCGTAATATGAAGAAGTCAGTTCTTTGCTGTAGCGCTACGCAGTAACACTTTGTTTCAATTCCAGCAATTTGTTATTGAAAAATTCACTTTGAAAGTCATCTAACTTTCCCTCAACCAGATTCTGGAATATAAAAGCCTGTCCTGGAAGAAACCAAGATTTTTCTTGGGTTTGTATTAACATAACACATAATTTCATTGCCAGTGACTATTTTGCCCAAGTATTGATAGTTTTTTTCTTTTTTTGTGTGTAGCAAGGAGATAAAACCACGTCTAATCACAGATCAATTCTCGTTTCCGTAAGTTCATTTGGAACCCATTTTTCTTTTTTCTTTCTGAAATTTCCCTAGGGCTTTTGCACTAACAGTAATTTCTCTCTTGATAACCTCATTGGAACCGGTCAGAGAAATCTTTGCTGTGAGCTGAGACCAACAAATATGAACACAAAACCTTCCCACTGAAGTTATTAAATAATCTTCAAGCATTGTTGCTTTCCCTTACTTCTATTGGAGCCATCTTGTGAAATACTATGTCATATATATATATATATATATATATATATATATATATATATATATATATATATATACATGTGTGTGTGTGTGTAATGTTTACATTTCTTCTATAGAGAGTCTCTCTCTGTCTATCTGACTGACTGTCTGACTGTCTGTCCCCCCCCTCTCTCTCTCTCTCTCTTAGCTTAAGCCTGGACTGGCTTCTCGCTCTTCTTCTGATAAATTGTTCATCATTGGAGAAGAGGAAATAACTAGATATATACTGAGGCACTTATTTGAGGACATTCTATGCGCAGTACTCGGCGATCCAGAGTATGTCTACCCCTTACAGGCAGGCAGTAATCACTGAAACTTGAGCTCGCCAAGCCAAACTTCCTTGTCCTGTTGCCAACAATGATTGCACCATCATCTACCCTTGTACGGGTAGCTCAAGGGTATTATGCCTTGCCAAAGGGCATTTCATGATTTTTAGCCTACGGAGCCAGTGAGGACGATGATATTTTATCCACAGGAGGGAGGATTCATGTCTCTCCTAAGTGCAAAAGTGAACACAAGTAGCTGCAGCTAGGGTTTGAACTCAGCATGCCGTGTCGATTGTCCGAGTCGGTAGGCACCTAATACATTTGTGTATTTTACTTTCCAAAAATATTTGATCAGCTTGTTTTATATGTATACAAAAAGGCTACAATGTTGATATTTTATTTGTTAACTGCGTTTAAATCGACGCATACTCCTGCACGCACGCACGCACGCACACACACACATATATATATATATATATATATATATATATATATATATATATATATATATATATATATATATATATATATATATATGTATGTATGTATGTATATATATATATATATATATATATATATATATGTGTGTGTGTGTGTGTGTGTGTGTGTGTGTGTGTCTGTGTGTGTATGTGTGTATGTGTGTGTGTGTATGTCTTTCCACATTTTGTTGGTGAGTACTGAAATGTTTGTCATCGAAACTATCTAACACCGAGTAAATATATATAACCAAAACCATTAGTAAACAAAGCCGCTCTTTTGCTTTCTAATTTCTGTCTCTATGACGTCAGATACAGAAAGAGGGATATGAACCAATGAGAAATCGATTGAAGAGTGTCAGTCATTTTAGTTTTTGATGGGAAATTTCACTCTGAATTATATTCGGTGATTGCTCACCATTCTTAATGGTAATTGCTAACCAATTATGCTGGTCTTGTAACAAAATGAAAAAACTCTCTAAAGACCCGGATAAACGGTAATATCTCGGTTAATACGGCAGGTGAGAAAAACGTCCCTGTAACGTTCAAGTAGCGAATAACACATGAAACTACATACTAGTAGCTTTCCCTGCCTAAGACCAAAGCCATTCGACAAAACGGCAAACTTGACCAAGCCGGTGCAAATTATTTTCAGCGATTGATTTGAACTCTTTATAACATAATTTTTTCCTAATTAATGTCTTGATTTGATTGCAATCAACCTCTCCAGGTTCAACTTGAAATGAAAAAAAGGGGAGTATGCCCGATACAATGCCTATCAATGATAAAATCTAGAAGCAAAAATATATCAATTTTAACAATTAAAAAAATCTTACCAGGTATGAAAAATTTCGCAATATGATTAGAAGCAATCTTTTTGAATGAAGTCACTTAAATTCAAATCCCCCAATGTCATCTGGCAACTAAAATAAAACGAACTTTTTAGAAAATAATATAACGTATATAGTTGAAAAGAATCTGTCTCTGAGTAAACTGGTGTATACGAAGTTGGTATGAATTGTTTCGAAATTCAAGTTCAGCATAATTGAAAACTGTTTTCCGATAAGGTGACACTGTGAGTGAGTTTGATCACACTAAAAATGACGGATTCCAAATGTTGATCATTGTCAAAAGGTAGTAAATAGCAGCTGTTGACTTGACAATTGTAATAACAACAGACGTCTTCTGATTAAAATTATCTATCTCCTATGTTTGGCGGAAAAGTAAGATTCCTGGTTCTTTTAATGCTTATTTCCCTGCAAGTCAAAGCCATCTCCTCTTGGAAAATTTGGCGTAGTACAATTTTCTCACTTCCACCTTCTCTATTATCTTTATTTCATGCTGGACCGAAGGGAGTTAAGTATATGTTTACAAAGTTTTGAGTGCTGCCCAAATAGCTCTGGTCTTAATGTCTTGTAAAGCACAGTTTTTTAACTCGTGCACATATACATTAATGAGTGAACTATTCATATAGTACCTGTTCATATAACGCGTGATATCACGAGTAAGATTTATCAAACAAATACCTCAAAACTTTCATTAACTCGAAGGATTGAACATATAAATCTGTTTGAAAGACCTAAGATAATGAGATCTGTTGTACTTGAATGGCGAAGAGTCCAAAGAAGAGAGTAATAAGCAGTTCAGCTTGATTAACCGTGATTCATTTGCTGAAACTACCGTTGACACAAACAAACAGAATTACCTTTTACTGTCTACAACGCGCTTTCTCTTTACAATAACGGTTTGTTTTGAAACAAATTCCCCCAGACTGACATGAGATTTGACGGAAGTAGCGATATTTTCCCTACGACGTTTTTGCATTGTTATTTTAGGAGGGGTTAAGAATACTTAGAACGACAGTTTCCAATGCTTTGATCAGCAGAGGTCTTCTTGGTCTTCTCTATACTACCAGACGTTACTCTCCGAAGATTTGCAATGAGGACGACATATAATGTGCTTCAACAACTTCTTAATTTTGACCGAGTATTCATTGACGGTTAAACTCATAAGAAGTGATAGAACGCTACATTTTGATAGAAGGAAATTTCGGTAGTTTTATAAAGTCTTTTCACCAATTTTGAACAATGTTCATCAATTTCCGAATAAACATCCTTCATCTTATTTTTGCTCTTTCTACTTTATTTTTTCGTTTTGTTGGTATCTTCTTTTTCTTCTCAATCCTCTGCTTCCTCTATCAGCCTTTCATCCATTTTACTTTCTTTCTATTACTCTTTCATCCGTATTACTTCTTGCCACTTCGATTCGGTTCATTATAGCTTGTGTCTCTTCATTATCATTCGTTTTCTACTTTTTAATTTTTCTTTTAAATTTCGACTCAGATATTCGTAGGACTAATTTAGGGACTATAAACTTGAATCTTTTCCCTGAATTCCTTGGATGAAGAACTTTTATTGTTAATCTATGACAGACTTGTTTTCCCAATCCATGCTGCTTAATTAAAGGTTGTATAACGTACAAAGAACACTGAGCGTTGATATAAAACCTACAATATCAAATGAAAGATAAACTAATCTGGAATTTATAGTTTTGCAGTCTCCATACTTTTTTAATTTGAAGATATCTTCATGGAATATATGTCATTCTATGTAGGCTATACTCTTCTGAGAAAATGAATATACAACAATTATTTGACCAAAAAAAGAGGAAACAGAATTATTCTATAAAAACAAAGATCAAAGAGAAAATTCACCAGGATCTCATACAAGAACAGAAGAAGTTGTGTGTCAATCGGTAATTCAAAGTCACCGTGGGAACTTTACCAAATACACTTGAGGCATAATTGGAAGAATTAATTAAAGATATATAAAACTGATCTGACCATAGCTGAGTCGTAGTTGGCGAAAGTGCTGAAGAAGAAAAGCTGGTGTAGTGAGGATACTTACTGCTACTTGATCTCCATTAGCGTCCACCACATGCCGTTTGTATCCCAACAAGTACAGAGTAACGAAATGCAGAATATCAACTGAATTTACCTCCACGTTTTGAATCGGTGATAAATTAAAAAGAAAGACAAATTCGAAGAAATAGTAAAAACTGATATCAGGAACAGGGGTAAAGAGAGGAAGAAAGGAAGATATGACAACAAGATTTCACAAACAGAAAAAATAGAGGAAGTAGTAGAAAAGAAAGATAGAAAGATATGAGATGGACTGTTAAGAGAGGAGGAGGAAAGGCAGAAGAAGAAATAATCGGACAAATGGTTGAAGTGAGAGGAAGAAGGAAAGGAAATGATCGGAAAAGAAAGAAAAGAGACAGAAAAGGAGATATAAAGAGGAGATCTCGTGGATAAACTTGGTGAGAGTTGCAAAAGAAATTTAAATCATTAAGAATGGAAAGAATTACAAAAAACAGGGTGGGGAAACGGAAGTTGCTCAGAAAAAATAACGAAAGATTCATAAAGCATCAATATTACCAGTTAGAGAAGAAGAAGAAGAAGAAGAAGAAGAAGAGGAAGAAGAAGAAGAAGAAGAAGAAGAGGAAGAAGAAGAAGAAGAAGAAGAAGAAGAAGAAGAAGAAGAAGAAGAAGAAGAAGAAGAAAGAACAGAGAGAAGAACAAAGATGGGAACGTACATATATGCCCGTAGACGCACATACACAGACACATACATACACATACACATCCATATAGGTACATACAGAATTATGCATTTTTAGAATTCCAAGCGAGTAAAGAAAGCACAATGGAGACAACTTAATTAAAAAAAACAGAATAGAAAATAATCTTGAGGTAGAAGAGACGAATATTGCAAAGGAGGGAATTAGGGAAAGAATCATGGTAGGTGTTTAATTCAGAATTGCGGGAAAAAAGTGTCGAGGGTTTAAAAGATAAAGACAGCGAAATCGTAGGACAAAAATAGGTAGACTTCAACATCGACATTGTAAGAAGAAAGGCTAACTGGTAGAAAATAGCCAAGAAAAAGCCGAAAACAGCAAGGATTCCCTGTCGATACTTCCCATTAGTTTTCTTTCTTTTTTTCATTCATGTGTTTAGTCCATTCTTTTAGCAATTTTCTTCTTTTTTTTGCCGGTGTACATTAGCGGTTGCGAGTATTTCAGTGAAGCTTCGAGGAAAAATACAACAAAGTCATGACAAAAGGCTTGATATAAAGGTCGTGTCTTAATGGCATCATTTCTATTAACAAAATAGTTATTGTCAACAATGACAACGAATCTCCCCCCCTTTTCTCTCTCTCAGTCTCACACATCCACACCCACACTAACAAACAAACAAACAAACAAACAAACAAGCATACTCCCGTAAACAGAGAGCATTCTGAATACAGAAAGACATGGATTAAAACACACTAGCGAACAGACGCTGGGTTCTGCCGGAAATAAAGAGAAGTGAAAAAAAAATAAGTTAGTTAGCACTAGTTGCTTTTTTTGTGTTTCTACGCAGGACAAAAGCAAATCAACGTTGCCGCTGGACATGATATCAAACAAAGTGCACAAAGAGAGTCGGTAAAAAGAAAATTTCCCATAAGACAGCGGTGCTCTGCGAATTAGAAAGCTCGCGTTTTGTGTTGGAACTCAGTGCAAAAATAATAATCAGATCAGCTCTGTTGTACTGTGTTAGCAGGGAACCAGAGCAAGATACCAATGACCCTAGTTTTATCGGCTCAGCGGCGAAAATTCATCATAAATTGGCGAAACTGCTAAGTTTCAACGCAAACAATAGTGGACCCCCACCTATTTCAACACTTGAAGAAGAATTTCTCCCGTGTCAGGAGTCTTGGCACCGGAAGTCAGAGAGATGATGGGGTTATTTGTGTTTATTTAGCCTTGTTTCTATTTCACCATTTTCTTTTTTCTTTTTTTTTGTTCAAGTTCTTATCTTGTTTGAGGTGGCAGTTTAACAGCGAAGCGAGTTTTCTTTTTTCTCCGATCAAAACAGCATTCGACATTAAGAAGTACAAAACAAATACGAAACGATATTGTTTCCATCTCTTCTTTTCGCAGTAATTATCATCAATACTCTAAGTGCATCATAATGTTATAATATTCATTAGGAAATTTGCCATAATCCACAATATATTTATTATCACTATCATCATTAGCATCATTGTCATAATCAACGTTGTCATCGCCATTATTGTCAATCATTAATCTAATACATATTCCCATTATCATTACCATTGATGTCAAAATTATCATTGTTATCTTAATCCACATTAATTTCCGCATTATCAAGGTTGTACTGCGCTACACCCATCATCACTATCAACATTGTCATAATCAACGTTCTTAAAAATGCTATGGTACATGTTATAGTTACACTAGTAGCAAAAGTCTTAATAGAAATTGTTTTTGATTAATTCCAATGAACCAAGGAATTATTTCGCAACAGCAAACATCTACTCATCTATACTAGTATATCTATAGAGAGAGTGGGTGTCTAGGTAGCCAATTTTATTTTATACACGTATCGTTGAGTACAATAAAGGAGGTTAGTCTTTTTTGATTTTCAAACACTATTGGCGAATAAGTTTTTTTTTTAAACGGGATCAGACGGGATGAGAAAACTATCCGACGTTCGTAAAAGTATTATTTCTATTACTTTGATAATGGTTGGTCATCATCAAGAATAAGTGCTCTGAGATCCAAGGATACATTTACGATTGTAGCTTATCTGGTTTTAATAATCTCCATAATGTGTAATCATTTTTACTGGTAGTGTTGCAAAGAATTTTAGTGCTATATATATATATATCTAAGTAATATGCAACATTCCGTTTTGGGTTACATGAAACCTGCTGCCCTGACTGAGTAGATACTAAGCTTAGTTTAATCCAGCAGAAGGTCAAATAGGGAGATGAAGATTGCATTATGCCAATTTTCTGAGTGAGATCCGCCTGGTAGGATCAGGTGTCTATATTAGCGCCTAAGCACGCAGGCATGCACACATACACATACGAACATATATATGTATATATATATTAAACATCCATATTGATTTTTCAATATTCTCTGGTATTCATGCATATAGAAATGTTGCTTCATTTACTCATGGGTATTAGTTTGTACACATATATCTGTGATCATTTATAAATTATCTAAACTGTATGATACTGCGGAGGAATATTCCCTAACAAAGACATGCATATCTAGATTTCATTGAAAAGAGTGTTAATGAGAGCTGCAAGCAAAAGTGATTTTGATAGTAATGAGTGAACCATTGTAAGTTAAAATCATCTCATATCCTCTTCAAAATAACTTGATCATTATTTCTCCACAATAACTTGTTCATTAGTGAATTTAAAAGAAAAAAAGATGGTTGTAGCTCCCAAAATCGATAAATTGATTGTTTTTTCCGTAATCCCAAAGTATAACATTCCTATGAAATCTTCCGTAAGCTGAAATGGAGTAAAATGAAGAATGAATTACCATTAATGTACGTGGGAAGTAAAAAGAACCTTGAGTTGAATTCTCGCTACCATCGACTGTGCCTCAATTATTGCAGAAGAGTATGATTGATTTTGAAAGGATCCATCGATTTAGAGCAGTCTTATAGTATGTTTGAGTGCTTACAAAAAACTGTATGATAGAAAAATGCATGAAGGGTAGTGGCCAAGCATTCTATTATATCTAAGACCTTCCACACCAGCCACGAGAGAGGACAGAATTCGAGCTTCGATACAGAGGCAGGCAGACATGGTAAAGGGTCATTTTTAGATCTAAAAATATTTCCATATAAGTAAATGGTAATAGCTTCTTGGGTTTACACCTCTTTCGGATTGTAAAAAATACCTCTATTGATGCAGATCTCTCATGAAGTGAAGTGGCATTAAGCGGAGAATGTATGTATAGCATTCATATCAATACAAACACGAACCAGAAGATGTTATAGAAGATAGAAAAAAAAAAGACTTTGGAGAACTCCAGGCCACAAGCAGAGAAAGTACAGCAAATAGTTTGGGCGCACAGACAATCCAAAGTGGAATTGAAGTCATCTTTGTGACAGCATTATCAAAACCCACTTGAATACTGAGGGGGCTTTTGGAGTATTTAAGAGACTTGCTATCGCATGATCTCCAACGCCAATCATCAGAGACTGCTTTTATGAAAAATCAACAAGTTTATGAAAATTAATGATATTTTAGCGCTTAAAAATATTCCTGCAGCCTTTTCGAATTGTGCAGAAGAACTGGGACTGACCAGAAGTGTACTGATGGGAGTGTTGGCTCAGGGGTTATGTATGAGAATTGATGACACTTGATCTACAAAGAGAGAGGGAGGGGGGTAAGGAGAGCTACCGGATACCTCAAAGTGATCATTCAAAGTACAGAATTTTAGCAATAAAGAATTGGTGAACTGAGAACGGCAAAATGATTAGGAAGCAAGTAACTGCCACAAACTATTGGATCAGTACTTTCCAAATCAGAAATTCCAGATCAACCTTATGGAGAATTATAACGAAGAACACGGGTAAAAGCAGACGAATTAGCCTAGAAATGGTTGCGTAAAGGACACTCGAAAAGGAACGTGTATCCAGGCTTATAGCATCTCAGTTATTCTTCATGCCTTAGGTAGTTTTACCACAAGTATGGACCAAAAAGTGTGGGTCACACTCGTTACCAATGATTTGTGAGACTAGATTATTTTACTTCTTTTCTCTTATTTCATTCTTTCTTTTTTCCAATAGTGTTTACACACTGATATTCTTTCCATCACTGTGGATATGAATCTTAAGATCGAACCACTTTCCAGTGACCGATTCTCTGACTCTCTCCGAAACAACGCCTTTCAATTCAAATTTTCTGTTTTTCAGCTTATTGTTACCCCTTTCTTTTGTTTCGCTTTCACTCTCTCAACGATTTTCAATTCAACAACCGTAGCCACGAAATGTGGCGAAGGGTTATCTCCCTTTTTATACGTGCATATCTTTGTTGTCTGAGTGTTTCAGTGCTCATGGCTATAATGTTTGCTCTACTGACTTGAAAAGTACCTGTTATTCATTATACCCCTTCTATAAATGATGTTTTGATTTTCTGGAAAAAAAAAGAAGCTTATCTGCCATTTCAAGGGGATTTTGATGGATTTATTGACACCATCTAGATTCTCGAGAATCTGGATATTTCTTGATGCTTTTTTTTTCTTTTACTGTATTTTCGATATTTTCAAATGAAGAACACCAGTAATATCATGAATATAATTTATTCTGACCACATTGATTCTCTGCTATAATTTTTTCCGAACGCCTTCAAATTGTGACGCTACGGTTGTTTAATTATTGACTATTATGTCGAGTCTTATGCTTATCTAGGTTATTTTCCCTTTCTCTTTGATTTTCCCTTTTATTCCAGCTCTGCATGCTCCACTGATCAAGGGGAATGCATGCAATGACTGATGAAGACGCCATGCGGAGATTATTCGAGACAAAGTCTGCAGACATTGCATAATTGTTGCCTTTTCACCGGCGGAGTTGGGGTAATAACGCTCAGCGGGCGTTAATCTTTGAATGTCTCCTCAAAATGTACAACCGTTATATGCTGTCGATACTCACTTCTTGCTTATTGTTTTTTTCTTGGCAAACATACCTCATTGTACAATCGCATGAACGAACTCGCTTGTAAATAACATAGGAAGAAAGTTATAAGGGCAAGATGTCTATGCAACGACGTTATCATTGGTTTTAGAGGTACGTGAATGCACTGAGTTCATTTTATTTGGAAGAATGTTAATAATCAACTTCCCAAATGTTTATTATTCATCAACCCCCCCCCCCAAAAAAAAATTTGAAAACTCATTATGAAAGAGCAACCAACTGGTCACAGCACTCATCCTCAGTCGAATCCAGCAACTTTCTCGTGCTTTAGGGTTGGTCAAACGAAATGGGTCCCTTGTTCGAATGAGAAGGAGACTAATTCCCTTTTTAAAACCCTCATTCTCTCTTTGACCAATATTTCGGGTAAAACAAGAACTCAGTTACAACAGAATAAGTTCGAGTAGTATTTCTAACTATTAGACACAGCTCAGCATCCTACAAGGATGTAGAGGTACTTTATTACATTGCTGCTGTGAAACCAATTTTATAACAATGGTACCATGACTGACTGTTTCGTAACTTGTTTATTGCGCTATTCCGGACCAAAGCCTATGGAATGAAAACTGGACACCCCACTCTGACAAATAATTGTGCTCGACAAGTTTGCTCACTAGTGCGCTATAGGAGGCGCTGCATTTTCTTTAGAGTTCTGAATACTTTTCAGTAGGCTCTTTTTTTAATCATGTTCATTCGCCAAGTGAATGGCTAGATTTAGTGTCTGTGGTTTTTGTCAAGAGTGGTGGCTATTAAATACTAACTGAGTATAATTTCCCTCACTTTTCTATTGATTTTCTTGGTAATGAGTAAAAATCGTGGATTCATTCTGGTTGAACATAAACGTAAAAGAAGTGGAGAGCGACATAATTTTTTTTGTTGGATATTTTAAGCTGAGTGCAATTGTAAAATTGAGGATAACTACGGTTTAAAGATGTCAATCCAACTAAGTTTTAAACCAGACGTAATCAATCTATCGTCTCGAACTTGCAATATTAGAATATTTTTTTTCTGGTATTTTAGTAGCATTATTTGCGTTGAGTATTATTCCAACTTTCGACTTTGGAATGTGGGATATGAATTCGTGTCTGCAAACAGAGCCTGAGGGAAAATGAGTTGACTATGAAGCATAACAATTTTTTTTTCAGTAATTAGTAGCCAGTACTTCAAAAGTAAATTTCCTCAAGACATTTCAAGAAAACTTGTTGACACGTTCATCAAATATGCAAAATAACGAAATGATTCGTTGAACAACAGATTTACAAATTAAATCTCACGTTCTCATAAATATACTGAATGAAGATCAGACGACAAGAAAAAAACGAAATATCCATGATATAAGATAAAGGTAAATGAATGTCTAAGTTGGCTGTGCAAGGTTTGCGTATCCTTGCGGTCATTCATTGTACCCAATCAGGGGGAGATGACTCTCTGACTTGATTTGAACTGATTACAGAAAAGGATAAACCATATTAATCAGTGTGTATGACGAAATAGAAAGAAATCAAACAAAGAACCATTCTAGTTTGGCAAGCTTTCGGTTGACAAATCTCAATCTCTAAGAACAAGGAAATCTAATTAATTCTTAAAAGAAGGGTATACAACCAATGCATTCACCTGATAAGCACCTATGTAGCTGAAGCGTGGACCCTAATGAAAAGATAGACTTCAAAACTAAGAACCATGCAACGTTCAGGAGAAAATCATACTCAACATTACATAGAGAGATCGAGAGACAGCACAGTATTTGAGAGAGAAGAAAAACAGGAATCGGAGATATCATAGGAACTGTCAAAAAACTCAGATGGCAAACAGCTGGTCATGTTGCGAGATATCAGTTGCATATCATAGGTCACAACATGGGGCCCATAGATCATATGCAAAATTGTGACTGGTAAGATTTGAGACTGCGTCACCAACATGACAAGTTCTGAATACATTGACTCGGCGACTTCTATGATAGAGAGGTTTGGCTGTCGCTGAAAGTATGATGATATTGAAAAGAAAAATGGTACATTTTCTTCAGTTTACTCCAGATTTCATTGGGGAGATTCGTCAATAATTAGTTTGACCCAATGTCTGATGTCTACTGAGAAGGAAAAAGACTTATTTTTTCTTTTAGATGCGTCTTATATGCAGCTAAATACTGTTATTGAGTGATTGTTTCTGGATGCTTCAAAGAGTTTAGGAAGTAAATTTCAGTGAGAAGTTTCACAATTAATCTAATTACTTTTGAGCTGGATGTTTCAACCTAACCCCCCCCAAAAGTCCGTACTACTCTTAATGGAAGTAAAAAGTAATGACAATTGAGACAACTGAGCACGTGATCTTTGAGGATTTTCCTGAAGTTTTTGACACAAGTTGTGTACACTCCGCGAGCTGTGTACAAACATCGTACAAATCTTTTTGAATTCTAGGTTTGGATCTGCTGGAAGATTGGTTGTAAGATATTTAGCATTTTATAAAGGCCAATACATTCGGTTTGGCCTTTAAACATCCATTCGCAAGATTCGAAGCAACTCAGATACAAATGCGAGGGCACACTAGATATTCAGGAAACTCACACGTTTCAACAGACGTGAAAGGTCTTTCTGAATTTACCGTCGCAAAGTCAAACCATGATGATGATGGTGTACATATGCGCACCTGTGTGCCTGTGTATGTGTGTGTAACTTTGCAGCAGGTGTCGAATTGGATTCGAATTCGACAATCAAAGAAGATTTATAAATATATGAGGCATTATCAGCAGCTTCATATAGACAAAACATCTCAGCGAAAGAAACTTACTCACTAACCTTTCACGTAATTTATCGTCAAAATATATAAGCACATGCAAACAAAGTTTTAAATATCAGTAGTTTTTTAACGAACATTCCTTGAACAATTACGAAAAGGGTAGGCTTTCTCCTTATTTTTGAAAGACGAAAACATGCTACGAAAAAAGGCAGATCAATTGGAATCGATTTACTTTCAAGATAACGACATCATCGTAAATAAATTGTAATTGACTGAACCACTTAATGGTAAGAGCTAATTATTTTTCTTTATCAAACTGCCATTGCCGTTCAAGTAAGAGGCTTCGCATTTCCCTCTTTTTCGTAAGACTTTGTAAAAAATGAAACAGTGTAAGGGACAATATGATGTCGTCGTTAATTCAACAGCCCAATTTAAGATGAAGAAAAGACTCTACGGCAATGAACAAATTACTTCAGAGAATATATTTTGTTTAGCTTACCTTTCATTCTCATCTTGTTTTGTTTTTTTGTTTTTTTCGTAACCTGTGATATCGCCGGGAGGATTTTTCTTCTAAATAAATACGTCAAAACCTTTATCTACAGTAATGATTGCAAACTGATACAGCGATTGTTAAATGAATACATAGGATATAAACAGATGCCAAAACATCCAAAACGTCTAATTACAGTTAGGTGAGTGAAATGTTTATAATCTAAAAAGTTCATCGTTTCTGTTTGCTGATAGAAAACTTATGATAAATATAATCTTCAGAACCATGTGTAGGGAGATTGTGTTTTGCGCCCTATCCCACGAGAGAATTCGTAATAGCGTACATTTGATTAACCTTGGTACAGGAAGTTGAATGTCCTTCTCAGCGCCATGAATGAACTAAAATCACCGTAGTAGCAATAGCGCTCAAAAGGGATATTCGATGATTCAATCAATGAATATTGTAATTTTTAAACTAAAATCTTTTTGAATAAGTTTATGTACTCAGTATGTAAGTTGTGCGTTGAAAATTAGAAAGTAAGGGATTGGCAGTTGTCAAAGTTTACTACAAGCATTACTGAGTGAATAAGATTATCATATAAATAACCGGCATGATACCCGTCAAAAATGATGTATTGATCAGCATTTCTGCTGAAGATCAGAGTACCTGGGTATGATTTCGTAGAATCAAAGTTTCAATCACCGGTATTTCTGCCAATGATCCGAGTGTAGTATATGTACACTCTGCCTAGGTTCAAATTCATACATCAAATTATATTTATATCATATGATGAGAGCGTAGTCCATCTTTATGAGAAGTGATAATAAACAGTTTATAAAGACTAAAACAGAAAGCTTCCGTAAGAAATTCTTCATAAAAAAATGTAAAGAAAGCCATGTGTTTGGGGCTGTTTGGTACATTGTAAGCTGGAATACTTGGTACACAGTAATTGTACGCAACTGGGACAGAGGAAAACAAAAAAAAAACTGCAAAATAACAAAACAAGCTTCAAACATGTTACTAGTGTCATCATGGTATTTTTTCCCCTTTTTTCCATCTTCCTCCTTATTACGATGCATCATTGGGTTCCAATCAGAGACAATTCCTCTTGTCTCAAGAGGTAGTCATAGTTATCTTACTTTTTAATTGAATACCTGTCTGTTTAAAAACTGCATATTTCACAATTATAACTATATATCAATCACATCTGTACCTACCAGTAAGAGAAGTAACTTGTTCAATCAGATTCTACTTACTATCTCCACTGATGGGCTGGGTTTGAACACGTTTAAATGATGCTGTAGTAAATTTTATAAATGCTTCAATTTTAAACGATCCATCTAAAAGAAGTTCCGTTCCTTTTGTAACTTCTGGTCATATTTGCGTTTTAATGAATTAATTTCGCAAAAAGTAACAGATATCTCAGAAATATACCAACTGGTGTCGGTATCATATATATATATATATATATATATATATATATATATATATATATATATATATATATATATATATATATATATATATATATATATATATAAATATATATATATGTATATATATATATATATATATATATATATATATTTATATTTATATATATACATATATATATATATATATATATATATATATATATATATATATATATATTGGACAACACTGAAAGACTTTCGGGTTTGATATAAGGTAGTAATGAAAGTATTGTCCATTCTTCTACCGATAGTTGCAATAAATCCTACAGTTACAGTCAAAGAACAAATCACAATTTTCTGAATTGAGGAAAAGTGTAAAAGTTTGGAACATTGGTTCCACATGTCCGAGCTCTCTGTTCCTGAGGATGATAAATGGATCCTTTTTCACATGATTAAACGCTGTCATCAGTGACCCAGTCACGATGATAAAACTGTGTCCCAGGGATGAATCGACTCTATCCACAGACGATATCGTTGAACATGTTGGGGGCATGCATGAAATCATCAATTACAAACTTTTGAACATTAAGCAAACAGCCATAGCTGAAGTTTACATCCAAGAACAAGAGCTTTGGACAAGAACTGCATTGCTTAGCGTCATCATTCATTCCAAAAATGCACACCCTCATACCAATTGGGTGTCCAAATATTTCATGGTGGTATTTGGCCGGGGAAAATGATTCATATACCATCCTCTCCTGACTTACAATCATTTGTTTAAGAGTCTGCAAAACCAATAGGTCCGACAAAGACTCACTTCACGAGAAGATGAAAATCAGTTAATCTCTTCCTGGTCAAAACTAAAGAAACCTTACAAATTTGGTGTCAAAGAACTTACTGAGAGATGGTATAACGTTATCGGAAAAGAGGAGATTATATTGATAATCTAGTGTATATTTGCATTTCCAAATGGATCGAAACATCGTTACAAACTTATATGTATACCTGAGGATAGCTGAAGAACACCTCCTCCAGAATGTTATGATAAAAAAGGCAATGTGATAAAATTGTCCGAGTAATTCAAGGAACAATAGATAAATTATACCTAACAATTGTTCTTATACTATTTTGGAAATGACATTTACACTCTAATTGTTGAACATACCAATGATGGAGCCAATTTTCAGACTTTGCCTTTCAACAAGGGTCTAAGTATAACAGAGTGCAACATATCATAGAAGGTTTATTACCAGAAGGTTTTAGTTGTTTTTCCATAATAACATGAATATGCGTGTGCATAAATTATTTTTAGATTCGTTTACACGGGCTGGCCAAGAGTCGGCTACTATTGCTGAAAGCGAAGACGGAAGAGAAAGGGATTACATTATGGACCGTTTTATTTCAACTTAATACCTAGGAAATTATTAGTGTTATTTCCCGATTGATTATGTAAAAATGGAATGGAAAATGTCTTTTATTCCCTTCAAACTTTGCTTTCGTGATCAGAAAATTTAGGTATATTTTGTAATTCATTTATTTTCAAGAGTTGTGGAAATTGTTTCATGACGTTTAATTTAATGACCAGTGGCATCCCCGCATGCAATTAGTGGCTATGGCCATCCCCACCTTTGGTAGAGTGGTAACTAGTCCTAAAGGTAAATATAGCACGGGCATTTGGAAGTCTTCGGTGACCTCTCGGTCGTAGTCATTCATACTTCAATTCGTCAAGCGAGATATTGTTTGTTGTACATAAGTGAAATGAAGTGCCCGGAATTAGTCTTGATCCCTGATAGGCATCCTGAAATATGCCTAGAAGGCTTTGCACATCTTAGCAAAGTATTCTCTGGGGTGAAGTTCAAAGCTGGTGTCTTCGTAGGATCACAGATGGAAAAAAGTCCTGAAGTGCTGATAATTCCTAACTAAGAAGAAGAGATCAGCTTGGTACAGCTACATCACGACAGTTCGGGCAATCACTGGGGCTAAAAGCTATGCGAAGCTGGTTGAGACTCTGGCGAAGAACCACTCGAAAATAGGCTTCGGATAGCCCTGCATGGTTCATATCCTTGACAGATTCAAGGAGAACATTGATTGCTATTCGGCAGAAACTCCTGCCAGAATATACAGTCACTACCAAGGAATATACAACGAGAACATGATTTGAGATTATATTTGAGGTCCGGTTCGTGAATGTGAATTACAGTGCAATCATAAATCTCAAATAACTACTCACTTTGGAACTTTTAAGGATCACTTTCGTTTAACTTTAATGTACATACATATTACTATAGATTGATATGTTACTGGTTTTTTGTTTTTGTTTGTTTTTTTTTCTGAATGAAAAGAAATTAATGCAAAAATAATCTGCGAGTTCAATCGTTGTACCAGCGGAGACAGGTACATTTCAAAATATCACTGCCCTGGTCAAAAAGTTTGGTAGGAATAGTAGCCATTTCTTTTACATTTTCCACTTAAGAAATTACACAAAAAACACAAACTACCCAGGAACAAAAATCATGTTGGACGTTAGTATGATAACTAGTTTTACCAATGAGAAAAGCAGTCTTTTTAAAATATGATTTAGAATTACATACCTTTGAAGAACTATATTTTTGACGCAACCGATTTCTTCGTGCTTCGGTTCTATTCGTTACTTCATCTCCTTCAGCTTCACAAATAAACGAATGCGTGACAGATTCTCTCTCTGTCTCTCTCTGTCTCTCTCTGTCTCTCTGTCTCTCTCTCCATCTCTCTCTCTCTCTCTCTCTATCTATCTCTCTCTGCCCAATTCCTGGTGGCGACTAAAAATATTTTTGTGACTTCAATGATACGAAGTTGCACCATTTTAGGAGACAAAATCACTTGGCATAACTCTCTGATGAATATTTACGAAGCTTAGCTTTGCTTAGTAAAAGGTCTCACGACTAAGGATTATCCTTATTGATTTAGCGATTATTTCGAAGATTGTTGATGAACATTCGATCTATGACAGTCAATCTGGAATACTTTCCTGGTAAATGAGTTGGTGACAACATTGGATTCAACACTGGATATCTTAAATCTTTGTAAAATTCATATCGATATTTAATGAGGAACGTGATTTTTTCTAAATACGTCCTTTATATAGAAATTGATGTCATATGAAATATCTTAATCTATTAATTTGATAAAAAAAAAACAGCGAGGAGAATCTTTAGGCCATCAAAATGCTTAATGGTTAGTGATCGCCTCTTGATGCATGAAAGTACATTCTGCTTGTGTTCTGTCAACCGTGTTGAATATATATATATATATATATATATATCACCATAAGTCTTTTATCGTCCGCTGTTGAACATAGAAATTCCCCAGAACTCGCAATTCTGGGTGTCGTGGAGTACTCTCTGAACTTGTCTTGTTCGTTGCTTCATCTTATATTCTACTTGTATTACGCTTGTGATTTCTGGGGATCCATGTTGTGAGTCGTGATGTCTATTGATTGTCTGCCACACTTGTAACATTAACATTGTCATTTGATTTTTCTAATGGATTCTATGATGTCTCTGACTCCTGTCTTTCCCCTGATCTGCCTTTTGATCTCTCCATGTAAGTTGGAGCATGATCCTTTCATATATACGTGTATACAGAGAAAGGGATACATGTATATTTATATATATATATATATATATATATATAGAGAGAGAGAGAGACAGAGAGACAGAGAGACAGAGAGACAGAGAGAGACAGATAGACAGACAGAGGAAATTAAAATACGATACTCTACGACCTATTTTGATACCAATGATCCTGAAAACTATTCTCCTCTTTGTATACATCTTTTATCTCTCTTTGACAGTTGCTAATTTACATAGTATTTTTTCCACACCATTAGAGCCAATCGTCAGATTTGTTGCATCTATTTCAATTTTTGTGTCCAATATACTGGCTGCTCTCCTGTCTTCTCATCCCTGTATTAATTGTATTCACAAACACACCTTCTTTCTTGGTTTGATAAATCGCTTAATGTCAACCTTGCGTAGAACTGAGTTAATAAGGAGCCTGCCATTATTAAAAGTACTCAAATTACTTAATTGTTGTATTACTGTAAGTTATACACTCAATTACACATGCAAAAGCACCCCTACTCTGTGCCCAACGATGCTCCCAGTTGTTCCATGCTCCCAACTGTTCAATGCTCCCCATCTCAAACTCCCCTCGACAATAAGTGTAAAATTCCTTACTGTTCTTGTATGGTTTTTTGAATTCATTATTTTCAACGCATTCTAATCCATACGTCTTGTTGTCATTTTTTTACCCCCGGTAAATGAAACTAAAGTTCTCGCATCGGTCAGGTCAGAAAAGGAATAATCTATTGTTTTTTTTTCTTTCCTTTCAATGTTCACTTTACTTAATATCGGAAAAGCTAAATAGACAGAGAACGTGAAAACAAACTTCTGCAAACAAGAGAGCAACAATGGAAGCCGCAAACCGCATGTTTATCCCTCCGTAAAATCTATTCTCTGCAATTAGCCAGCCGAGATGTGCAGTTTACAGAATGTAGATCACTTAATTCTTTTCTCTCTCTCTCTCTCTTTGTCAATACCCCCTCCACATACACATACATACAAGCACACACATGCATGCGCACACAAATAATTATGATTGAGACTTGTGAGAGAATAGGAAGAAACGGAATGGGATGTAAAGAGTTTCAACATAGTCACTTAATTCCTGAGCTTCCTTTTGTGCTGGTTTGTTCTCTTCAGATCTCTTTTATATATATTAACCGAATTTAGACATTTGATTCTTGTCTTCTTTTATCTTTTTTAATTTTCTATCTACATCTACCGTTTGCTTTAATTTTCTTCTTGCTCAAATCATTACTCTCCGCGGCCTCCAATGAACTCTCCATCTTTCTTTTCCATCGATTAGCAAACATTTAAAGGAATAGTTTACGCAGAGGCGTAGTTTACGCAGGCGTATTTAATGTAAGACGAATGTTAAGGTAATCAGCAAATATTGTCCAATTGGCTAGAAATTCCAATCAGATGTTTGTTTATTATCAAGAGGAAAAAAGAAAACAAGTTTCGTTTTCAGGGTTTTGTTTTCGTTGCAGTTATTGTCGTTAAATACATTGGAAAAAATCCCCAATAGATCTGCTACACTTTCCATTGCAGTGTAAATCCTGGATGTTGTACGCCCATCTATCTATTAATCTATCTATCTATCGTTAGCTCAATTTCTGATTTTAAATGCTCTTGTCTGGATTGTTTCAATTCTTCCTTGGATTTTCAATTCACCCAATGTGTTTGCAAGACTCCTCTAACTATTATCATTATTTTGTAATCTTACACCAGTTGCTTGGTGGTTATTATTATTATTATTATTATTAGTAGTAGTAGTAGTAGTAGTAGTAGTAGTAATAATAATAATAATAATAATAATAATAATAATAATAATAATGCACCAGCATGTTCACATCAGATGTCCGGTGACCATCCCTGGAGATTGAGTGACATCAAGTGTTCTCAAGTAACCAGCCCTTCTCTCAGGAAAATAGAGAAGTGTTTTAAACTTTAACTCTTCTCAACGTTCTCGAATATTCCAGCAGCTCTGTCTCGCTGCTAAGGTGTCCTCTGCGTAGATATATCCACAGCGTTTGTTTGGGTTTTTTTTGTCTTTTGAATTCTCCATGGGATCTTTTGTTCTCATTTTCTTTCCTTCGTTAGTGAGTATTCTTTGGTATAATTCGTTCACTAAAACGGGTATCCCTTAGTGTTTTATCTTGTATATGCCTCATTGTCTAGCTCGTGGTCCGTGCATTTGCGACGTGTTTTAATGGTAGTTTTATGTTTCTATGCAGTTGGGAGATTTATTTTTGTAATCTCATTTCCAAGACCATTTTTAGGCTGGTATAGTTCAATGCTTCTCTTTGTGTCATGAAGATGTCGGTTACCATTTTTTCACTAGTATAAACGAGACTACTGTGCTCCTTAATGTTATGTTGAAATGCAATTGACACATTCAGTGAAATATTTTAGTATTTCCAAAGCTTTCTCTCCAAGGGATTGTGCTGGTTTCTTCTTATATAAATTATTTTAGGACTTAGACCCGTGGATCTTCTTTTTCTGTTATGGTGTGGACATCTTCTTCACGTCTTTAACTCGTATACTAGTCACGGCATTGGCTCAAGTTTATTTCTGCTCCATCGTTTATTGTGTGAGTTGTGTGTTGGTATTCTTTGGGGTGGGGGGTTCACGATCTATTTTTCCTCTTTTTATAGTAGCTCTATTTTCTATTTTCTGCAGCTCTATCTCCGATAAACATTTATTCCAGATTATGTTTCGTTTGATAGAAGCTGACTCGATCCCTCAACTGTAGTTGTTATCCTCTATATTGTGAGCATACGTTGTCTGTGACCCTAGATAGATGGTTTACTTTTTAAGCAACAATGAATAACTGATTTGTTGTCCTCTTCCTTCCATTTTTCTTATTTTATCCAACAGTCGCTCGGTAACAACACGAGCTGTAATCGATGCCAGAAGTCACAGGATGACGACCAAGTCCCTCCTGAAGACCAACAAGAGAATATCTGCAGCACAAAAGTCTAGAATTTAAGCTCAGTTTTTTTTTGTGTGTGTGTGTGTGTTCATATCATTATTGCGCATTTTCATGATCGTTTGGTCAGTGATTTTATAAGTTCGCATCAAGCCCTTAGGGGTTGATTAAAACTAATTACAATCAGAGTACCCTTAGAGCTCTGCTGGACCTTAGCAGCCATATTAGTCAATCTTGATGAGGTAGCCCGTTGGCGTGTGCGGCGTTGAAAGGGATAACTCCAAAAGGGATATGCATTCCACTTATTGATCTATATCGCATTCTGTGGATGAAGGGAATAAACACAAAAACTCTACCAAGATTTACTGCAATTATTTCTAGTTAATCGAATCTTGAATAATTTCAAGATTGTTCCTCGGAGTTACATTCTACCTGTATATCCCTCATTAAAATAGTTGGATAGATAGATAGATAGATACTGTGTAAAATATGATATATTCTTTATGTTGGCGTTGACAAGTCTGATTCTCTGGTGCTACTTTCTCCTGATATAATACTATAGACCCAAGAAGATTGCGAGCATACTTGGATGACTTTTTTTTTTACTCAAGTCTAAGTATGATTTGAACCCTTACGCACTTGTTTAAACAGCAACACACACACACACACACACACACACACACACAAAGAAACCAATAAATGGAAAAATGTTTACCAAGATTTAAAGAGAAAACAAAAACAAAACTGGGGAGAAAGAAGGGAGAACATCAAGGGACACAAATATGGTTGAAAATGGAGGCAAACGAAAAAGAAAGAAAAGAAAAATATAAAGAGGGGCGGATCCAGGACTTTCGTGTGGCGTGGTGTCCAAATGGAAAACATTTTTGACAAAAGAATACGTGTAAAAGAAAATAAATTTAAAACTTCAAAAACCAGGAAGTATATGTGATCCGTTATTTTTCGCTTACATTTGTAGCTTCAGGGTACGAGAATCAGGAAAAGAGTAAAGCAGAAAAAAAAAATAGCGAAGAATTTTACCAAAGAACCAATTCGAGAGCATTCAGAGAACGCATTCCCTGTCAATGCCATTCTCGGTAGGAGGGAGGTTTATTGTGTATGGATTTAATTAGTTCGTATGGTCTACCCCTCCTCAAAATGCCAATGGTATTCACTGAGAATTCTCAGTGTTATCGTGGAGACAAACATGAAATTTTGGGCAATATCATGTGGTTTGCACGAATAACTACGATGTAGGAGGAGTAAATGTCTATGGACTCGTACCGAAATTCGATCAGTTCTCTCATAGCCTATTATCAATCCTTCCACTGAAATTCATTGAGAAATTTTGGACATATCCTGTCATTAGCTTATACAAGAAAAAAAAATTGGAAAATATCACCAATTCGGAAAAAAAAAAAATTGGGGGATCCATCAAAAACTTTTTCCACCTCTTTCCCACCCCGTTGTTTAGTCTTCTACAAAATTTCATTGAAATCCTTTCAGTAATCTCGGGAATATCGTGTGGACAGACGAATAGGTGCGACCGGGTACAAATGCCTGTTTCCAACTTCGTAGAAAGAATTGAATAATTTTTTTAGAATACAAAGAATCTCTCCGAAGAAATACGTCAAAGAAGATGTTTTGTTTATATATGAAAACAAATTAATATTTTTAAAGGTTAATCCATGATAACTAGGGATTTTTGTATTTTTCAATTTATGAAATCGCTATATATAAATACAGAAATTTCTTTAATTACACTTTGCCAGAGTAGGGGTCTGGACGCCCTGTCTACTTCTGGATCCGTACCTGCCAATAAAAACGGAAAAAGAAGATGAAGATTCTTGAATTAGAGAGAGAGAGGAAAGAAAATGAAAGAGTGTGATTCAATAATGGCAAGCGAAGAGAAAGAGCAGGAAATCCTGGTAAAGATTGAAGACATCATAGAAAAGTTTTTTCACATTCACAAAAGGAGTAGAAAAAGGGGACGATGTTTTCTAATTATTCAATTAATGACTGTCATCACGATTTAGCATTTGCCTCATTCGATCATTTTATCTTTTATCAATTACTATTGCTGGTGGGTGGAACCAACTGCAGGTTAACGAAAAATGCCACGCTAACAAAGAGGAAAGACAGTAGGTGAGGGAGGAGTGTACAGGAACAGAGCATAAAAAAAACTGCAGAGCAAGAAGACGAGGTTAGATATATTGTACATACTCGTGAATAGGTTGAATTCTTTGAGACTAGATTTTGTGTTATCAGTTTGGGGTTAACATATACACGGTTAATAGTTCGATTACTTAGAAATCTCTGCTGCTTTCTGTGTGGATGTATTAATATTTGTGACACTGGCCCAGAACAAGTCTTTGCAGTATCTCCACGTATCACAATTTTTTTCACAATGTATATAAGGATTTTTACAGGTGTGAATGCGAGAGGGTCATTGAAGGGAGACAATCCCCCTTTCTCTGCTTCGAATCTCGTTTTCCAATGGTAAAATAGGGCGTCCTAATTGATGACCCTTTTAGGCTGCAAAGGTTGCCTATTGTCGGCCTCTACTCCTAAGTTGTTTTGTACCAGGGTAACTCTTTTTCAGTTGCACTGGCTTAAAGGGCTTGAAGGTGCTGACAGCCCTGCTATTTATCCATAACTAGGGGAAAAAGAGGATTCCAGCCTTTCCTAAGGGCATAAGTGCGAAACGACCTCGTCTGAAACTTGAACTCTGTTCACCGATTCTGTTTTTTCGTGCCAGTAATAGTTGCGCCACGTTGCACCTCCGTGTTTCTCTATGTGTACTAATGTGCTTGAGCAAGCGTTATCGTTCGAACCTGTCCATATCTATTGACACTACTACTTACGTGCGTAGCGTTGCATATGTATTTTGACTTACGTGTCAGCATATATAGATCTTACTGGTATGATTTGTAACACTTCAACATCGCATTTTCATCTTTAAAAAACGGTATGATCTATTATATTTCAATGATCTAGGAAAGAATAAACCGTGTTATTGATACTTTTACATCTTGGCTTATATATCCTCAATGAAAAATCTGTTTGAGGAACAACCAGGATCTATAATACAATTATTCCATAGGAACTGTTTGAAAAATGCATAATGCTGTCGATAATTTGATATTAGTTTTGGCCAACGTTATCCGACAGTATCGAACTTTTTTGTTGTTTTCTAATTATATAGAATCGTTCCATCGTAATTGAATCAGTGTTGAAATAGAAAAGAGGAGTGTCGTTATGTACGCATATTTAAATAATTTCTATGGAGAGAATTATTCGTATACGTAAAATATTATGCATACCAGAAAAACTTACGGAATTATAATAAAATAGAGTAGGGAGTTGCATGGCAACTTGTGAAACAAATAGTCGAAAAATTTAATGGACAGAAAAGTTAAACATACTATACAC